>CAUYUJ010009668.1:507500-682500 GCA_963575745.1 Prorocentrum cordatum
AGAGCACACACGAGCACACACACGCGCACGCGCGCGCACACGCGCGCACACGCGCACACAGACGACACGACCACTCCACAACGACACAGGAGGAGAGGAGGAGGGAGGGAGTGCAGGAGGCCCCGTTTCGTGCCAAACTTCTGCTGGGGGGCCTAATTAGGGAGGAGGAGGAGGAGGAGGAAGAGGAGGAGGCCCTGCGAACGGCGCTGCGGGAGCCGCAAGACCGCCACATCTGCGCCGTGGACTCGGGCACCTGCTCCACGCACGACCACTCCACTCAACCACGCACAAGAGCACCGACAGCAGCCCCCACTACATATGGGGACACATGGTGACCTACACATAAAAACTCTGAGGCCCGCGCGGATTTCTAGGATCTGCGCTGGAACCCCTCCATGGTGCGCGGAGCGCGCCAGGGGCGGCGCCTCTGGTCCCAGCGCCGATCCGAAGAATCCGCGCGGACCTCCGAGTTTTTGTGTTTGTCATTCCTTGTTCCCCCACTACGGGGGCAGCACGAATGCAGCTGGAGGAGCGCGCCCCGAGTGAGGAAGCGCAACTCTGGGGCGGGGGGACGCCTCGAGCTCCCACGTGTGCGACGTGTGCGACGTGTGCGGCGTAGTCAACCGTCGCACCCTGTAATCCTTCTCGGAGGCGGCAGGGGGGTCTGAGCTGGTAGGGCCCCGAGAAAATATGTCAAGAGAGGGACCAAGGCGAATCCGCCCCAAATCGCCTCCCAGACGCCCCATCTGGTGTAGCTGTTCATCCTGGATCCGAGTTTGACATCCTTTCTCGGGGCCCGAAAGCGGCCCCCGTGGACCGAAAAACAAAACAAAACAAAAACAAAAAAAACGTTTCGCACGCAGATCCTGGAACCTCGCCCCCGCACTCCTGCTCGGCGAAACCGATGTTGGACCACCTCGGACCCCCCAGCCGTCGCACACTGTACTTCTACTCCCCCTCGCCACGAAGCATGCCAAGCTGCGCCGATCGTCTGCACACTGCCGCGCGGACCATGACGCTAGCGAGGACTCGAGCGCGACGGCCAGTGGCCGCGGCGCGGCCTACTTTCTGCGCCTCGAGACGTACCCCCGTTGAACTGACAAAGTGGTGGGCTCCCATGAGATCCGACGCTGCGGGAACAGAAAGTCAGCGCCGCGAGAAACCACGACAGTAGCCGTGGAACCCACCTTTCTGCTGCATGTTTGCAGGCCGCATCGGTCTGTCAGGGCCCCAGGGAACGAAACAAGGCACAATCGCCCGCTGCGAAACAGTGGCAACGCCAGGATCTCAAGGTCGAAAAGGGTTGGGGAGACGTAAGACTTGGGTACGGGGCACTCGGGCTGGCCTGACGTGGCCATCATGCAACTGGCGAGACCCAATCTGAAGTTTGACGCGAGCTCCCGCTGTAGACATCCCACGAAAACTGGACCGTCAAAATCCAGGACGCACTCGTCAAAAAACGTCGGGAAACCCGAGTTCCAATCTACTCGAGTCTCACGTTTCCCCGAGAAGGGGTGACCGAGCCTGAAAACCTACCTACGTGCCTAAGCGAGGGCGCTGCTGCCCTCCGCCGCGATCGGCTCGCAGGCGCCGTCGTAGTACGGCTCCTGCGCGGTGGCCCCGACCGTGCCCGAGTAGCCCGGCATGCAGTCGCAGCCCCCGTCGCCGACGAAGCCGCTGGCGCTCTCCGAATTCGCGGGGCAGGGCACGGGGACGCACCCCCCGGAGTAGAACGGCTCGCTGGACGTGGCGGAGACGTCCTGCGCATTTAGCACCCGCCGGGCACCACCGGGGCCCCCGCTACAGGGTCAGCCCGGGCCTGGCATGGGGCACGCGCCAGCCTGGCCGAGGCCAGGAGGGTCGGTTCTCTTTGCCTGGTCCCCCGCATTTGCGGATACGAGTGCGGGGGCGCGGGTGGGTCGCCGCCCACCCGCACCGCGACCCACCAGCGACCCACCCCCGCCGCGACCGACCCGCGTCGCGACCCACACGCCACCCACCCACCCTCGCCGCGACACGCCCGCGACGGCGTTGACAAGAGTCGGAACAGCGACATGGACAACAACGACAACGACAACGACAACGACAACGTCAACGACAACGACAACGACAACGACAACGACAACGTCAACGTCAACGACAACAACAACAACAACAACAACAACAACAACAACAACAACAACAACGACAACAACACCAACAACAACAACAACAACAACAACAACAACAACAACAACAACAACATCAACAACAACAACAACAACACCACCAACAACAGCAGCAACAGCAACAGCAACAGCAACATCATCAACATCAGCAGCAGCAACAACAACAACACCAACACCAACAACCACAACAGCAACAACAGCAACATCAACATCAACAACAACAACAACAGCAACAGCAACCATCATGTTAAGACTGTTCGCCCTTATATGCTCGAGTGTCCAATAACGCGCATTTCCCAAACCCTCGATATCCGCCCTCTTCGTCTTCGATCGAACCCCTTTTGGGGGGTATACCTTTCTTCCCTGCAGGCCGGGCCCCGGCAAGCGGCGGGGCGGCCGCGGACCGTCGGCCTGGCCAGCGGCAGCGCTGATCGGCCGCGGGTATGACGACGCGTCGACGTGTCCAACGACGACGACGACATGCCCCCAAGACCACGACGACGACGAACGACGACGGTGACGACCGACCACGACGACGACGACGACGACGACGACGACGTCGACGGACGACGACGACGACGACGGCGACGACGAGCGAAAGCGAGAGCGAGAGAGAACGACAGCAGGGCCACGAAGGGCACGAAGTAGGCCACGAAGGGCGACAGCGGGGACACGAAAGGAATGCGTATGGGGCCACGAAGAGCGCGAACGAGCGGGGGCCACGAAGTGCAGATAATGCGGGGCCACAGAAGGCAACTACGGGGCCACTGAGGGTAGCAACTGGGCCACGTAGGACAGTGAGGGGGACACAAATGGCGACAGCGGGGCCACGAAGGGCATGCACATGGGGCCACAACGGGTGCGACTCCTGGGTGCTTGGGTGTCGGGAGCGCGGCGCTTGGGCAAATTGCCGGAAATTCCAACGCAAGGCTATTCTTCAGTAAGTTGCAAGCAAGTCTCCAGCGAGAGCGCGACTCCAGAGCGCCGGGAGAGCGATTCCTGAATAAAATGGTAAGAAGGAAGTCCCCAGCGAGAGCGCGATTCCTGAATAAAATGCGAGGAAGTCTCGGGCGGGAGCGGGGGTCCTGGCTAAATTATAAGGAGGTCGCAAGCGGGAGCCGTTGTTGTAACCCGGGGGCCAAGGGCCCAGTTTGAGCATGAAGATTTTCCCTGTCAAAAAACAGTGTGCGAGCGTCGAGGGGCACACTTTGATTGAGAAATTATCCCGGCAAAGCAACCTAACAGCGATGTGTAGGAGCATATCTGGAAGCATTCCACGTAAGATTCAGATGAGAATCCAGTTGTAGAATTCTGCTGTTCTCGCAGTCGTAGTCGCATTCGCGATGACAGTCGCAGTGGCAACGGCAGTCGCAGTCACAGCCTCAGCCTCAGCCTGCCTCAGCCTCAGCCTCAGCCAGCCTCAGCCTCAGCCTGCCTCAGCCTCAACCTCAGCCTGCTTCAGCCTCAGCCTCAGCCTGCCTCTGCCTCAGCCTCAGCCTCAGCCTGCTTCAGCCTCAGCCTCAGTCTGCCAGTCGGCCTCGGCCTCAGCCTCAGCCTGCATCAGCCTCAACCTGCATCAGCCTCGGCCTCAGCCTCAGCCTGCCTCAGCATCAGCCTCAGCATCAGCCTGCCTCAGCCTCAGCCTGCCTCAGCCTCAGCCTCAGCCTGCTTCAGACTCAGCCTCAGTCTGCCTGCAGCCTCGGCCTCAGCCTCAGCCTGCCCCAGCCTCAGCCTGCATCAGCCTCAGCCTCAGCCTCAGCCTGCTTCAGCCTCAGCCTCAGCCTCAGCCTGCTTCAGCCTCAGCCTCAGTCTGCCTTCAGCCTCGGCCTCAGCCTCAGCCTGCCTCAGCCTCAGCCTGCTTCAGCCTCAGCCTCAGGCTCAGCCTGCCTCAGCATCAGCCTGCCTCAGCCTCAGCCTCAGCCTGCCTCAGCCTCAGCCTGCCTCAGCCTCAGCCTGCCTCAGCCTCAGCTCAGTCTGCCTTCAGCATCGGACTCAGCCTCAGCCTGCCTCAGTCTCAGCCTGCATCAGCCTCAGCCTCAGCCTCAGCCAGCCTCAGCCTCAGCCTGCCTCAGCCTCAGCCTCAGCCTGCCACAGCCTCAGCCTCAGCCTGCTTCAGCCTCAGCCTCAGTCTGCCTTCGTCTGCCTTCAGCCTCGGCCTCGGCCTCAGCCTGCCTCAGCCTCAGCCTGCATCAGCCTCAGCCTCAGCCTCAGCCTGCCTCAGCCTCAGCCTGCCTCAGCCTCGGCCTCAGCCTGCCTTTGCCTCAGCCTCAGCCTGCTTCAGCCTCAGCCTCAACCTGCCTTCAGCCTCGGTCTCAGCCTCAGCCTGCCTCAGCCTCAGCCTGCATCAGCCTCAGCCTCAGCCTCAGCCTGCCACAGCATCAGCCTGCGTCAGCCTCAGCCTCAGCCTGCCTCAGCCTCAGCCTCAGCCTGCTTCAGACTCAGCCTCAGTCTGCCTTCAGCCTCAGCCTCAGCCTGCCTCAGCCTCAGCCTCAGCCTGCCTCAGCCTCAGCCTGCCTCAGCCTCAGCCTGCTTCAGCCTCAGCCTCAGTCTGCCTTCAGCCTCGGCCTCAGCCTCAGCCTGCCTCAGCCTCAGCCTGCATCAGCCTCAGCCTCAGCCTCAGCCTGCCTCAGCATCAGCCTGCCTCAGCCTCAGCCTCAGCCTGCCTCAGCCTCAGCCTCAGCCTGCTTCAGCCTCAGCCTCAGTCTGCCTTCAGCCTCGGCCTCAGCCTCAGCCGACCTCAGCCTCAGCCTGCCTCAGCCTCAGCCTGCCTCAGCATTCAAAATGTGGCCCAGGACTGGAATTCTGGGAACTCGAAGACCACGAAGTGGCCTACACTTGGCTCCGAGCATTCAAAATCATGCCCAGGCATGGAGTTCTGGGAACTCGAAGACCACGAAGTGGCCTACAGTTGGCTCCGAGCATTCAAAATCATACCCAGGAATGGAGTTCTGGGAATTCGAAGGCCACGAAGTGGCCTACAGTTGGCTCCGGGCATTCAAAATCATGCCCAGGAATGGAGTTCTGGGACCTCGAAGACCACGAAGTGTGTAACTGTTTGCTTAAAACAACTTCCGCCCCGGCACCTGCCCAGACCCCCCTGGGGAGTCAAGATGCTCTCTTTTGACACTACTAGAAACCGAAACCTATCAGTCTTCGTTGTAGGTAAAACAATATGCACTGGTGGGGGGATCAACAGTAATTATTCTTCAGAAATGGAAACTCAACAACAACACCAACAACAACAACCACCACCACCACCACCACAACAACAACAACAACAACAACTACAACAACAACAACAATCATTTTACCCGAACGCGTGGTGTTCTCCCCAGTGCCAGGGTTTTCATACGACACCAGGCAATACCCCCACTTCGTGGGGGGGCATTACAAGCTCTACCAAATATCCAAACGACTCTTCGCGACCACCCAAACCCAGCTTCCCGCCCTATGACGTTGGGACACTTCACTTCGTGGCGTGCGGACGACCGTGGCTACTACACTGGCGTGGGGTACACACCCACAGAACCCAATGGTTTTTGGAGATTTCGGCGTGCGCGCGCGAAGAAAAAACGAATGTGTCCCGCATGGTATTATTTGACAGGGATGATGGCCCTGGCAGGTGCGCAACCGTTGTCGCAGAAGTTCGAAAAAGTTGCTCGCAAAAGCCCGTTTGACAGAAATGTTTAAAAAGTGTTGGGTTTCCTACGAATCCGCAAGAGCGCGCGGGATGAGATTTTGACATTTTTTTGTTGAAAAACCATTGGTTTTTTGATGTTTTTATGTTAAAATCGTTCCGAACACTAAGCTTTTGGAAGGATTTCGTCTTGCGCGCGCGAATGTCCACTTTACCTTATTTTTTGCAAGGGATTCTTGAAATTTGATTATATTAGAACAAGAAATGTCATTTTATAATGTTTTTTGCAAGGGAAAACGGACTACAACAAAACAACCGGATCTTGATCACCTCGAATTACCTGAGGCTTCCTCACGAAAATGATGAAAACGTGGCTGCGGCCTAGGCGCGGCGGGGGGGGCGCGCACCAGGGGGCCCAACAATAATTATTCTTTAGAATTAATAATGTTCAACAACAACAACAACAACAACCCTAACAGCAACAACAACAACAACACCAGCAACAACAACAACAACAACCACACCACCAATCACCACATCCAACAACAACAACAACAACAACAACAACACCAACAACAACAACAGCAACACCACCACCAACAACAACAACAACAGCAGCAACACCACCAACAACAGCAACACCAACAACAACAACAACAACAACAGCAGCAACAACAACGACAAAGACAACGACAACGACAACGACAACGACATCGACAACAACAATGGCAACAACAACAACAACAATCAGTATAAGACTGTTCGTTCTTACTTGCCCGTGTGCCATTCAAAACGAGTCCCCCACACCCTCGATACCCGCCCTTATTGTCTTTGATAACACACCCTTGGGGGGGGATTATTTCTTTTTGCGGGGGGCGGCGGGCTCAGACAGGCGGGCAAACCTGAACGGGCGGACAATCCTTTGTGGGCGTGCATGTGCCCGCCATTGGAATTCGTGTGGGCCCTGCAAAAAGAGGAGGGGGAGAACGAGGGAGAGTGGGAGGGCGGGGGGGGAGGGACGACGGAAGAGGGAAAACGCCAGGAGAGAAGGAGCGATGAGGGGGGCGGCTGATTAGAGGCAGAGAAAGAGAGAGAGAGAGAGAGAACAAACAAAACATAGAAAAAGAGAGAGAGAGAGGGAGGGAGAAAGAAAGAAAAACAGATCAGAGAGGTAGAGAAAGAGAGAAGGGAGAGAGAGAGAGAGAGAGAGAGAGAGAAAGAGAGAGAGAAAGAAAGAGGGAGGGGGGAGGCAGGAGAGGGGAGGGAGAAGGGAGGAGGGAGAGGAGGGAGAGGGGATAGGGCAGAGAGGTATAAGGATGAGGGAAGAGAGGAGGGAGGAGGGAGAGGGAGGAGGAGCAGGACGGTAAGAGCGTGAACGTTCGAGGAAGTCCTAAGCGAAGGCGCCGCTCCTGAAGGAAATGTCGGGCGGGAGCCCACGACGGGCGGGCGATCTCCTGACGGGCGGGTCGGGCGGGTGGGACATTCAAGTGGGATGCCTGAGTATGGCGAGAGCGCGATCAATAAGAAAATTGGCACGGCGTCCTTGGCGCAGCGTGTTTCCTGAGCGTCGGAAGTGCGATTTCTGAATAAATTGCATGGAAGTCGCAAGCGAGAGCGCAATTCCTGAATAAAATGTGAGGGGCTCTCTGGCAGGAGCGGGGGCTTTGATTAATTAGCGAAGAAATCTTGATTCAATGGCGAGGAAGTCTCAAGCGGGAGCGCCTGTCCTGAGCAAATTTTGAAGGACCCTCAGATGGGAGCGGGGGGCCTGACTAAATTGCGAAGGAGTCACAGGCGGGAGCACCGATCTTGAGCAAATTGTGGGGAAGTCTCGGGCGGGAGCGGGGCCCTGAGTACATTTGGAGGACGTCTCAGGCGGGAGCCGTTGTTGTTGTAATCCGGGGGGCCAGGGGCACAGTTTGAGCACGAAGACTTTCCCTGTCAAAACATAAGGGGGCGAGCGTCGAGGTCGATAATAATTACTCAGAAATGAAAGTTCAACAACAACAACAACAACAACAACAACAGCAACAACAACAACAACAACAACAACAACAACAACAACAACACCAACACCACCAACAACAACAACAACAACAACAACAACAATAACTTCAAGGCCGTTCGCCCTTATATGCACGAGTGTCCAATAACGCGTATTTCCCACACCCTCGATACACGACGCCCTCTTCGTCTTCGATCGGCCCCCTTTTGGGGGGTAGACCTTTCTTCCCTGCAGGCCGGGCCTGGGCAAGCGGCGGGGCGGCCGGACCGTCGGCCTGGCCAGCGGCAGCGCTGATCGGCGGGGCGGCCGCGGACCGTCGACCCGACCCGAAGAGGGACGGACAGGGGACCGACCAATGACGACGACGACGACGACGACGACGATTTTTTGGATTCCTCGGCTCAGCAATGCTCGTTATGTGTTTATCGACGGGCCTTCGCCTTGGCCTTGGTGGGGCGAAGGCCTCTCTTCTGGTTGAATTCTGCAGCTGCTCTCGAACTCCCTGGCCAAATGCCTTTGGCAATCTGCGCTAGGTTGTGCCTGCCGTCCTTCGTTCGGGGACGGCATTCCACTGCGAGGTTCCTGAGGGCTCCGCCCTCGCGCGCACACAGATAACCGCAGCTGCTGCAATAGAAAGATGGGGATCTCCTCATGGGCGACAACATTGTGCGACTGGTGAGGTGATCGGTCCCCAATCTGAAGCCTCTGGTGGGCCTCGGGGACTGTGCCAGCGGGTCGCAACGCCCCCTCAGGAGTAGGAACAAGATGACAGGGGGTCAAGAGCCATTCGAGGACACGGGCCCGACGACGACGACGACGTCGAAGACGACGGCGACGACGACGATGACGACGACGAGCGAAAGCGAGAGCGAGAGAGAACGACAGCAGGGCCACGAAGGGCACGAAGTAGGCCACGAAGGGCGACAGCGGGGACACGGAGGGAATGCGTGAGCGCGAACGAACGGGGGCCACGAAGTGCAGATAATGCGGGGCCCCAGAAGGCCACTGGGGGTAGCAACTGGGCCACGTAGGACAGTGAGGGGGCCACAAACGGCGACAGCGGGGCCACGAAGGGCATGCACATGGGGCCACAACGGGCGCGACTCCTGGGTGCCTGGGGGTCGGGAGCGCGGCGCTTGGGCAAATTGCAGGAAATTCCAACGCAAGGCTATTCTTCAGTAAATTGCAAGCCAGTCTCCAGCGAGAGCGCGACTTCAGAGCGCCTGGAGAGCGATTCCTGAATAAATTGTAAGGAAGTCCCAAGCGAGAGCGCGATTCCTGAATAAAATGCGAGGAAGTCTCGGGCGGGAGCGGGGGTCCTGGCTAAATTGTAAGGAAGTCTCAGGCGGGAGCCGTTGTTGTTGTACCCCAGGGCCCCGGGGCCCAGTTTGACCAGGAAGACTTCCCCTGTCAAAAAACAGGGTGCGAGCGTCAAGGGGCACACTTTGATTCAGAAAAAACAGTATGCACCTGTGGGGGGGGATCAGCAATAATATTTCTTCAGAAATGAAACTTCAACAACAACAACAACAACAACAACAACAACAACAATCATTTTACCCGAACGCGTGGTGTTCTCCCCAGTGCCAGGGTTTTCATACGACACCAGGCAATACCCCCACTTCGTGGGGGGGCATTACAAGCTCTACCAAATATCCAAACGACTCTTCGCGACCACCCAAACCCAGCTTCCCGCCCTATGACGTTGGGACACTTCACTTCGTGGCGTGCGGACGACCGTGGCTACTACACTGGCGTGGGGTACACACCCACAGAACTTGGTCACTTATTCGGGGCGCGCATGTGCCCAGCATGGTGCAATTGTGCCATACAATACATAATACAGAGAGACAGAGAGAGAGACAGAGAGCAGACAGAGAGAGAGACAGAGAGAGCGCGGGATGAGATTTTGACATTTTTTTGTTGAAAAACCATTGGTTTTTTGATGTTTTTATGTTAAAATCGCTCCGAACACTAAGCTTTTGGAAGGATTTCGTCTTGCGCGCGCGAATGTCCACTTTACCTTATTTTTTGCAAGGGATTCTTGAAATTTGATTATATTAGAACAAGAAATGTCATTTTATAGTGTTTTTTGCAAGGGAAAACGGATTACAACAAAACAACCGGATCTTGATGACATCGTATTACCTGAGGCTTCCTCACGAAAATGATGAAAATGTAGCTGCGGCCTAGGCGGCGCAGGGGGGCCGTGCACCAGGGGTCCCAACAATAATTATTCTTTAGAATTAATAATGTTCAACAACAAGGTAAGGACGCTACCTGGAGGCCCCATTCTACCTAGCTGTCCCTACCTTCTTGCACGGACCTTAGCTGGAGGCCCCATGGGGGGGGGGGGCGGGAAACGGGAAACGGGAAACCCCTCCGGCTCCATAATACCTAGGAATACAGATTCCAGTACGACCCTTCCACCTCCGCACTGGCGTCGACCACGCAAACGCGAGGGAGCACCAGCGAGGCTCCAGCAACCATAGGGAACCCTAGGGAATCCATGGTGAATCCTAAGGAATTTATAAGGAATCCTGGGGAATCCATAGGGAACCCTAGGGAATCCATAGGAAACCCTAGGGCATCCATAGGGAACCCTACGGAATCCATAGGGAACCCTGGGGAATCCATAGGGAACCCTCGGGAATCCATAGGGAACCCTAGGGAATCCATAGGGAACCCTAGGGCATCCATGGGGAACCCTACGGAATCCATAAGGAACCATAGGGCGGACAGGTAGTAGTAGTAGTAGTAGTAGTAGTAGTAGTAGTAGTAGTAGTAGTAGTAGTAGTAGTAGTAGTAGTAGTAGTAGTAGTAGTAGTAGTAGTAGTAGTAGTAGTAGTAGTAGTAGTAGTAGTAGTAGTAGTAGTAGTAGTAGTAGTAGTAGTAGTAGTAGTAGTAGTAGTAGTAGTAGTAGTAGTAGTAGTAGTAGTAGTAGTAGTCGTAGTAGTAGTAGTAGTAGTAGTAGTAGTAGTAGTAGTAGTAGTAGGAGTAGTAGTAGTAGGAGGAGTAGTAGTGGTAGAAGCAGTAGTAGTAGTCGTCGTCGTCGTCGTCGTAGTAGGAGTAATAGTAGGAGTAGGAGTAGGAGTAGGAGTAGGAGTAGGAGTAGGAGTAGGAGTAGGAGTAGGAGTAGGAGTAGTAGTAGTAGTAGTAGTAGTAGTAGTAGTAGTAGTAGTAGTAGTAGTAGTAGTAGTAGTAGTAGTAGTAGTAGTAGTACACCCCTCTCAAAGATCGTGGCCCTGGCTCCACAAGGAGCTCCACCGAGGCCTCATTTCGGCACACCCCTCTCGAGGATCGTTGCCCTGGCCCAACAGGAAACGCCACCGATGCGTCATTTCGGCACACCCCTCTCGAAGATCGTGGCCCTGGCCCCACAGGGAGCGCCACCGAGGCCTCATTTTGGCACACCCCTCTCGAGGATCGTGGCCCTGGCCCCACAGGGAGCCCCACCGAGGCTTCATGTCGGCACACACCTCTCGAGGATCGTGGCTCTGGCCCCACAGGGAGCCCCACGTTTCCCGTTTCCCGTTTCCCTCCCCCGCCCCCCCCCGGGGCCTCCAGGTAACGTCCTTACGAACAACAACAACAACAACAACAACAACAACAATTACTAGCACGTGGGGACACTCCGTTCTCACCAGTGCCAGGGTTTTCATAGGAGGCGGGCAATACCCCCACTTTGTGGGGGGGCCGGTTCAAGCTCTACCAAATTTCCAAACGACTCTTCGCCACCACCCACACCCAGCTTCCCGCCCTATGACGTTCGGACACTTCACTTCGTGGCATGCGGACGACCGTGGCTACTATTCAGGGCCCCGCGGCCGACGACGACGGCGTGCGCGCGCGAAGAAAAAACGAATGTGTCCCGCATGGTATTATTTGACAGGGATGATGGCCCTGGCAGGTGCGCAACCGTTGTTGCAGAAGTTCGAAAAAGTTGCTCGCAAAAGCCCGTTTGACAGAAATGTTTAAAAAGTGTTGGGTTTCCTACGAATCCGCAAGAGCGCGCGGGATGAGATTTTGACAATTTTTTTGTTGAAAAACCATTGGTTTTTTGATGTTTTTATGTTAAAATCGCTACGAACACTAAGGTTTTGGAAGGATTTCGTCTTGCGCGCGCGAATGTCCACTTTACCTTATCTTTTGCAAGGGATTCTTGAAATTTGATTATATTAGAACAAGAAATGTCATTTTATAGTGTTTTTTGCAAGGGAAAGCGGATTACAACAAAACAACCGGATCTGATCACATCTTTTACCTGAGGCTTCCTCACGAAAATGATGAAAATGTAGCTGCGGCCTAGGCGGGCAGGGGGGGCGCGCACCAGGGGTCCCAACAATAATTATTCTTTAGAATTAATAATGTTCAACAATTACTAGCACGTGGGGACACTCCGTTCTCACCAGTGCCAGGGTTTTCATAGGAGGCGGGCAATACCCCCACTTTGTGGGGGGGCCGGTTCAAGCTCTACCAAATTTCCAAACGACTCTTCGCCACCACCCACACCCAGCTTCCCGCCCTATGACGTTCGGACACTTCACTTCGTGGCATGCGGACGACCGTGGCTACTATTCAGGGCCCCGCGGCCGACGACGACGGCGTGCGCGCGCGAAGAAAAAACGAATGTGTCCCGCATGGTATTATTTGACAGGGATGATGGCCCTGGCAGGTGCGCAACCGTTGTTGCAGAAGTTCGAAAAAGTTGCTCGCAAAAGCCCGTTTGACAGAAATGTTTAAAAAGTGTTGGGTTTCCTACGAATCCGCAAGAGCGCGCGGGATGAAATTTTGACATTTTTTTTTGAAAAACCATTGGTTTTTTGATGTTTTTATGTTAAAATCGCTACGAACACTAAGGTTTTGGAAGGATTTCGTCTTGCGCGCGCGAATGTCCACTTTACCTTATTTTTTGCAAGGGATTCTTGAAGTTTGGTTATGTTAGAACAAGAAATGTCCACTTTAGCTTATTTTTTGCAAGGGAAAACGGGGGACAACAAAACAACCGGATCCGGACACCCACGTTTTGCCTGAGACTTCCTCACGAAAATGATGAAAATGTGACTGCGGCCTAGGCGCGGCGAGGGGGCCGCGCACCAGGGGTCCCAACAATAATTATTCTTTAGAATAAATAATGTTCAACAACAAAAACAACAACAACAACAACAACAACAACAACAACAACAACAACAACAACAACAACAATCTGCACCGCGGAGCCCCACCACAGCCACGCACCCGAGAACTGTGTAAGACCGTCCGGCCACCTCACTCAGACTATGCGCCATCCTGGGGCCCACGGGCCTGGCCAGGCAAGGTGGTGGTGCTGAGATGCCCCCCTGCGCATGTCCCCCTGGAAGCCGGCGCGGCACCTGCAGCCGTCCGGGATGCTGAGGCCCTCGGAGCCCTCGGGGCAGGGCTCGGGCTCACAGCCGCCGCGGTAGAAGGGCGGATGCCGCGCGGCCTCCAGCGTGCCGCGGCACCCTGCAGCGCACTCGCACCCGCTGGCCACGCTGGCGCCCTCCGAGTTCAGCGGGCACGGCTCGGGCCAGCAGGCGCCCACGAAGAACGGGGGCGCGCCGGAGCCCTCGATGGCGCCGCTGAAGCCCGGCGAGCACGCGCAGCCCGAGGACACGTTGTCGCCCTCGGAGTGCTCGGGGCAATCGACCGGCATGCAGCGGCAGCCGTCCGGGCGCAAGCCCGGCTCGCACACCGGGTCGCAAGGCGGCGGGCCCTCGCGGCGCGGCAGCTCGTACGTCTGGATGGCGCGGGGGGGGACCTCGAGCTCGATGATGACGATGATGATGATGCTGCTGATGATGATGATGATGATGCTGCTGCTGATGATGATACTGATGATGACGATGATGATGTGGGTGGCTATACTGATGATGCTGATGATGATGATGATGATGATGATGATGATGATGATGATGATGATGATGATGATGATGATGATGACGATGCAGGTGATGGCGATGGTGGTGCGAAACCGAATAATGACGATGATAATAGCAATAAGGATGATGACGATGATGATGATGACGATGATGATGATTATGATGATGATGATGATGATGAGGGTAATGCTTATGATGGTGTGGATATTGATGGTGAAGAAAATGATGATGCTGGTGATGTTGATGACGATGATGATGATGATGATTATGATGCTGGTGAGGATGATGATGAGGGTCATGCTTATAATGGTGAGGATGATGCTGATGATGACGGTGATGATGCTGCTGATGGTGATGAGATGATGATGCTGATGATGAGGATGATGATAATGATGATGATGATGATGATGATGATGATGATATGAATGATATTGATGATATTGATGATGATGTTGATGATGGCGGTGATGAAGATGCTGCTGATGATGCTGATTATCCAATGATGATGATGATGATGATGATGATGATGATGATGATGATGATGATGATGATGATGACGATCGCGGCGAAGCTGCACCCCACCACGAGCCCATTGACAGAAAAAGAAGCGGAGGGGCGACCGCACAGGCCAGCATCCCGCATCGAGCCGGGCGATGGGCCGCCAAGCAATTCGCACTGATGACAGTACAGTCGGCCTTGATTGGACAGGACACGCGAGAGGACAAAAGACCCTTCCGAAGGTCACATTGCCATAGGAATGCAGGAAGCACGGGTCGCAAGACACAGGACACGAAGGTACCCTTGATTTGGCAGGGTCGACCTACTAATCCGGGCCGACTGTATTGAGAGAGCGCTGCCACCAAGCAATTCGCACTGCGCGCCAGGGAGGGGCTCCAGCGCAGATCCTAGAAATCAGCGCGGGCCTCGTTTGTATGTTTAGGTCGCCGTGTGTCCCCTATGTAGTAGGGGCTGCTGTCGGCGCTCTTGTGCGCGGTTGTGTGGAGTGGTCGTGCGTGGAGCAGGTGCCCGAGTCCACGGCGCAGATGTGGCGTCTTGCGGCTCCCGCAGCGCCGTTCGCAGGGCTTCCAGAGTCCCTCCTTGGGCTTAGGCTCCTCCTCCTAGGCGGAGGCAGGGTCGACTCGAGGCCGTGGCATGCCAGTTGGACCTCGCCGCCCGTACAATGGCAACGGAAGGACTGGCATGGCGCCATGACGCGAGACGTGGCCCCGCCTGGTCCCTGGTCAGCAGTCTTCTCGTTCTGACGGCGGCCACGCTCAGGTAGATGCCAAGAAGTGGACCAGTTCTACGTGCGGCTGTCGCCACAACCCTCCCAGACTCTACGTCTGCAAGCACTGCGGGGCCACCGGGAGTGATTCGTGCTCGTCTGCGCCCTGGTCTACGTGGTCAAGCAGGTCGCGCGCGCCATTGTTCAAGCTACAAAAAGATTAAGCATTGCGTGATCCAGGCCTTCCAAGGTCCTTCACCTCCTCGTCAGCAGTCAGTGTCTGGATTGTCGGCCCAGGACCTGGAGTTGCACGTTGCCCTGCACGAGATGGTCGGCAACGTCGCGGAGGCAGGGGGATGCCGATCCCACTTGTCCCAACTTCGTCTCGTCGCGGTCCCAGTGGCGGTGCGCGTAGCCAGTGGAGAAGGTTTCAAGCGCGTGCCCACCCTCGATGGCCAGTTTGTGGCTAAAAAGCAACTGGCCCTCACCATGTCTCAAGAGCTGCAGCAGCTGGGCAAAAGCTACGAGGAGCTGGCTAAGAAGGTGGCCAGTTCTCAATTGAAGTAGCCGGCGGCCAAGTCCAACGAAAGAGCGCCAGCCATGAGTATGTAAACTGTCTTGGAAGACAATCGGGTGTTCGCAGAACTGGGTTTAGTGGAACCTGGTTTAGTGATTTGTACCGGGGGCGCACCCCCGTCTCATTTCCACTAACCGGAACTGCCGTCACCCGAAAAACACCAGTTACGGCAAACCTGGTTTAGTGAATCTGGCCAATTGAGGGGCCCCAGGCTCTACCACTAACCGGGTCCCCTTACCTGGGGTCCTGGCTATACCCGAGACAAGGTGGACGCGTTCAGCCTCCATTTTGGAAGCCCTTTTCTTTCGAGCATGGGGTATCGCAAGAGAGTTTGTGGGATAATGGTGAGCGTCGTGGCACGTTGTCGGCACACATTCGCTGGATGACCAAGTGCTGCGCCTGGTGGGCCAGCTGACGGTGCTACTGGCGGTGCCCCTGCAGGCTCCTCAGCCGACGTGACGGAGCCGCCGCCGCCGGCACCGCTCTTGCATCTGAGCCGCCAGCGGCAGAGCAGAAGCTCGCGGCCTCTGCCGCAGCCTCAGACGAGCTGCTGGCGCGCGTCCGCGCGGACGCCGCCAGACCGGCGCCGCAGCGGGCGCCTCCGCCTCTCTCCCCCGCCCTCCCCGCCCCGCCGAAGTTTAGCGACGCGTTGGGATGGTCGGATTCGTCCGGCGGGGGTGGCCCGCGTCTGCGTGCTGCCCCAGTTTCTCGGAAGCCAGCCTCAGTTCCAAGACCGCCCAGGCTGGGGGGGAGCTCGCTGTTCGGCGTCGAGGGAGCGCTGCTGTCGGATGTGTTCGCATGGATGACCGTGGAGGGGCTGCCGACCCACGCCAAATCCCCGAGCGTTGTGTCTGTCCTCGCAGTGCGACCTCTCACCTCGGAGCCCAGCCATACTGTCAAGTCCCCAAGGCTGGAGGAGGGGGCGCAGTCAGGGCGAGCGCGTGCAGCTTTCCCACGACGTTGAGGTAGTTCTGTCTTCGAAGTAGTTGCGCGAGGAGAACGATGTAAGGGCCCCGCGCGCTCGTTCTCTCGGCCCACGCCTCCCCCCCCCCAAGCGGTGAGTCTGAAGTTGCAGCGCGACCTTTTCTCAGAGCAGCCCAGATACTCTTCCTGGCCGCCACGGGCCAGCTGGGGGGCCGGCCTCGGGGCGAGCGCGCGCAGTTTGATCGTTCGCAGTTGCAGGCCGACGGCAGCCCTCGACTGCTCTGGGGCGCGCCCCATTTCTCCTGGGAGTGTTCCGTTCACCTTGTCGTTCTGATGTCATGCCTAGGCCTTCCTGCCCGGGGAGTGGCGGACATTTTTCGCTGAATGGAGCCTCCGCCCCCGCGAGCCACCATTGGCCCCCTGCCGCCGCCCCCAGTCTGGAGGCTTTGGCGCTGATCAATGACAGCGCTCGGAGTGCCGCCGAGGTTTGGCGTGGGACTTGCGAGGCCCATGTTGCATTTGCTCAGGGGCGCAAGCTCACCGGCCAGGAGGCCCCGGGTAGGGCTTCGGGCTGCTGCGCTAGGCAGGGCTGGCGATCTTCATGGTCCATGGCCTGTCTAGGCCAGGAGGTGGCCCTTGGTCTGGGGCGGCCATCCTGGCCCGCAGCTGCACGGGGCTTCACCCCCCGCCGAATGAGTTGGCTCTTTCGGGCCCTCGCTACTATGCCGCGGCGATGCGCCCGCCCAGTGGGGAGCAGCGCTTAGTTGCCACCGTTGACTTCCATTGGTGCGAGGGGCTGCCTGGGGGAAGCTGGACCTACTCAGCGCGCTTAGATCGAGGCTGGCTGCATCGGGCATGCCGTTCCTCCTGGGAGGAGACTTCAACGTGGAACCGTCAGAGTTGAGCAAGTCAGAATGTCCCCAGCACTTGAAGGCTCAGGTGGTCTCCACCAGCGAAGAGACGTGCTAACCAGCCTGCTTGGCGCCCTCGAAGATCGACTTTATCGTGCTGTCGGTGGACCAGCCTAAGGCTGTGAGCTCAGCTGCGCGGCAGTTGGGGTCAGCCTTCTAGGCCCGTGGGCCAGTCGATCTTAAGCTTCATGCTGGGCTGGCCCAGCTACGTTCGCACTCCTTTCGGGCGCCTCCACCGCTTCCCATTGACCCCCAGGTTGGCCCTGCTCGCTGTCCGCCCGAGCACGGGAAAGTGAAGGATTTGGTCGATCGTTTGCCCCGAAGGGCCCGGGCGCGGCAGCGGGGTATGGCGGAGTCCCTCGTAGATCAAGGGCAGAGGAATTGGGCCAATAAGGCCGAGGCGAGTTGCGACAGAATGGGCGCCTCGCCCCGTTAGTTTGGTCGGGGCCCAAGGGGGGAGGCTCAGACGCGGTGGGGGCCCGTGCTGGGCCAAGACAGGGGGGCTACCGGGTTCCCTGCCTTGCATGTCGTTCGTTGGCTGCACTCTGAAAGCGCGCGCCCTTGCGGGGGATAAGGGGGCGACGTGGGCCGCGCCCTGCACGGTGCCAAGCCTGCAGATGATTCTACTCCTATTGAGAGAAACCAGAGAAACTACACTGCCGTTTTCTCCGAGGCACAGCAAGCGGTGCGCGCCTGGCTAGGCGAGCCAGACCTCGACCAGCGGTGGCAGTCTGGTCTGGAGCAAAGGTACACGGTGGCCGCCGTCCTGGGCGCGGCCAGACAGGGCTGGAGCTCATGTCTTCTGGAGGGGGTCGACAACGGAGAGAGGGAGTCCACTCGGTTACGGTTGACCCGACGGCCTGGCGACCCACCACCACCCTCTCTCGTTTCGGGGCAATTGTCTCTGACCCCGAGGAGCTGCTTCGCGCGGAGACCGTCCGATTTCGGACCTTCTTGGAAGCCTCCGACAGCCTGCCTAAAGATCGAGGTGCCCTGAAAAGACCTCCCAATCCTTGAGCCTGAGCTGATCAGGTCGTTGTTGCGTGCGTTCCCTGGGCTTGTGGCCGTCGGGCCGGATGTGTTTCGCATGTGGCATTATGCCTGTGTGTCCGATGGCGCGTGGGCCGCTTCGGCCGCTTTGGCTAGGTTTTCGAGTTGATTGAGGTTTGGGGGCATGCTGCCTAGGCTAGTGCGGGCCCCGGTCGTTGCTCAGTGGGCTGTGTCCTCTGCGGGCTCTCGGGCGAGATGGGTTTTCTTCAGCCCTTGTCGTTCGCTAAGACGAAAGCTCGGAGGCCCGCGGCCTTAGAGCGCGACGTTTTTGGCGACGGGCCCTGCCTGGTCGCGAGCATGCTCAGTGGGGCCCAAGACGCCGCGTGGAGTCAGAGTGCCCGCTGGGGGGCGGGAGATCTGAGCGGGGAAGCTGGTGCTGGCATTTCGTGGGACGTGCTCGAGTTCCATGCGCGGGTCCCGCTGGCCCTCTTGTTCTACCGTTGCCGGCAGCACTCTCTCAATGTTGTCATCGGTGCGAGTTGCTTGGCGGCCCATCGCACGGCTCGATGCGCGATGCTGGCCTGGGCGGTCGCCCCTCCGCTTGTTGCTGTCAATGGTACCGCGGCGGGGTGCAGTTTCGCCGCGATAGCCATCGTCATCGTCGTCGTCATCAGCATCAGCAGCATCAGCGCCAGCATCAGCATCAACAGCATCAACAGCATCATCAGCAACAGCATCAGCATCAGCATAATCAGCATAATCAGCATCATCAGCATCATCAGCATCAGCATAATCGGCATCATCAGCATCATCACCAGCATCATCATTGTCATCATCATGCTAATAATCATCAGCATCATCGCATCAGCATCATCAGTATCATCATGACCATGAGCAGACTCGTCATCATCATCACCATCATCGTTATCGTCATGGTCATCGCCTCAGAATCATCATCATCAGCAGCATCATCCTCATGAGCATCCTCATCCTCATCCCCATCCTCATCCTCATCCTAAACCTCATCCTCATCCTCAACCTCGTCCTCATCAGCATCCACGGAGTTGGCTACGAGACACCGCAGATCGATCAGGAGCATACGTGGCGTTTTTTGGTGATCTTCCTCCATAGGCTTCGACGTTCAGGCCAGGTCCCGCTCGTGTGGCACTTGAGCCAAGGCGTGGCGCTCACCTGGAAGAGAGTCATTCACCTCCTCGACCCCTTCGGCAAGGGCTTCATGGCCACGGCGATGGACCCGCACGAGCTCCAGGACGAACCTCTTTTCGCTCACGGCTGTATACCTCATCGGCGCAGAGAGACGGCCATCCTGGGCCAGCAGCTGTGTACATGGAAGCTGCGCTCTCTCGGCCTCAATCACGTCACTGACCTCAAGGACATTACCAACGCCTTCGCGTCCACCAACTGGGACAGCCTCGCAGCCGCCAACCAGAGCATCATGAAGGACGACCAGGTTTCGTTCGGCCGCCAGCGCTTCCGCTTTGCTGCCGTGATGTTTGGCGACCTCTGCGTGCGCCCCAGCGTCGGGGCCCTCATCGGCGATCCGTGGGCGGTGAAAGTCTTTGTTCGGGACATCAGCACCGTCTTTGCGAAGGTGCAGGAACAGTTTGCGGAGTTCGGCCCCGAGGCGGCTACCTGGTGCCAGCTCACGCTCAATTTTGATGGCGAGGAGATTCTTCTTGACTTGGCTTTTCACTCATATGTAGATGACGCCATTCGGAAGATCGTGGTGCCTGACCAGGCTACGGCCGCGGAGCTCGCGCGTTGGTCCCGAGCATATGACTTGCTTCTTTCGTCAGAGCTCCGACGTCACGGCTATGCGCTCAACCCAGCCAAGAACGTCAGCCTCTTGTCTTTCGTGGGCACGGGGCTCCATGCACGGCGGCGAGAAGTGGCGGAAAAAAAGGTTCTTCTCGCAGGGGCCCCAGCTGATTCAACCCGACATCTTGGAGGCCAGGTCATGGGTAACTGTTCGTTTCGGGCCGAGCTTTCGGCCCGCCTGG
This sequence comes from Prorocentrum cordatum, assembly GCA_963575745.1. Taxonomy (NCBI): domain Eukaryota; class Dinophyceae; order Prorocentrales; family Prorocentraceae; genus Prorocentrum; species Prorocentrum cordatum. The sequence goes on from CAUYUJ010009668.1 coordinate 527,859, forward strand.
CGGCCATCTCTGCGGGCTTTTTTTCCATGGGAAAGTATTGGTACTCTCGGAGGATCGCCTACACCGAGCGCCGCGCTGTGTTCCTTGCCAGGGTTGTGGGTCCTGCGCGTTCCGCCTGCGAGGCCTTCTTGCCGTCCCCCAACCAGATTGACCAGCTCACGGCGCGGGTCGCCTTCTTCGGGCGCAAAGCTATGAGGGGTGCCGCGACGTCTTGGGAGGGGGGGCACGCTCGTTCGGTCTCTTCCGAGGCGGTCTTGAGGTATTGGCGGGTCCCTCCTCTCGAAATCGAGTTCCGTGTCAGACGTTTGCGGTGGTACCAGCAATGGGTTCGAGAGCCCGCACGGCATCTAGGCGAGTGGGCCCCTCTCTTCGGGGACATGAACATCGAGAAGCTGCGAGGCCTCCGAACCCTTACACCCGAGGGCCATCTCACGGAGACGGCGAACCCCTGGGCCATCCAGTACGTCAGGGACTTCGAGGCGCTTCGGAGGACGTCCGCGGACACCGAGGAGGAGATGCGTTCCTGGTCAGGAGCCCCTTTGGAGTTTCTCGAGGAGGGGGACTTGCGGGACTGGTTCACGGAGTTGGACCTCTCAGTCGTCAGGGCCGCGTGGCTCTCGGTCAGCATCCCTCCTGCAGGCACCCCTGGCCCCCACCAAGGGGCACCACCTGAGACCCCCGCAGGACAAGGTGAGGGCTTTCGCTGCTCCATCGGGAACTGCGCCAAATGGTTCCTCACGAAACGTCAGTGGCTGGTTCACGTTCGGGCCGCTCATGGCTACAAAACCTTGTTGGCTGAGGCTGTCCAGGGCGCTTCGTGCTTCGTTTGTGGCAGCAGGTTCCAGTCTCGCAACTCGGCTTACAACCACGTGCTGGACTCGTTCGCTTCGGGCTTCTGCAAGGTTCAGCTCAGCACGACTCTCGAGCTCGCTCCGTCGACAGGCCCATTCCGTTGCCGCCTATGTGAGGCTCAAGTTCTTTCCGAGCCTGCCCTTCACCTCCATACGCGCATCCACTTCGAGGACCTCCCGCTCGTGCTTGGAGGTGATGGATCTCGACGAGCCCAGCTGGGCAGTCGGGAAACGCAAGGGCCAGGAGACCAGCGACTCCAAGGGTGCCAAGCAGGCCCGATTGCTCGCGGAGCTCGGCCAGGAGGCGCAGGCCAACCAGAAGAACGGCAAGGGAGGAGCGCTGGCGGCGCTCTTGGTGGTTCTCACGAAGCTCGCCCTCACCAACGCGCGCGAATTGGCCGAAGTGACTGGCGCCTGCTTCACCTCGTACATGGTCGGGGCAGAGGCTCCGTTCGTCAAGGTGTTGCAGGAGACGGGCAAGACGTACGCCGAGAACTGCAAGGCCGACGGCAAGGACCACCAGCACGGCCCCCCCTGGCCGCACGTGTTCAAGGCGTTCATCAAGTGGGCCTGCAGCACGGACGGGGCCAACACGACTCCAGCGGCAGCGCAGACGGTGTTCCAGGACTACTGGCGGAAGGTCATCCTCGCCCCGTCGGCGCTCGAGACACTGGCGATCCACTGCCGCCACTTCCGCCTCAAAGCCTGCTGGTACGACAAGAAGAAGCTCTCCAAGCCCGACAGGTTCAAGCTCCAGATCATGCTCGGAATCCCGCAACAGGCGAACCCATGGGGCGACGGCTCAGTTTCCCTGATGGAGGCGGTTCAGCAGACGGTCATGGCGGCAGGCTCAGACAAGAAGGACCAGACCGTGCGCTTTCTCCCTGGGGCGCCGCCGAGAGGCGGCTTGGAACGCGAGGCTTCGAAGCTGCTGGCGCAGCTGGGGATGAAGGACAAACCAGCAGCGGCGCCCGACGGCAGGGACAAGGACGAAGACGAGCTCTGAGCAGACCAGCTCGCTTCAGGCTGCAATCCGTCAATGGCTCACGCCGCACCGCTGAGCTGTACCTCCAGGGTCGCCTCCCAGACGAGACCCTCCTCGCCCTCCAGGCTCGGACCCTCTCCCCGATCCTCGAGTACTCGGATGGGGCCCTGGAGGTTAGACTTTTCTTTAGGACCCCCCCCATTCAGGCTTCCTTCGGCGCCGAGACTCTTCAGAGGCTTTCGGAGGCCTCCCGCCAGCTTCGGTTGGCTTCGAGTTCCTGGGGCGAGGGCCGTCTCTCGGGTTCCCTGCGGACCTCGGACGTCTGGGCCGTGCCGCGCCGCGTTGAGGAGGGCTGAATGGGGTTGTGCTGGGGTCGGTTTATGCGTCGCCGTCCCTCGGCCCTGTTCAGTGGAGGGAGTGCATAGGCGAGCCCCCTAGGAGTTCCCGATAAGGGGGTCTCGCTTGTATGCCAGTGGTATCCCCCTGCAGGGCCCCACAGAATCTCGGGCCCCTCAAGCGGTTCTCGAACGCCTGATCCGTTTTTTGTTTTCCTTGTGGGCCTGCAGGGTGCGGTTGTCTCAAGGCGATTGACTTCATCGGATCATCGGCGCTGCTCTGCTCTGCTCATCAGCATCCTCATCCTCATCAACATCACCACCATCATCGTCATCGTCATCGTCATCGTCATCGTCACCGTCATCATCGTCATCGTCATCGTCATCGTCATCATCGTCATCCTCATCGTCATCATCGGCGCTGCAATCTTTTCAAATTCGGCGTCTTCGCCCGGCCCCCGGACCCGGGGCCATCGCAGATCGACCGGGCTCGGAAGATGCCGCAGGGCACCTGTCGTGATTTTCCGCGAGGGTGCATTTTTGTCGCAGCGTCGGATCTCATGGGGGGCCGTGGTGCGCACGAGCGCCGCGCCCAGCCGCAGCGCGAAGTCGATCGCCTCCGCCCCGCAGTTCAGCACCACGACGACGACGAAGCCGTCGGGCCTCAGGAAGGAGGTGGCCTCCAAGCCGTCGGCCCCGCTGCAGCTCCCGTAGTAGCGCCCCCCCGCCGCTCCGCCCGCCGCGCGGTTCCCGACCCGGGTCCGCAGGCGGCGGGAGCCTGGTGGTATGAACTTGGAGAAGTGCGCGATGAAGTAATACTGCGGGTGCAGCTGCAGCGCCTCCGCTCCCGGGCCCGCCGTCATGGCCGACTGGCAGGTGTTGCCGACATGGTTTGGGCCTCCAGCCTCGTCCAAGAGCAAGTTCCAGTCGATCCAGCCGACCGCGCCCGCGTTCAGATCGCCTATGATGTCGTGCGCGTATCCTTCGCCAAATTCCCACGGGTCTCTCTCGTTCTTGCCGCCAAACTCGTCGTACGTGGCCTCGCTTGCCAAGAGAAGAACATCAGGGAACTTCTCGTGCGTGTCGGCGACCCTGTCGAAATAGTCGCCCGAGTACCAGTGGAACGCTACGCCGTCGGCAAAGGTCGAAGCGGAGGGGTGCTTCAGTACAACCTCGGCAAACTCCAGGATGCTGTCCTTGTTATCGTCAAACACAAAGACTTTGACCCCCGGGTGATCTGCCCTGAGCTGCGGTCCAAGGTGGTCGGCCAGAAACCCAGCCTCCTGTTTGGACGCCCGAAATGGGTACAGGAAAAATGGGTACAATGCCCAACAACAAATGTTGTCCCAAACCAACAGCGGCCGCTGTTGGGCAGGCGGCCTTCTGTTTCAAATGGACATAGGCCGCGGCGGCGTGGACAGCGAGTCCTGTTCAAAATCAACAAGAACTGCTGTTCGGCTGTGTGCCCATTCTTTCCGTGCCCATTTCGCTCGTTCCGACTCCTGCTCCGCCGAGAAGCGGCACGACTCGAAGGCGGAGTTGTGACCAGGCTCGTTCTGCACGGTCACGCCCCAGATCGGCACGCCGTGGGCCCCGTAAGCCGAGATCCACCGCGAGATGTACTTGGCCCACACGCCGCGGCACTCCGCGCGCAGCCCGGGGTCGTCGGAGCCATCCATCTGCCCGCTGGTCTTCATCCAGCCAGGAGGGCTCCACGGGGACGCGATCAGCTTCAGCTGCTGCCCATTGCCCTGAACCTGGGGGAACAACAGAAAAGCATGAACACCACTTCTTGGAGGTCCGCCCGGCTTTCTCGGATCGGCGCCAAATTCCCCTCCCTGGCGCGCGGGGCGCGTGCAGGGGCGGCGCCAAAGGCGCCGCCAAGGGGGCCGCGGCGCAAAGCCGAGGACGCCGCGCGGGCCTCTGGGAGTCTACGCTTACTGTACGTTGTTTTCTCTTCGTCGGAAGCCACTGTCTGGGCGCGGGCGATGAGAGGAATAAGGTTGTTGTCCACGTCGTGCCCCACGGAGTCGTCGAAGCCCGCGAGGTCCCAATCGTCCCTGCGCTCGGCGAAACTGTACCCCTCCAGCGAGAAGTCGCAGCTGTTGATGTGCACCCGCCCGAGGGTGTACCTGCGGGGGCAGCAAACGACCAACACCACATCGATTGTTTCCATGGGACACAGCCCCAGCATGTGTAATCACGCCTCAGCCAGCACCACGAAAGGATTCGCGCTGCCACTGCAACTTACCCCTACACACGACAGCGCTAAGCAAGCCTGATGTCCTCGGTTCCTCATGAAGCGCGCCGCCGAGGATGTATGCAACAAGAGCGAGGAGCAATGCGGAGGAGGGCGCGGGCTTGGAACAAGAGACCACGGCGTTGTGGGCGGGAGCCTGGAGAGGGAGGAGGAGGAGGATGCCAGGACACACTGTGGTGGATGCCCTGCGCATACCGTCGATCGTCAGAACACCGAAGCCAGCTTTGTGCTGGTTGTGGCCGATGTGGCATCCCAGGACAGCCGAATCGATCACAACCACAACCCAACTGTTCGTGTCGAGGTCGGTGGGTTTTTCCCCGAGGGGGCCTCCCGAAAAATCCACTTATTGTGATTATACTTCTGTGTTGAGCCCAGAATACCCCAGCCCCTCGGGGCCAAAGTAGCGGTCAAGAAACTCGTCCTGCGCAGCGCCGCCCATCTGCGAGAACACCGTGGAGGCCGCCTCCGTGAACGCGCCGCCGAAGCCGAGCAGCTCCTGATCGGGGGAGTCCACGTCGACGTCCACGATCGCGGCCGTCCTGTGGTGAACAAACAAATACCGATACTGCCACTCCATTCCATGGACCTCCCTCCCGGAATGCGTTCTGAGCAGGATTCCTGAGCGAATCCAGCCGTGGAGATGAGGGCCACGCCTAAACATCAGCTTTGAACAGTCCGCGCGGATTTCTTGGATCCGCGCTGGAACCCCCCTACATGGCGCGCGGAGCGCGCCAAGGGCGGCGCCGGAGGCGCCGCTAGGGGACCCCAGCGCCGATCGAAAAATTCCGCGCGGACCTCCGAAAGCTTATCTGCATGCTGTTTTTGCTCCTTCGAGTATCGGACCCTTTTGTCCTCGTCGGCCGTCCACGTCCCGTTGTCAGGCCCCTGTTCCAGGCTTCGTGGACAAGGAATTTGGGGCCCAATCCTGGGATATACGATGGGGTGGCATCCATCCTCGATTGGGGTGCGTCCGATCAGCTCCCTGGGGGTGTATCCCCGAATTCCTTTCCGTTTCTGAGCGGCTTCATTTTTCGTCGAGGGGTCGGGGGTGTTGGGGGCGAGAAAGCACCTGCGATTTTCCTCGTCGGCCGTCTCCTGGGGTGGGCTCTGACCAGAATTTCGAGGCGAATCCAGCGGTGGCCACGAGGCCCTCCCAGGAGGCCCGAAAAGGGGAGAACGAGCGGAAGGTAGCGGTATTGGTACCTTTTCCTCCTCCTACTTCGCCTTGGGAACATTCGGCGGCGCGTTTCGAACCGGGGGGGGGGGCGCCCCACCCTTCCCTTTGGCACCCCAACCTTCGGCCCCCCCCAACCTTCAGCGCCGTTGAAGAAGCGGGAGGGGCGCCCCCCCCTTCAATCCAAGGGGGAGGGGTCTGCTTCCGACTCCCCCCCCCCTCCAGGCGCCCACAGAACGCGCTCTCTCGAACATCGAACCTCTCTTTTTCCCCCGTCGGCCGTCCACGTCCCGCCGTCGGGCTCCCACGACAGGCCCGGGAGCTCCCGCAGGAAGGCGCCGCTGCCCCTCGCCGGCCGGCCGGCCGCGGCCGCCCCGCCGCCCCTCGGCGCGCGCTCGGAGCGGCCACGAGCTGCGCCGAGCTGCCGCCGAGATCCCCGGATGTTCCCCCGGATCTGCCAAGCTTTGCCGGGATGGAACGTGATTTCTGTCGCCGCGCCGTTTGTTTTCGACGCGCCCAGGTGGACGACGCCGGCACCATGGCAAACCCACGCCAAGCCCTGCGCCCAGCGCCCAAGGAGGCGAAGCCGCTGCCGCGGCAAACCCACGGCAAACCCCGCGTCCGAGGCGGAGTTTGCCCTGGTGGCCGAGGGGCCCTCCCCCAAGACGTCCGCGCGTCGGACCAAACTCCAGGGCGCATCGGCGACCCGTCGAGAGGGGCGCCGAGGCCGATGGTTCCCAGCAGGGGCCAGGGAAAGCGACTTGGGGGATCTGTCTCGGAGGGAGGGGGACGTTGCTCGAACCGAAGTTCGGCGGCGCGCACAAGGGGTACGTAGGGGGAGGGGGAAAGGCTTCTTAGTAGGAGGCTGCTTCTGCGAAGGTGCCAGCCAAGGCACGCGCCTTCTACGAAGCAAGGGTGCTTCTGAGAAGCCGTCCCCCCTCCCCCCGTCTGCGCGTGGCTGAGGGGAGGAACGTTGCGCGAAAAAACCTCCAAGGGGCGGGCTCAGGGCCTGGAATCGGAGACATTGCCATTTGATCGGCGGCTAGACCCCCGATGGCGATACCGTACGGGCCCTGGGCGGTGTGGGCCATGAGGCCCCTATATGGGGGATCGGTAGGGGATCGGGGGTCGTATTCCCCCCTGCGCCTATCTCCCCTAACATTGCCACTGAAGGGGCCGGGCACAAACCAACATGGATTACGGATCCGTGGATCTGGCGCGTGGGCACCAAATCCGCCGACCCCTTGGGGTCATCGGCGTGTGAGATGCTTCCCCCCTCCCCAAACCCCTCCCCCCGGAGCCTGGTCCGGTCGTTTTGGAGGGGGGGGGGGGGGGGTCCGGCCGGATTCCCCGGGATCCGCCGGCGCGGTCCGGGGGGGGTCATCCGCTCCAGAGAGTCTGCTGGGGGGGCCGCAAACGAGCGAAGAGGCTCCCAAGAAGCTCTGCAGACGGTCCAAGAGGGCCCCGAGTCGCCGAAAAAACACTCGAAGACGGTCAAGATGGCCTCCAGATGGCCCCAGATGCCTCCAAGACGCCCCAAGAAGCTTCCAAGACGCCTCCCAAGATGGCCCCAAGAGGCCAAAATCGTCGATTTCCATTGGTTTTTTCAACGTTTTTGGCCTTCGCGTTTTTTCGGGCTTCCGACGCTCCAAGACGGCGAAAGAAGCCCCCAAGACGGCATCAAGACGACCCGAGAGGCTCCCAAGTGGGCCCCAACACGGCCCAAGAGCGCCTCAAAACGGCTCAAGAGGGCCTTCAGACAGTCCAAGAGGGCCCACAGAGGGGCCCAAGAAAGGCTCCAGACGGGGACCACGAACCTAAAATTCTAGCCTTCCGCCCCAAAAGGCGCCAAGGAGGCCCCAAGAGGCCTCCAAGAGGCTCCAAGAAGCCCCCAAGAGGCCCCCAACAAGCCCAAAAAAAGCCCCAAGCTGCCCCAAAACAGCTCCCCAGAAGCCTCCAAACTGCCTCCCGCAGGCCCCCGAGAGGATTCTCACGACGACGGCGCCAGAGGCTCCCACAACGGTCAACGAAGCCCCCAAGATGGCCCCAAAAAGGTGCCCAGCCTACGCCGTCGAGTCTGTCGCCGCCATTGTCGTCCTCGTCGTGTTCTCCTGCTCCTTCTCATCCTCCTCTTCCGCCCCCTCCTCCCGTCTCCCCTCTCAGCTTTCTGTCTCGTATTCCCTCCACTGGCTCACTTTTCACCTTCTCCGCCTTTGGCTGCTCCCCCATCCTCCCTCCTCCACGTCCCCCTTATCCATCCCGTCCCCAGCGGTCAGATTCCTCGCAACTTCCGTGCCTTGTCGCAATGCTCGTCACTTGGTTCCGCCGGGCGTTTCGGAGGGTCTCTCCGCGGCGCTCGTCCCGCTTTAAAACACTTCGCGCACACAACTGGGTTGTTTCGCTTGAAATAATTCTTCTTCTGGTCTTTCGACAAATGGCCCCCGTCTGAAAACGCTGGTTTCTTCCCGTCCCCGTTCGGTGGGCACGCGGAGCATTCAAACTTTTTCGCCCCCGTGCGCGCATCGTGACACGCGCGGCACACGACTGGGCGATGCGCCTGGCCCGTCTTCCTATAATGTACTTTCTGGTTATCGGACAAATGGCTCAAGTCTGTGAACGCGGGCGCCTTCCCATCCGCCCCCGTCGGGCATGCTCCACAACGGAAAATCTGGGCCTCCGATTTTTCGTGGCACGCGCGGCACATGACCGGGCGATGCGTTTGGCCCGTTCTCCTGTAATGTTCTTTCTGACTGTCCGATAAATGGCTCACGTCTGTAAACGCGGGCCTTATCCATCCCGTCCCCAGCGGTCAGATTCCTCGCAACTTCCGTGCCTTGTCGCAATGCTCGTCACTTGGTTCCGCCGGGCGTTTCGGAGGGTCTCTCCGCGGCGCTCGTCCCGCTTTAAAACACTTCGCGCACACAACTGGGTTGTTTCGCTTGAAATAATTCTTCTTCTGGTCTTTCGACAAATGGCCCCCGTCTGAAAACGCTGGTTTCTTCCCGTCCCCGTTCGGTGGGCACGCGGAGCATTCAAACTTTTTCGCCCCCGTGCGCGCATCGTGACACGCGCGGCACACGACTGGGCGATGCGCCTGGCCCGTCTTCCTATAATGTACTTTCTGGTTATCGGACAAATGGCTCAAGTCTGTGAACGCGGGCGCCTTCCCATCCGCCCCCGTCGGGCATACTCCACAACGGAAAAGGCTTCGAAACTGTCCCACGAGAAGCCCCCCAAGAGATCCCGTTACACACGCAAGAAAGCTCTAACCCATGACCCAGAGGCCCATCTCAGTGTCCCCTCCTCCCCCTCCTTCTCCTCCACTTCCTCCTCGTCCCCCTCCTCCTTTTCCTGTCCGCTTCACCTCATCCTCTTCGATGTTTCTCCCCGCCATCCTCCGCCACCCCCCCCATCCTCTTCTCCCCCTCCTCCTTTTCCTCCCCAGTACGCGCGTCCGATTGGACATCATTTGCATGTCTTGCATTTCAGGGTGCCCTTCTTTGCGTCGCAGTGTGAACGCGACGTCGTCCCGCATTGCCGTCCAGGGCCCAGAGGCTCCCAAGACGTCCCCAAAAGGGCGCCAAGACGACCCACGAGGCGCCCAAGTCCATGGGCTCGCTCCGGAGCTCCAAAACGACCCCTGAGACCTCCCAAGAAGGCCCACAGGCAATCCAAGAGGACCCCGACGCGCCAGAGAAAGGAAGAAGAACCAAAAAAAAAAATGATCGACCAAGATGACATCCAGACCACTCATGAACCCCTCCGGCCGCCTCACAGAGCCTCCAACAGAGCCCCTCCCAAAACCGGCGATCGCCCCAGAAAAAAAAACAAGGGGTCGGCGGATGTGGCGTAAGCTTGAAGATCAACAGATCGGGGAAAGTGCTCCCCGAAAAATGGCGCCATTGCCGCCACATGTGGGGGCGGAGCGCGCCGAATTCGCATGGAGACGGGGCCTGTCGTTAATCTACTCATCTTTATCCATGTCTGCGCTTTCTCGAAAGGAGGGGGCAAGGAACCCAGACACAGGATGTCGTGACTGGGTTCTTCAATGTGGGGCCCCTGGAAGTCGGGGCTGCCTTCTCATCCTGAACCTTTTTGAGCGGCCCCAGGGCCCAGCGAGGGCCCCCGGGGGCCGAAAATGGCGACAGCCTCTCGCACTGAGTTTCTCAATGCTTGAGCTTTCGGGCCGCAGCTCTGGCCTCCAGCGGCCATTCGGGACAGTCTGGGCAGCCCCGGGGCGAGGCACAGCTGCTGGAGAACATCCCGAAGCTCGAAAAGCGGCCAAATCCGGCGAAAACACCCGAAAACCAATCGCTGCCCACTGTGATGGTGCATCTTTGGGGAACCTCGTCTGTCCCATCGCACCTGACATCCGTGTCGCATCCATGTCGAGTCCAAGTCGAGCGCGTCGAATCCGTGCCGAATTCAAATCGAATCCACGTCGGACCAACGTCGGAAACAAGAAAAAAGACTGCCGTGCATAGGACAGGAAAGACACCCGAATATGCAACTAGAACCACGCGCGCGCTTCGCGCGCGCTTAGGTTCTAGCTAGGAGGCGAGCTTGAGTCAACGAAAGTCGCAGGGAAGGGGGCAGGGGGAAGAAGGCCAGAGAGCGCTGAAGGATACAAATACTGGAACCCTCTTGTGATTTTGTGGGGGGCCTCGTCCGGCCGCTCGCTGGGAGTTTGACGTAGCTTCTCGGGAGCCTCTGAACCTGTCGGGGGCCTCCTGGAAGCAGGTTCGAAGCATTTTGGGGGCCGATTTGGGGCTTCTCGGGGCCTCCTTTGGGCCTCTTGGGGGTCTCCTGGGGCCTCTTGAGGGGCCTCCTTGGGGCCTCCTGGCGGCCTCTTGGGGCGGAAGGCTCGAGCTTGCGGTTCGTGGTCCCCCTCTGGGCCCCCTCTTGGGCCCGTCTTGGGGCCCTCTTGGGCCATCTTGGGCGCCTCTTGGGCCGTCTTGGGGCCCTCTTGGGCTGTCCTGGGGCCCTCTTGGAAGCTTCTTGGGCCGTCTTGGGGCGGTCTTGGAGGCCTCTTGGGCCGTCTTGGACGCGGTGAAAGCCCAAGATGCGAACATGCGAAAAATATACGTTTTCCCATAGGAATGGCACGATTTTTGTTTCTTGGACCTCTCTTGGGGTGCCTCTCGGAACGTCTTGGGCTGATTTTGGAAGCCTTTTGGCGCCTCTGGGCGGCGTTTTGGCGCCTCCTGGGATATGTTGGGCCGGAAGCTCGGAATTCGAGAGTGGCTTTCTCCTTCTGGGACCCCTCTCGAAGTCGTCTTGGGGTTCTCTTGGGCCGTCTTGGGGCCGTCCTGAGCCACTCGTGCGCAGCCTTGGAGCGCTCCCGGAGGCCTCCTAGGCCGTCTTGGAGGCCTCTTGGGCCGTCTTGGACGCGGTGAAAGCCCAAGATGCGAACATGCGAAAAATATACGTTTTCCCATAGGAATGGCACGATTTTTGTTTCTTGGACCTCTCTTGGGGTGCCTCTCGGAACGTCTTGGGGTGCTTTTGGGAGCCTTTTGGCGCCTCTTGGCGGCATTTTGGCGCCTCCTGGAGCCTCTTGGGCCGGAAGCTCGGAATTCGAGGTTGGCTTTCTCCGTCTGGGACCCCTCTCGAACTCGTCTTGGGGCTCTCTTCGGCCGTCTTGGGGCCGTCCTGGGCCACTCGTGCGCAGCCTTGGAGCGCTCCCGGAGGCCTCGTAGACCGTCTTGGGCGCCTCTTGGGCCGTCTTGGACGCGGTGAAAGCCCAAGAGGCGAACATGCGAAAAATATACGTTTTCCCATAGGAATGGCACGATTGTTGCTTCTTGGGCCTCTCTTGGGCTGCCTCTCGGAGCGTCTTGGAGGCTTCTGGGACCTTCTTGGTGTCATGACAGGCGTCTTGGAAGGCATCTGGAGCCATCGGAGCGCGTTCCGAAACCGCCTGCGAACGATCTTGGACGGCGTCCGGCGGTCCGACGAGCCTCCGGGCCCCCCGGGGCCCACATTTGTGGTCGGGGTCCCGGCCCCGGGCCCCCGGACCCAGTGCGCCGTTATATGTATAAGTAAACGATCGCTGCCCGCTCGAAGGGGGGGACAACAGAGCCCACCCACCCCCTGGCTGTGGCCGGCGCCGCCTCGCCGTCTCGGTCACCAGGACATCGCCGCCCCGCGGCTCGGAGAAGAGCCCCTGGAGGCCGCTCTCCTTCGGACTCCACCAAGTTCGCTTACGTGGAGCGCAGGATCAGTCGCTATCGACTCGGCAAACATGATCGAATCAATCGAAATGTGCAATCCCCAGGCCTCCAGGCGCGCGCGGATTTCAAGGACATCGGGGCCATGGCGACTGCCGGCAGGGCGCGCCGCTGCGCCGTCTCCGCCGGCCGGCTGGTCGTCGCGCAGGGCCGTTTTGGCAGACTCGGCCCGCTGCCCGTGAGTTTTCGCCAGCGCTGCGCATTGGGGGCCGCTGCGGGCACTGCCGCGGGCCTTTCATTATGGCGCGGCCTGCGGGCGCCCCCCAGCGCGCGAATTGGCCGCCGGGCTTCGCGCCGCCGCGCGGCACGCCGTCTGCTGGGGCGGTCTCCGGGCGGCCCCCAGATCGTGCTCGGCATCTTGGCGCCGACCTGGCGGCTGGACCCAGCGGCGGTGACGATCATCGCGCCGCTGTGGCAGGTCGCGAAAACCATCCGGAAACGCCGATTCCCCGCCGAGCTCTGGAGGCGAGCCGCTGGCGCCATGGCCGCGGGGCACGGCCGCGGCTTTGGCCCAATGGACGCGGCGACCCGGCCGGAGCATGGCGGAGCTGCAGCTGGGCCGACGTCGAGTGCTGGACTGGGGTGGCCACCTCGCCTGGCGGCTGGCGCCCAGCTGACCGCGCCCTGCCCGACACGCGTGCGGCACTCCTCCGAGCTTGGGCGGCCCGCGAGCCCGGCAACGTCGTCACGGAGGCGGTGGCGGCGAAATGGGGGCGCCCTGCGGCATGCCCGCATTGCGGCGCGGCGCGCGACGACTTCGAGCACAGCTTCTGGGCATGCCCCTGCTGGGAACCCGTGCGCGCCGGCGCGCTGGTTCCTGAGGGCCTCACGCGCGCCTCGGCCCGCGCGCGACTGCCGGCCCAGTCGTCGCTCACCAGACTGGTGCTGGTGCCCCAGCACCCGCAGCTGGCTGCATTGGCGGACCAGGCGCAGTGGCCGCTGCCGCGCCCAACCATGCCGGCCCCTGCCGCCGAGACACCCCGTGCGCGCGCTTGGACGGACGGCGGCTGCGCGCACCCCATAGACCCCCTCCTCGCCAGAACAGGTGGGGGGTGGTGCTGGACCAGGGCGCGGGCCGCTAGGAGCACCGAGGGCCGGTCGACGGCGCGCAGACCGTGCAGCGCGCCGAGCTCACAGCGGCGGTGCATGCAGTCAACCTGGCTGGCGGGGCCGTCGAGGTAGTGACCGACTCACGCTTCGTCAGCAAAGGCGCCGCGGCGATCAGGGCAGGGGCGTCCCCCGAGGACTGGGCCCACGCAGAACTGTGGGAGCTGATCGTCCCTCACTGCCGCAGCGGCGCGCTGGCCGCGCGATGGGTCAAGGGACACCTTGACGCTGCGGAGGCGCAGGAGCGGGGCGTGTCGCCCGAGGACCGCTCCGGCAACGCCGCGGCGGACCGCCTCGCGGGGCTGGCTGCCGAGGCCCGGCTGCCTCCGCTGGTGCTGCGCCAGGAGCTCGAGCGGCAGCTGGACGCGCTCACGGCCGTACAGCGCGTACTCGCCGCAGTGGAGCTTGCGGCGCTCAAGGCCAACCACGGGCACGGCCCTGGAGGCCCGCGCGTGCGGCGGCGCTGGACGCAGGCGGGGCATCGCCGCCGCCGCGCGCCCCGCGTCGCGGACGATGCTGCGGTAGTGGCCAGCGCGCGCGGCGCTGGGCCCAGGGCCGGCCGTCGCGGCGAGGGCGATTTTCGCCGGCAGCGCCTGGCGGGGACACGTCGCCTCCTAAGGGCCCGCTTGGGTGGCCTGCCTGGCGTGCGGGTGCTGGGCCCCGGGCTGGGAGCGCCTCGCGAGCCGTCCGTGCAGCGGATGGGCGCCGCTCCTGCCCCCGCGGGCGGCCAGCCTGCTGCTCCTGGATGCCCCGCGCGCCGGGGGCCGCGAGGCGGCGTGGTCGGCGGCTGTGCGGCGGCGCCTGCTGGAGCGCCCGGGCGCGCCAGACTAGTTAGTTGTATTAGTTGCTTCGCGCGCTCGCCGGGGCGCGCTGCCTTGCCTCCTCGGTCCTCCTCCTCCCCTCCTCCTCTGCCTCTTCCGGCTTCTCTGCGCTCTGTTGTCGGCCGTTCTTGCCGCCGCGCTCCTTATGGATGGTAAACAAAGTGCGTCGGCTCGGGCCGCCTCAGCACGGCATCGAAATCGAATCGAAACGGCGCCATGCAAGCATCGGGCCGCATCGGATCGGTCCCCAGACCACTCCCAGGGTCCAAACGCCCCAGAGCTCCCTTCTGAGCCCGCTCGGAGTCTGAGCCCGCTCGGCCGCAAGCGCAATTCCGACAGGTTTGTAAGGATTGAACCCGTTCTGCCGCGAACGGGTTCGATCTTGGAGTCCGTTCGGCGGCCGAACGGGCTCAGACGCAGAACGGGCTCAGACGAGAACCCTCGGGTGCAATAATTTCCGAGCTGCGTCCAGCCGTGGCGACGAGGCGCTCCTCGAAGGCCCACGACCGTTGCCTTTTTCGAGGTGGATCGATCTGTGAGGGCCACGGGGCCCCAATGTTGGGCGAAAGCGCCTGGCGCGATAAAATTGGGATGCCAGCTGATCTCATGGCACTCGCCACTCGCCCTCCTCTGAAGCACGCTCCTAGGTGGCAACGCTTCGGGCTGCGCGCAGACAGCCTCCCCAGGTGATCCTGGCTGGCCTCTGCTCGGAGGGCTTGTTGAGGCCAGCCGGGACTACCTGGCAGCGCTGTCGCTGCGCAACCCGAAGCTTTACCACGCGCCCTCCTCTATGGACCACCGCCACCGAGAACCAATCGATAGGGCGCCGAGAACCTAAATGAGGCCACGCCTTCATCGTGCTACCGGGGTTCGCGGTCCTTATGTTCTCGATGACCTGCTAAGGAGCACGCTCCTGTGGCTTCGCGGGCGCGCTGGGCGCCAATTCGGGCCCCAGAGGGTGGCTCTCTTCTGGGCCAAAAAGGGCCTCCTTTTCTGGGGGGGCCCGAAAGGGTCCTCTCTTTGGCAGCCCTCGCTGCCCCTCCAATTTGTGCCCCCCCCCCCCCGCCTGTCTCGCCGCCCAGCGCTCCTGTGGCTCCGCGGGCGCGGCGCCGCGCCGCAGCTCCGGCGAAGCCCCGGCGCCGCCGCGGCCGCGGCGCCGCGGCCACGGCGCGCCGGGCCCCACGGTGCAGCGGGCGGCGAGCAGCCCGGCGATGGCCCCGCCCAGCGCGGCGCAGCCGGCCCTGCGCGAGCAGTGCCAGCCTCGGGGCCCTCTGGCCAAGACACGGACGGGGCCCAGGGACCCAAACAAGAAATCAGCACAGGTCCCAGGATCCCCCATATTTTCTCACACGTTCTTGACTTTCGTTTCCCCCCCACTTCCCATGATTACTTTCCCATATTCTGCTGGAAATCGACGACCCTTTATGTCTGTGCTTTCCCTCCAGAGACACTCCTAGCCACGACGTTCTGGGAATCCCCTGTCCTCCGGCGCTGCACAAAAATTGCCGCACCGCAGAAAAGCACAGCCTGGTGCAATTGGACGAGCCGGATCGACCTGTGAGGGCCCCGTTGTCCGAAACCCGGCGAAGACGACCGCTGTGACAAAAAATGCAAAGGCCAGGATCTGAGGGTCCACCTCGCCCGAAAATGTAGCACCCCGCAGTTGCGGGCAAGGCGGGCGCGGGGTGGGTCGCCGGCGGTTGGCTGGCGGGTCGCGGGTAGGTCGCGGGTGGGTGGCGGGTCGGGTCGTGGGAGGGTACCGGGTGAATCGCGGGTGGGTCGCGAGTGGGACGACGACAACAACAGCAGTAATTTTAAGACTGTTTGCCCTCATCTACTCGCGTGCCATTCAACGCGTGTTTCCCACACCCTCGATACCCACCCTCTTCGTCTTCGATCGTGCCCGCTTGGGGGTATATCCTTCTTACCTGCAACGTGTTCACGAGAGGGGGTAGCAGGAGGGGGGCTACGGGCAGAAAACACGTGGCAGAACCAGACGAGAAAACCGGGCGGGTAGATCCTTGTTGCTGTTGATGGCGACACGGTGCCTATGCCGTTGACGGCCTCGGCCAAAAGTCGATAAAGTAATTGGAGCAAGTTGGAGGTGTATAACTTGCCGGCCAGACGTCGCCTAAAACCACACCCAGCTGGAGGCAGACAAAAAAAAAAAAACATCAAAACTAGTCACCTGACAGGAGACCCCGACGGGCAGGTCGGGAAGGCGGGCCCAGGCGGCCAGGTCGAGCGGGTTGCCGAAGCGTTGTCGAAGAAATCTCGAGCGATAACTCGTTTTCCAAGTAAATCGTTAGGAATCCATCGCGTAACCATGATATCTGAGTGTCGACAGCGCGGCGTCTGACTAAATCGGAAACATCCCACGCGAATGCGCGATTCCTGCATTAATCGTGAGGAGGTCTCGCGCGAGAGCGCGATTTCTCAATAAACTGTGAGGAAGTAGACGAGTGCGGGCGATAAAATGGGCGCCCCCCCGTAACCCCCTCTATTTTTTGATCCCCGCCCGCAGGGATTTATCTGTGGGGAAGGCGCGGAGGCCGAACTTCATAATCCACGGAAAAGTTGCGGGGATCGATGTTGCTATCATATCACGCTGATTCGCAACAGCATCAAAAATGCTGAGCATGGCCATGGTGATCTCACCACACCAGCTTCCGCAATCACGAGCGTGTGGCAGGGTTGTGGGATTCTCACCAGTTCCGTTTGCCCACGTTACGGCCGTGCGGCAAGGCCATGGGATGCACTACGAACGTGGCGTAAACGTCAGAACGACGTTTGGGTAGTGATCAGCACTCGCCGAGTGCAGATCCCTGCCAAAATGGCCAATCCTCCTCCTCCCCCTCCTCCTCCTCCTCCTCCTCCTCCTCCTGCTCTTCCTCCTCTTGCTCTTCCTCCTCATCCTCCTCCTGCTTCTCCTCCTCTTGCTTCTCCTCCTCTTGCTCCTCCTCCTCTCCTCCTCCTCCTCCTCCTCCTCCTCCTCCTCCCTCCTCCTCTTCTCTCTTCTCCTCTTCTCCTCTCCTCGTCCTCGTCCTCCTCCTCCCTCCCCCTCCTCCCCCCTCCCTCCTCCCTCCTCCTCCTCCTCCTCCTCCTCCTCCCTCCTCCTCCTCCTCCTCCTCCTCCTCCTCCTCCTCCTCCTCCTCCCCCCTGCCCCCGCAGCTGCCCAGGCCCAAGCTTCCCCGAGTCTCCGAGACGCCAAGCTTTCGAGTTTCTTCGAGGCGCCGAGCCTCTTCGCCCCAGGGGCAGCGATAGGGGGATATGGCCATGCCTATGCATCGGCGATGTATCGTCGATGCATCGGCATTTTTTTGGGGGGGGGCATCGACCTGGAATCTGCGATACATCGCCGATGTATCGGGCGCGCATCGCCGATGCGTCGGCGATGTATCGCCGTTTCCAGGTCGACGTCCCCCCCCCATTGCCTATCCCCTCACATCGTTGCCCCTCACTGCGTCGCGAGCCCCAGCGACGGCCCATCCGGCCGAGCGCGCAGTTGCCGCGAGCCTGCCCGTCGAGGCGCTGAAGCACGCGGCGGCGCCGAGCCCGAGCTCGAACGAAATTCTCGAGCGCATGGCCAACCAGAACGAGAAGATCATCGAGAAACTGAGCTACATCTCCGAGAAATTCAGTATTGCCGAAATGAGGCAATGCCAATGGAGCGCGCCGGGCACGGACGCAGCTCGCATGACGAGCTGCTACTTCAAGGCCGAGTCGGCCATGTGGTCGTCGAGCGCCCAGCAAGCCGTCCTGGAGATGGTCTGCCAAGGCGGGTGCCACAGGAGCATCGGGCACACCCACATATTCAACGAGAAGGACAAGAGGCGCATCGAGCTGGCCGTGGCGGTGCTCTTCAAGACCTGCGTCGAGAAGAGCGAGCACGTGAGCGACATCTTCGAGAACCACGGAGAGCCGCCCGAGGACCTCTTCTGGCTCATGCCGAGCTCCAAGGCCAAGCTGGAGGAGCACGCCAAGAAGAGAGACATGGAGCTCGGCGCCGAGAAACTCGAGAAGCTGGCCCACGGCTCCTACACCGAGCGCATCAGGTCAGCCCTCCCAAGAACCCCCGCCGAGCTCCTCCACCTCCACGAGCTAGTGCTGCCGAGCAACAAGAAGTTCGAGCCCGTCGAGCACTTGCGCGAGATGCCCGCCGAGAGTGCCGAGAGGCTCTTCAACGTGATTCCGCTCAGGGCCCCAGATTACGTCAAGTGGTGCAGCGAGACCTCCATGGTCTCGACGTCGAACGACGGGGTCGCTAAGGCTACGACCCCGGCCATCATCAAGTGGCGCTGGAACATCGAGACAAACGCGGTCATGAGCTACGAGCTGCACGAGCACCGCTACCAAGACAAGCGCGCCAAGCTGGAATACTCGAAAACCGTCAAGCAGCAGAAGCACGAGCAGGTACTGCTCGAGAACCACATCAAGGTGCACTTCGAGAAATATGCGTCGATCCAGGCCGGATACGACAAGCTGAACAAGCGCGATGACGAGCGGAGCCAGGCCGACGCGAAGGCCGAGTCAGACCCCGCCTCGTTCATGCTCGTGGAAACCTGAGCGCACGAGCTCCCCGAGCCAAGCGCCCCGCTATGAGGGTGCCGTTGAGGCACGCGCTCGAGCCCCATCTGCGTTTCAAACTCCAAGAGAGCGCTCGAGCACGCACGAGTGGCGTTCCGAGCTGTGGGGTGCTACTACCACCCTCTCGCCGAGTGATCCTCGACCAATCATCAAGGAACCAAGCAGGCTCGATCCTGCATCCTCGGACCGATGATCCGAGATCATGAATCCGAACATACTCGGGCACCTTGGGTCCTAGATCCGAGGGTCGCTAAGCTTGGACTGGAAGATCTCGGGGTCGCGATCCGAGGCTCGAGGAGCGAGCCTCGGATCCTTGATATGGACGCATCATTGAGAGGTTCCTTACCATGGAGACCTTCTGAAGGGATTCCTCACCATGGGTTCCTTCGCGACAAGTACCTTACTGTGGATCCATTCTTACGAGCTTCCAATTGTGGGCCCTTTATTAGAGGATTCCTGAAGACGGATTCTTTACGACGGATTCCCTGACGCTGGAAATGAGGCGGCCCGTGGGCCGCCTCCCGCTGGGTCGGCAAATTGTCCGAAGCACTGGCTCTTGACTCGATGCCGGCCCTCGAACCAAAAGCCGGCTGTGCACGACGATGCTATGCCGAGCTGGGTGCGCCAGCGAACGGCCACAACAGCCCGAAGGCGGCCCACACGAGCTCCATGAGGGCCCCCCACAAAGTGGAAACGAAAGGTGCCCCATGAGACTGCATTCCTCTTAATCTGCCTCCTCCTCCTCCTGCTCCTCCTCCTCCCCATCAGCATCAGCATCAGCATCAGCAGCCTCATCGCCATCATCACCATCATCATCATCATCATCATCATCATCATCATCATCATCATCATCATCAACATCATCATCGCACAGCCAAAACATGCTCATGAAAATCATGATTTAAGATGTCTGCGCCAGCTATGAGGGCGGGTCGGGAAGGCAGGCCCAGGCGGCCAGGTCGAGCAGGCAGGGTGCCGAAGCGTGAGTCCTGCGTGAATCGCGAGCAAATCTCGAATGATAGCGCATTTTTCAAGTAAACCGTGAGAAAAGCGATTTCTGAATGTCGACGGCGCGGCGTCGGAATAAGTTGCAAGGAAATCCCACGCGAGAGCGCGATTCCTGCACACATTGTGAGGAAGTCCCACGCGAGAGCGCGTTCTTGTCATGATTTGCGAAAGAAAAATAAGGCGGGAGCCGTTCTTGATGTAGCCGGGAGGCAAAACCACAGTTTGAGCAGCAAGACTTCCCCTGTTATAGAACAGGGTGCGAGCCCCGAGAGGGACATGTCAATTGAAAAAACAAATTACACCGGTGGGGGGTTCAACAAAAACTGTTCTTCAAGAGTGAAATATCAAAAACGACAACAACGACCTCAACAACAATAACAACAACAATCGTTTTGAGACTGTTCGCCCCTATCTATACGCGTGTCATTCAACACGTCTATCCCAAACCCTCGATGCCCGCCCTCTTCGTCTTCGACCGTACCCCCTGGGGGGGATATCTTTCTTACCTGCAACGTGTATTTCGCGCAGCCCCTAAGGCAGGGGAAGAGAGGACGGAGGGAAGGAAGGGACAAGGGGGAGGGAGGAGCATGGAGCGCGAGAGAAAATAGCAGGAGGTCCAGGAGCAGAAAACAAGGGGCAGAACCAGACGGGCAAATCGGGCGGGTAGACCCTAACAGGCGGGTCGGGGAGAAGGGCCCAGGCGGCCAGTCGAGCAGGCGGGTTGCTGAAGTGTGCGTCCTGTATGAATCGTGAGGAGGTCTCCAGCGACAGCGCGATTCCCGAATAAATCGTGAAGAAATCCACAGCGAGAGCGTGATTCCTGAGTGTCGAGGGCGCGGCGTCTGAATAAATTGCGGGGAGGTCCCGCGCGAGCTTGCGATGTTTGCACGCATTGTGAGGGCGTCCCGCGCGAGAGCGCGTCTGGGAAGACATTCTGAGGAAATATCCGGCGGGAGCCGTTGTTGCAACTCGAAGGCCAGGGGTCCAAGTCTGTGACCTAAAACTTTCCCTTATAGAACAACACGGTGCGAGCCCCGGGAAGGGCACTTCAATTGAAAAAACACACTGTGCCCTGGAGGGGGAGATCAACAATCCATATTCTTGAACAATAAACGTTGAATAACAAGAACACCACCAACAACAACAACCACACCAGCAACAGCAACGGCAACAGCAACAGCAACAACAGCAACAGCAACAACAGCAGCAGCAGCAACAAAAACAGCAACAACATTACAACCAACAACAACAATACATTGAAGACCGCCCTTACCTGCTCGCGTGCCAGTCAACACGTATATCATAAACCCCTCGATTTCCGCCCTCTTCGTCTTCGACCGTACCCACTTGGGGTCATGGGGGTATATCTTCTTTTACCTGCAACGTGTATTTTGTGCAGCCCCCCTAAGGCAGGGGAAGAGATGACGGATGGAAGGAAGGGACAAGGGGGAGGGAGGAGCATGGAGCACGAGAGATGGTAGCAGGAGGGGGGCTAGGAGCAGGAAACACGTGGCAAGACCACAAGGGCAGATTGACCCTAACCGGCGGGTCGGGAAGGCGGGCCAAGGCGGCCAGGTCGAGCAGGCGGGTTGCTGAAGCCTGCGACCTGCATGAATCGCGAGGAAGTCTCCAGTGATAGCGCGATTCCCAAAAGCATCGCGACAAAATCCACAGCGAGAGCGTGCATCCTGAGTGTCGAGGGCGCGGCGTCTGCATAAATTGCGAAGAAGTCCCACGCGAGATCACGATTCCTGTATACAGTGCAAGCAAGTCTCCAGCGAGAGCGCGATTCTTCAATAATCTGTGAATGAAATATCAGGCGGATGCCCTGTTGTTGTAAACCGGGGGCCAAAGATACAATTCTGAGACCCAAGACTTTCCCTTGTTAAAACACAGGGTGCGAGCCCTGGGAAGTGCACTTCACTGGACAAACAAAATGTGCCCAGGAGGGGGGGAGCAACCATAGTTATTCTTCAGTCATGAGAGTTCAACAACGTCACAACTATCTACAACGCGGAATCCCACTTCAGCCAAACACCCAGGGACAGTGAATGACCGTTCGGCCGACTCTGATGTGCGCGCGCTGAAAGCATGGATTGGCCACAAGCCATAATGGCCCGGCAACGTGTAGGTGACTGTGATGTGTTGCGAGCCCTCGGCACGCATTGTACGTCAGACTTGCGAGTGCTCCATCGTGGGAATCACTGTCTGTGGCTTCCTCATGGCTGCGTCCATGACACCTGGAGGGAACGAAGAACCCTGAGATCCGACGGCGGAGGAACAAATACAACCTTGAGGAAAGTCACGACCCGAACCTTGGACCCCGCCTTTCTGCGTAATGTTTGCGAGCCACACCGAACTGTGAGGCTCCTGGGGCCCCGAATCCCGGCGAGAACGCTGGCTCGGAGAACCGAGGACGCCGGGATCTGAAGGGGATGGACCATGTCTCGGCCCACGGCTGCACTTTCCTCGCGCGCGCCAACGTCGGAGGGGAAGAGAGCGGGGACCACGAACACGACTGACCGCGGAGACGTCGTGCCGATCTTGGTCACCGCCGATCTCGGTTCCGCGTCGATTCGTGGATCACCCTCGCGAGTCGGCGACGGCCGACATGGACCATGACACAGATCGGCATCGACCAGATCCCGCGACGTCTCAGTCATGGTCCCCGTGATTCTTCCCTCGAGACGTCCTGGCCTCCAGAGTATTGGCGGCGAGCCAGGGGGGGAAGTGAGAAAGAGAAGACCTTCTCAGAAAGCAGCGGGGTTTCTCAGAAAGCCCTCCGGCCTTCGGAGCGGTTTCTCCAGCGTCTTCGGGGAATGCTCAGAAATTCGTGCAGAAGGCCAGGAGACTCCCGAGCCTTCTGGCACGGCCCGCTCGTTTTCTCCCTTCCCCCCCCCTCGCTCGCCGCCCAGAAGCGTCGCCGGTCGGAAGGGGCCCCGACGGCCGCCGCGGGGGACTCCCGAGCCTTCTGGCACGGCCCGCTCGTCTTCTCCCTTCCCCTCCCTCGCTCGCCGCCCAGAAGCGCCCCCGTTTCGGAAAGAGCCCCGACGGCCGCCGCGGGGCGGCGCGGGCCGCCGCGGCGGGGCCCGCGCCTCCGGACGGCGAGGGAAGGCGAGGGACGGCGAGGGGGAGGAGGAGGAGGAGGAGGAGGAGGAGGAGGAGGAGGAGGAGGAGGAGGAGGAGGAGGGGGAGGACGATTTTTTGACATCCGCTGCCTCAAACCCCAACTAAATGGGGCAAATGGTTTCGCAGTCAGCTCTGGCCCCTTTCCTCTTGTGGTCAGGATGGAGCCCCTTGCTGAGCCGCGAAAAAACCTCGCTGCGGTCTGGAGGGTGGCCGACGCAAGTCTTGGACAAGCGTCGCAGCTGGCCTCCAGTTCTGAAAGCGTGACAGGCGCGACACACACAGGCAAAACTGTGGTCGTCGAAGTCAATCACAATGCAGCTGTGTCCGAGGGCTCGCAACTCGACAGGATCGATTCGGAGCTGGCGCGTGCACACTCCAGGAGCGGGCTTCATCTGCTTGCGGGAACAGCGCAAGCAGTTCGGACATTGCCAAAATCGGCCTACCCAGGCCCACTGGTGTGACGGGCTGGCAGGCTTGGAGACTCTCGGCGGAGCTTCCGCACGAGGCACACCTTCGAGGTTGGTCCTGGGCCAGCGCTCGAGCAATTTTGCAGCTAATTTGAAGACGGCCTTTGCCGTGCGGATCGCGTGGTTGAGATTCACACGATCGTCAGCATTCAAATCTTCATGCAACCGCGCACGTACTTTTGCCGCCTCGTCGGCAGCGTTATTCCCAATAATGTGTCGGCGCTCCAGGTCCGAAAGATCAGGGTCGTCCGCTCTGTGGGCCTTGACCTTCTGGACCGAGCGCAGCATGTTATTCGCATACGCATAGCTCTGCATAACCAACCCGCTGTAGGGCCGATGAGGCGACAGACACTCGACAAAAGGCTTGCTGTATTCTCCAACGACGGCGGCACAATCGCTGAAAATGTCCGAAGCACTGGTTAGGAGGCTGGCGGCACTAGTTGGCGCTGCGAACTCCGCAGCAACAGACGTCTGGGGGAAAAAGCTGCCCAGCGCGCCGTACATGTGAGCAAGGATCTTACCCGAAGGACCAAGACTCACAACTCCCCACCCCGAGCGGGAAGGATCCTTGATCGACGACCGCAAACAGGAACCGTCCGTGTAGAGGTCCCCTCCTAAAGCCCCCACCCCCTCGGAAGGAACTGGCAACCCCTCAGCCTGGTAAGCTTCAGGGAAGACCTGGAACACAACGCTGCCCAGGGCTTGTTCCTGGGACAGGGGGCCTGGAGCCCACAGGGACGGGCGCGGGAAAAGGCCCGTCTCGCAGACCAACTTACAGCTCGGACTGGGGTCTGCCGAGAGCTCCGCGCGAATCTTGGCGAGAAGAGGCTCACCAACAATCTCCACTCGATCTTCCTCGCGTTCAGGACAGAACCAAAGCCTATGCAGCATCGTGTCTCCTACCTGGCCGCACAGATAGCACTCGTCATCTACACAGTAGCCGAGGGCGGCTGCACGGCTGAGCGGCCACACAGCCTGACAAATCAAGGCTTTGATGGCACCTTTTTCTTTACGGGAAAACTTGGAGGAAGCCGGGGCCGCATCCGCCAAATCGAAACAGAGGCGGGCCCCGTCGAGGTACCTGTTTCCAGCCTCGATTTCTAAATCCCGTAAAACCGCGCTCTTTAAAACATCTCTTCAAAAGGGCAGGGGAGGTGAGCAGGAGGGGAAACTGCACTTCTCTGTCGTCCGCCATCGTGAAAGGGTCAGTCATGTCCCAGTCAAGCCTTTTCAGGAAGAGGTACATGGCCCCGACGGGGCCCTTGCAAGATCTCCAGGTACGCGGGGGTCGGGCCCAGACAGCGGACCAGGCTTCACGAATTTCGTGCCAACTGAGCGACCAGGGAGCCCTCGTCTGCAGCAGCCACAACTCCTTACGATACCGAATGATGGGTGCAACAGATCCGTACCAGGCTGGGTCTTTTTCGAGACGGGTGAGGATCGTGAGCGAGCGTCCCCCGCAGTTCGGCTTCATGGTGGAAGCAGCCAACTTACGGATCTTGTGCACCTCTCCCTCGGACATGCCGTGGACCTCAGCCCCGCACTGAGCGCCTGCCAGCGGCCCAGAGACAAACACCTTGGTAGCGCGAGAGCCCAGCGTTCCACGCTGGCGTACTAAGCGGCGGGTCCTACGCAGCGCAGCATTCATCCTGGTCTTCGCCTTAGCATTTCGCCCCCTAACCCTCCTGGAAGTCCCTGGAGTGAAATCGATGCCGAGGCTAACCGTGGTTTCCCTGTGGGGCCCAACGAGATCTCCAAAGACTTGGGAGAGCCGACACGAAATGCACTTGGAAGACGAGACCATGGCTATCTTATCCAATGAGATCTGGGCACGCATCATAACAGTGATGGCGTGCTGCAGGGTGGTAGCTCCATCCTGCAGGCTGGTGACTATCTGTTCGGCCGTGCCGACAGCGTTGGGGCCAGAATCGTCGATGTAGGCGTCGAGGGTAGTGTTCGGACCCAGGACCACAGAGTCGAAAGATTCAAGCCCAAAAACCCTGATCATCGTCGTAGCGATCGAGCAGCCCGCTATCACACCGTGATCTCCAAACACTGGGGGAGCCACGACCCCGCACAAAACCATAAAACGAGCCGATCGGCATCCAGCCAGACAGACCGCCATCAGCACAGGAGGAAAAGTAAGCCTCTGGCCGCGCGACTCCAGCAGGGCCAAAGGAATCTGCTCGTAGTATTTCAGCATCTCGTAAAAAAATAGCACCAGCATGCTGGCCTGAAGACGTGCTGCGCTCAGCCGAGACCGACTGGCGCCAAACCACGTCCGATGCCGACCTATGCTTCCCCGCTGCCCAGTAGGGCCTGTCGTTGGCTTCCTCCCAGGCCACCGCATAGGGCCTCCGAATGCGGCCCCAGTTGCGAAAAGGGGCTCGAAAAAACTCCGATGGGGCGGAACCCAGGGACCGACTTCGGGATCATGGCCAGGATCAAGGCCCGAAGTTGTCTGGGAAGCATACCAGCCGACTCGACGATCACGGACATCCTCCCTAGGCACCCCAGGGACGCGTCGGAGAGAAGCTGATAGTGCCGAAGGTGGAAGCCGTCCAAGCCGACAGCCGAGCGCCTCGAGTAGGACCGCGAGGCAGTGCGAAACTCGTCCACTGTGATCTGCGGCAGAGGCTCGAGCTTGCAGCACCGAAGCCGAGGGGGGCATCGACAGCCCGCCACAGCTTACCAAATCTGTCACTCTCTTGCTTCAAGAGGGCCTGAGGGTCACTAACCAAGGCCCCAAACCGACTCAAGGTGGAGGTGGGCCTCCAGGCCGCGGGGCCCTTGGAAACCTGGTGGGCCCGACGGGCCCCCTGGTTGATCCCGTCCAGGAGCCACGAGGCCCAATCGGACCTGGCGATTTTGGAAAATTCCTCGGAACAAAGTTTGTTGGCCTCTTGAAGCTGTGTATGAACCGAGTCCAGGCAGGCCTTGCACTCGTCGGGTTCCACGCCCCACAGGCAGGCCACAGAGGAAGCGGCGGTGAACGCAGCGGCGTAGCTACCTTGGTGCTCCGCCACAAAAGCAGGGGGCGAAGCCAGGGCAGCCTGCACCTTAGCGAAATCCGAGGGATGCTTGTCGGGGCCCGACAGCACCAGATGATGAAAATTTTAAGAAGTTGGACCAAAGCCATCTCATGCCGTGGAGCACAGGGTAACGGACCGAGCCGTGGTCGCGACCCAGGACGGGCCTCCACCACATCTCAACTCCTTTGCCCCGTGCCCCAAAGTATGGGATGGACGTGCCCATCACATTACACAGTTCTCGCTCGGCCGTGTTGGCCCATTGCTTGTAGGCAGCAGCGAGAAGAGAGTCCAGCACGTCAACATCCCCCGTCTGGGCCCTAACCAGGGCCTTGTCCAGAAGGGCCGAACATTTACCGTAACGCGGGGGCTCGGGCGAAGGACCGATCGGGGCATCCACAGCGATCGGGGGGGGGGGGGCTTGCGAAACGAGAGGACGTGAAGATTGGCAATTCCGACGTGGAATTGGATCCGAACGGGCAGGTGGGGGTGGAACGTGCTCCCATCAAAATTCTTAGAGACTGAGCTGACGGCCTTCGCTAGGCCGCCCGACAGAACGAAGAAGTCGTAGCACTTGGGATCACCAGTGCCGTAACACGTGGGCCCGTCCGCCGCCACCAACTGGCCCCTAAGATTGTGAACGAACTCGCTCTCGTGGAGCGTGGGCGGCTCGAGATTGAAGTCGCCGCCCATCAGGAAGGGCATCCCAGAGGTCGAAAAATGAGCACCAAGGGCCCCCAGGATGTCGAGGTTCGCTTCGCTGAGCCCTTCAGAGTCCCGAAGGTAAAGAGAGGAGAGGAGGATGGCCTGGCCCTCTGGGGGGTGGACAACTCCAACCACGGCCCTGTGGGGCCAGAGCTCAGCAGAGCCCAAACTATGCAAGCCTAGCCAGCTACGGGCCAGGATGGCGACACCACAGGAGGGGCCCCCCCCCCCTCTCCAAGGGCCCCTGGGACCCAGAGGGATTTCCAGCCGTGCCTGGAACAAAAAGCTGACGCCACTTCGACGGCATCCCCAGCCTGGAGCTTGCGCTCCTGGACGAGGAGAACATGGGCCGAACACCTGGGAAGCCAGTCTCTCGCCGACGACCAAGCGTTGCCGTTGACAGTTTCCACGGCCAGGGAAAATCATTCCGAGGGGGGGGCTTCGGGGACTGCTGGGCAGCCACGAGCGTCAGCTCCAAGCTTCCAAGCATCTCGCCGTGCAGCCAGGGGAGTACGATGCGTCCCCTGAATTAACATCGCGTCACCGCTCGCACGAACTGGCAAAATTTCACGAGCAAGATACTTCACGGACGGATTGGAGCAACCGTGCTGCGGAGCCGCCGAGACCGACGGCACCGAGCCACACCGTGGATTACGTGAACTGGGGCCGCACAGTGAGGAGCCAGGCGTGCAGCAGAGCTTGACCCTCTCAAGAATGGCCGAAACAATCTCCGATTCGATGCCCCCCGCTTCACATCGAGACGCCAAGCGGGGGGCCGCCTTTGCCAGACAACTTGTTGGCTGCCAGAGCGCGCGCTGCCTCGCGCATCTTGGCCAGGTCAGGCGGTGGAGGTGCTGCCGAAGATCCACTGGCAGCCTGACCAGTGCCTGCAGTAGATCCCGTAGACGGAGCCGAAGGAGCCGACGTCGGAGCTGGCTGAGCTGCTGGTTCAGCCTGGGCTGCCTGTCCAGGAGCGGGAGCGCCATCAGCAGGTTGCCCTTGCCCATCAGCTTCAGCAGCATGAGCTCCGTCCTCACCTCGACGACGCTTGGCCTTGAGGCGCTGGGTCTGCTCCACGTGCGCCGCCTTGGCAGCCTGCACCGACTCCATCGCCTTGGCGAACAGGTCCTTGGCCATGGTGTTGAAACCGCTGACCAGCTGCTCCTTCCGCCTGTTGACCTCCGCAATGTCCGACTCCTCGAACGTGCCGACCTCGGGGTCAATGTCAAGCAGGTCGCCGACGTCCAGCTCGAAGGCGTCGATCTTGCCTGCCAGGAGCTCTGAGAACGACACGACAGGTTTGCTGGCGTCGGGGTGCTGCTTGCGCAGCGAGTGTACCTTCTCCGCGAGCTCGTCGTGCTTGGCGTCCAGGCCGTCCATCTCCTTATTCATCTGGACGATGAGGGACTCCTGAGCGGCGGCTTTGAGGCGAAGCTCCTCGAGATTGCCAAACTCCCAAGACAACTTCTTCCCCAGTTTGAGCCGCTCGCGTTGGCAACGTGCGAGCTGTTCTTCAAATGACTCCTCAGCCTTGGGCGGCTTCTTGAGCGCAGCCAGCTGTACTTGGTAGCGGTTGGCCTCCGTCGCGTTGCCCACCTTGCGGAAAAGCTCGACGAAGGTCTCCAACTCTTGAACCGAAAGCTGGGTGACGTTGGGAAGAGGGCCAGGCTGAACCACTCCTCCTTGCGGACCTGGGACCAGGGCGGGGGTGTAGACGTAGCCAGGTGGAGTCCACACAGCGCCTCCGTGTCCCTTGCCCTTGCCCTTGGACGGCTTACCTCCGCCCTTGTGCACGCCCTTGCCGTTGCCGCCGCCCTGGGAGCCTCGGCACTGCAGCCCTGGCGAGAGAGCGGGAAGCAGGCCTCCAACAGCAGCGTTCTGAGCCCAAACACCCGCAGGAGGAGAGGGCTCAGCAACCTTCGGGGCGTTCCAGGCCGTGCCGCAGCGCTTGCAGACGTGGCTCACCATCTTGTTCTTTGCGCAGCCGCATGAGCTGCACTTCCATGCATTGCTTCGCTGGAACGGTGGGCCTCGGCGCCAAGGGGAGTCTGCGAAGGCATCTCCCGCGGGCCCTGGGCTCATCCGCGGCCGAGCGATGGAGGGGATGCGGCCCCTCGGCCTGAGTGAAAAGCTGAGGATCGATTGCCGCGAAGCCAGAGGCCCGCAACAGCAATGCCGTTCTGAAATACGCGGTTGCAAGTCCAGGCACAACACCTGGGCCAGAACGGCTAGGAGGGGGAGGACTAGGACGAGGAGGAGGAGGAGGAGGACAGCGAGGGCGAGGACGAGGAGGACCAGCGCTCAGACTGAAGAGGGGCGTGGCCGTCCAGGGCCGCAATCCGCCACCCCTCTGGGGGGCTTTCCTGGCAAGCGAGGGCGACCTCGGAGACAGGCGGATGGCTCTCGTCTCGTGAAACGTCCCAGGCAGCACTTCCCCCACTCGGACTACCCATCTCGAGGTCGGTGGGGTTCGTCTCAGCCAGTTATTTCACCAGCTGGGCCAGAGGGATCGGTGAACGCAAAACAATTGGTGAATTCGCGGCCCCCTTGGGATGTCTACCCTCCGCGGCCCTCTGCTTTTGCAGACGTCTACCGTGATTAGGGGGCTCTCCAGGACATTCATCTGCTAGGCCTCCGGTGCTCTCGGTGAAGGCTCCACAGGTCCAGCACAAAATCAGGCCCAAGGGACTGCATTCGTCTTCGTAGCCAAAGAAATAGAGATTGTGGCCTCGCGGATTGCTCGCAAGGCTACTGTGAAACTCGCAGTAGCCAGGGCAGTCCTCTTGGTCACGTCTGGCCTTGGCTGCACTAGTAGCGCAACTGCGGCGGCAGGCTGCGCATATGAAACTCTTCCCCCAGGGGTGCCACTGATGCATTCGACGCTGAATATCGGAGGCGAGAGGGGACCTCGGCGGAGGAGGAGGAGGTATCAGGCCCCACGAGAGGCCAGCCGACGCGGCCCCAGTGGGCGGGTTCAAACTCTGCGTCGGTTTGTCAAAAGCTTTGGCACCAACCTTGGGGGCTACAGGTGGCCATAGCTGCAAGGCTTCTGAAACGTAAGTAAGAAGCTGGACCAGTAGCTCGCTCTGGCCTTCCTGCAACTCGGTCTCAAGCTGACTCGGTTGGGAGGCTCTAGCAGCGGCGATCTTCGCATATCTGTCAGCTGCATCGTTGCCTTTGGCTCGTCGCCACTCAGGACTACATTCTGGGAGCTCATTAATATTGACGTGCGCTTTAATCTTGTTTAGCCTTGGGCCCACGGGGGTAGCGCAAGCGCCACCGAGGACCTTGAAGGCCTCGTAAAAATCGGACCGCGAGAAACTTCCTTTCGGTGCACGTCTATGGCTCCTTGGTAATCTACAAACATTTGGGCGCGTGGGTGAGCATTGAGACCAGCAGCAAGCACGGCACAGTGCTCTGCAGCAGGGGGGGAGGGGGGGGGGGGGTATTTACCCACGCGCCCGATGAGGTATGCAAACACGTCACCGTGGCCATCGATGGCCACCACTGACCACCCAGCTACGTTATAATGTTTGTGCCCTCCAGGTTTGAGACAGGATCCATCGGTAAAAATCTCTCCAGCAAGGGCCTCGTGCGGCTGCATGCTGGAGTCTCGACACCAAAACTCGGCATATGCATAGCCAAACCCGCCAGGAGCCCCTGTTTCGAATTCAGGTTGGAACTGGAAACCATACGCTACAGCCTGATCCGTCACCTTCGAAATCGTGTCAAGTTCGTCTGCTGTGAACGAATCACGTAACTGGGCGCTGAGCGAGCAATGTGAAAGGCGGTGGCGCAAGTCATCGCACGGGTGCCCGCGCTGGCACTTGCCGTCAGAGTCGTACCCAGCTCGCTGCAAGCGCGCGTTGGTCCGGATACTCCGGGTGAGAAAACTAAGAAGGGTGGATCTGGCTTTCTTTGGCAGCGTCTTCCCAGCCAACATTTTTCGGGCGATGCTGACGGGGGGGTAACCGAGTTTCTTGGCGGTTTTCCTGAGGATGGCCTGCCCCCAGGCCTCTTGCATTTTCTGGGCGAGCACTGGGAATGCAGGTTGTGAGTGGGTACCGATGCCCATTCGCATCCTGCACCTCCAAAACAGGAAGAAACAAGGAAGAAACAAGGGGAAACAAATGGAAAAAAAAAAAAAAAAAAAAAAAAAAAAAAAAAAAAAAAAAAAAAAAAAAAAAAAAAAAAAAAAACTCAAGCCTATCCGTCGGAGGGACAGACAGGCGGCCCCAAAGGGGCCTCGCTCGGCCGCCCACTTCCTAGGCTGGTTCAGAAACATTGGCTCGGCTAGGCCTTGCAGCTCAAGTAGTTCTCGGGGGTGGCTGGGTCTCGTCGCAGCTCGCCATATCATGGTCGACCAAGTCAGGGCAGGGCCTAGCCCTGCTCGCCAAGTAGGGCCTCCTAGTACCGCCAGACTTAAAGATCTACTTCTCGTCGCCCACCGGGGCCCCGCTACTTTCAAATATTCCGTCTGGAGATTCTGGAGCTCCTGGGGATCCATGCCAACAACCTCAGTGCCATACGTAAGGGCTTGCTGGAGCCCCGCCTTCCAAAGCTTTCTGGTATCGCCTCCAGCTATCTTGACCGCTCGTATTCGGTGTCGTCGTCGTTTATGTTTAACAAAACGCGTGTACAGGGTCGCTTTAGCTACACGTCGTCGTACTCGGAGCCTCGAGGCCCCCGCAACACTGTCGATCCCAAGATTGGTGGCACTGTGGGCATGCTGGGGCCCCGCATACTTCCCGAGGGCCTTCCTAATTGTCTTCGCAGTCTGGCGGTAGAAGCAATAACCTGAGCTTTGTGTAGCGCCAACTTGCACTCGAGCTCTTCCGTAACCAGCACTGCTAGCCTAGCCGCAGAGTATTGCAATTGTCGTACTAGGGCCTGGGGGTCTCGGTGTTGCTGTCCCAGGAGTAAATCGTCAATGAACATCTGGAGGTCCGTGCCCTTGGAGTTTGCTTCGGCCCAGGCGTCAAGGGGACTCAAACTGTACACTTGTACCAAAAACGTGGCCCACCCACATCCAGCTGCAATGCCGCGTGAGGGGTGGTCCACCAGCTGGACCAAGTCTCTGGTGGCCACCAGTCTCGTGCTACTGTACTGGTTTAAAATGACCTTCAGCAAGACGCTGCTAAATCCGGTGGCGTGGGCCCTCTCGACCAGCTTCTGGTGGCTGATGTGGTCATAGTAGTTGCTGAGGTCCCACAGCACCGCGCCTGAATGGAGTGGGTCTTGGCAGGCCACTCCATTCTCAGCCTTGAGGCTCTGGCGAAAACTATTTCGGTGATGCTCTTGCCCGCCTGGTGGGCCAAGAAAGGCCGGCGGCGCTTAGCCTCCCATTGTCTCGCTTCAACGTGTCGGACCTTGGACCATATTCGGTAAAGCCCTGGCATCATCCCTATTCCTCGGAACTGGGCCATAGTCTTGGCCTCTGGCTTCGCTTTGGTCTTGGGGATCGAAACCGAGACACGTGCCTGCAGCTAGGTGGGCATCGCGCCTATCTTCTCGACCAGGTGCAAATATCGGCAGACCAGCGCAGCCTGCTCCAAATTCAAACTCTGAAAATGCTTCGGGTGAAATCCATCCCATGTCGAAGCTGTCGTATGCGAAAAGCGTTTAGCGGCGTCTCTGAGGTGCTGGGGCTCGATGGGTGGTAGAGAGGGCTCATGAGGGCCAGCGGGGACATGATAGTGGGGCCTGTGGTAGGTCGTGTCCCAAAGCGCTCCAAGTCCATCGGCCTCGTGCTCCAAGACGTGCGAGGGCCTACCAGTCCAAGTGCCTTCCCAGGGGACCTCGTTGGGGCTTCACGCGTCTAGCATCTTAGTCCATCGGTGAGCCCGCCCTCCGTTTCCTTGCGTCCCAATGTGCACCCACCCGCGCCAGGCTTTATTGGCAGAACGTTTTTTTTTTTTTTTTTTTTTTTTTTTTTTTTTTTTTTTTTTTTTTTTTTTTTTTTTTTTTTTTTTTTTTTTTTTTCCAGGTCTATCTCAACATCGAGGCTCTTATTGATGGCCTCCAAAACATCGTCCGAAACTTGTCTCCCATGGGAAATCTCCAGGACCTTGGCTTCCACGTCCAGGACAAGGAAATTGAGGGTCTGGTGGGTAGTCTCTAAGCACTCGCGGAGCGTCTCTATCTCGCAAAACTCGTTCGGGGGGTCCTCTAGGCACGCAACGAGATCGGTCAGGGCGTTAGCATCTAGCTTCGCGAGGGTGAAGTAGAACTGCTGCGCGACATTCCGAAGCCATCGGAGCGGGCCTGCCTGGGAATTCCACGCCACCCGATGCGTCTTCAGAAACTGTTTCACTTGGACCCATTTGACCCTAGGGGGCGCGCTCGAGGTCTAGAACTGCAATTCAAAACCGTGTCCGTCAAACCCGCGATCGTAACTTCCAAATCCCTGGCCAGGTAGTGATAAACTTCGTCGAGCACCCGTTGTTTGTCCCCCTGGGTCGGTCCATCAAAACTCCTGTTCAGGATGGCTCCGGCAGCGTCTAGGGCAGCTTCTGCGGCAATCCAGTCGCGCTCTGGCAATCTGGGGCCAAAGACAGGCTTGGTAGGCAGCCGCTGCGGCTTGCACAAGACAGGGACTGTGAACTCCTCGCCAATCTCGAGCTGAACACTGACAGGAAGATGTGGCGACAGGGGATAGGACACATGAGCACGAGGTGAGTGGAGCACATGCTGGAGACATCCACTGTAAACAAAGTAGTCCAAACATGATTGTGAAGTCTTCGTTCTGCATGTCGGGGAGGAGGGATGTATGATCTGCATGCCTGCGCGCTGTGTGTGTGTCGTCATTCTTCTGCAGCTTGCTAGGACTCATGTTGTAGCCCCCCAGCTACAAGAATGGGAATCTGGTATTCATGCTGAAGTATGGCGGCGACCGCCAAGAGGTTCAAATTGGTCTCGTCCAGGCCTGTGCTGACCTGCGCGCACACGGAAAGAATTCCCATGACACC
The DNA here is from genome assembly GCA_963575745.1 of Prorocentrum cordatum. Lineage (NCBI taxonomy): Eukaryota > Dinophyceae > Prorocentrales > Prorocentraceae > Prorocentrum > Prorocentrum cordatum. The sequence continues at coordinate 561,515 of CAUYUJ010009668.1, forward strand.
TAGCCCAGACAGCTCTACTCTTGCACCGACCAGGCGTCCCTGAGGAACCATGTCCTGAGCTTCCCTGGGCATTTTCATATCCTGAATCCCAAATCCAGCCCACTCCTGATCAAAACGCAAACTCCAGAAGTCGGGGTCCCCGTAGAGCTGAATGAGCCTGTCTCAAAGAAGGTTTTCCATCCATGCCGTTCACACCATTGACTAGCATAAACGATAGACTGCTCTGCACATAGCTTGGTCTCCTGCGCGCATATCGCACTGTCACCCTCAGAGGCAGCTGAACGAATGTACGTCTTCACGTGCTGCCAAGAACTGCCATTGATCGTGGTGGTCCGCAGGCTACCCGCGAGACGAGCGAGCGCCACTCCCTTTGCCAGCTGAGGGTACTGCAGCCGTCGCCGAGAGCTTGAGCTTCTTGCTGGCCTCTTCGCTGTCCAAGCCCGCCTTGGCAATGCCCTCCTGGCTGATCTGGAGTGCATCGGCAGCTCGTTTGCGCGCAGCCTCCATCGCTTCATCGCCATCGTCTCCTGGGACTGGTTGGGCAACGTGCGCCAGGTCATCATCATCCTCAGCCTTCTCGCCAACCTTGGGGAGGGGGTCGGCATCTGCGTCTTCGCTCGCCTTGGTGGATGCCGCGGCCTTAGCCGCAGCGCCCTCGCTCTTCTGCTTCGTCTCGATTGTCTCCAGCACCTGCGCCACCGACAGCAAGTGCTTGTCCTGCTCTTCGGGGATGTGGTCCATTGGCTTGTCGATTCTGGTCGCGATGAGCGTGCGCATCGCCTCAGATATGGGCACCTCCTGCACTGCCTTCTGCGCAGCCGCCTGCTGGGCCACCTGCAGCTGCACCTGGAGCCGCTGCACCTCGCCCGTCGCCTGGCCGTACTCCTCGAGCGCGTTCTTGCGCTTGTCGGCGATCGTGACCAGCTGCTGGGTGAGCTGGTTGACCGTGTTCCTGCACTAACCATGCTTGCGTTTCGCCTGCGCCAACTGGTCGGTGAGGCTCTGGACTTGTTGATCAGGTGTTTTGTCTTGTAGTGCCACCAGCTTAGCACGTTTGAAACCTTCGACCGCATCCTTGTACTCCTGGCTGGTGTCGCCCTTCCACTGCTTCCAGAAGACCATCTGCGCCTGCGCGAACTCAATGGCGGACCCGCTGGGGTCCTGCTGCTTGGTGCCGTCCGTGAACTTCTCGGTGGTGGTCTCTTCGCGGGCAGGTGGTTCTTCTGCGGCAGCACCTTGGGGATCACGCGAGCGACCTCGCCAACGTCCCACTCTCCGTCCACCTGCTTTATGCCCTGCATCTCGTTCTCCTTCGAAGTTGACTGACCGTGGGCGGCCTGGTCGTACTCCACCACCTCCTCCTGGGGGACGGTCATCGTTGGAAACCATCTTCTTCGCGGCGAGCTTCGAGCCACAGCGAGTGCAGTGGGAAGCCCCGCGGTCGGCCCAGGCCCAGCCGTCACAGCCGTGCCACGGGCAGACCAAGTACTTGCCGCGCGCCATGCCGCTTCCTTCAGTAGCACTAGTCCTGTCCCGAAAAGGAGTAGTGCAAGAAGGCCCCTCTGGCTGGGCGCGCGGTCCACGCACTGTCGTGGACGGGTCGTTGTGAGGAAGAAAGGGGCCGCTGCGGCCAGCTCGCCTCGAGCCAGCCCCTCGGCAGCGGACAAGTACGAAGCCGCAGGGCCACGGTTTCGTACTTGAGCCAAAATGGCTACGGGTGAGGACGAGGAGGGCAGCGAGGACGAGGACGAGGAGGAGAAGGAGGAGGAGGGCGAGCACGAGGGGGAGGAGCGGCGGGGGAGGGGGGCTGGCGTTCTTGGCATTTGGGCAGAGGGGAGGACAATGCATGGCGGAACGCCGCTAGACAAGGGGCTCGGCGGTTCCTTCAGACTTCATCGACTTCTTTGAAAGAGAAGGGGCCTGGTTCCACATGTATCGTTCCGTAAGTCAGCGGCCCGACTGCAGGGCTGACCCAAACATAGTTTGCAAACATTCGTTCCTGAAGCGTTTGCAGACCATTCGCCTTCAATATCTCTGTTCAACCTCAACCGAGCGGCCGTGGACAAGGCCCTTCGGGGCCTTGCAATTTGCTCACCGAGGGTTCCGAACCGTTGGTGGACAGCTTGCACACATCCGAACACGAACATGACTTGTCACCATTCCGAACACATTATAGGGCCAGCCTGGGAGGAGAGGAGGGCGAAGAGGAGGAGATCCTGGCGTCACAATTTTTGTTCGAGCCGAGCGTTGTCGCCCAGTTTCGGGCCCGGGGACCCTGACAGATGCATCCGCCTCGAAAAGTGCAGCATAACGACGGAGTTTGGGGCTCTGGTCGATGCTTTCGCGATGTTTCACTTTGCGGCAGCGCCAGATCGCATGGGAGGAGGAGGACGACGACACGTCGCCTTATCCATGCCTCACTGAGCCCTCTCTTGTGCATGGGGGTGCCTGTTACTGTGCGCGACGGTGCCTGCTACTGGCCCCGCGCCCCCCGCCTCCCCTGGTCACGTCACGGCTCGCGCCGGCGCCGTCTGGGCAAGGTGGAAGCGGCCGCCAGTGACAGCGCGGGTGCCGGGCACGGGCCCTGTTTGGAATCAGCGCCAGCGTCATGGGACCTCTGCTGCAACTCTGCTGCGCTCTGAAGCTGAACTATTTTACGCGCTGCGTGCGCAATGCATCGTTTACGGGACGCGCCGCACTTTATGCAATGTGCTCAGTCCTAACATCAACCGTTTCATGATATGATCTGGCGTCGGAGGCAGGAGTAGTTCGACCACTTTGGGATGTGAGTGCAAACGCGAGCTGAGCGGAGACATGCAGAGCCCATGGCATGCACCAGGCCAGCAGCTCGACTCGCGCGTCTCACAGGAGCCACAGTGCAAATACTCCAAATCTCTGTCACAATCGGCGACGCACGAGGCACCCGCCGGAGGAGGTGGTGGGGGAGGGGCGGGACAAGGTGAAAGCGGCCGCCACTACCAACGCGGATTTCGGGCAACGGCCCTGTTTTGAATCAGCGCCTCTTCCACGGGACCTCTGATTCATTTTTGTTCGTAGCCTGGAGATCAATAATTTCACGAGCTGCGTGCGCAATACAGCGTCCATGGCATGCACTGCGCCTTCATGCAGTCCGACGTTAATTTCTTTTACGTGCTCTGTCCTAGCGTCAGTCGTTTCATGACATGACCTGGCGTTCCAGGAGTATCTGGAACTTCTCACCCACAGGGGCCACAGTTCGAGTACTCCAGATTATCTCTGCCACAGCCGGCGTCGCACGAGGCACCCGTCGGAGCAGCAGGAGGAGGAGAAGGGGTAGTTGGTTGCTGGTGTAAGCATCGTAGCCTCAGTGTGTCCCACGGCCCGTGGGCGCGAGGCCCAGCCTGGAACGACAGGTGAGTGCGCAAGTCAACGTTTGCCTCTCCGCTGGCTGACGGCAGATAGTCATGGCAGGCCAGAGCATCTCACCAACCCTCTCTCTTCACTCATTTCCTAATGTCCTCGTTTGCCCCTGCGAAAACTCCTGGATCCAGGTTGTAGCTGGCCCGTACGTGCACACCTTTCAACCTCTGCATTGCCCCCGCCCCCACTTCCCGCCCCCGCACCAACTCCCAGTAATGGGAATGTGGCGCGCCGCGTGACACTGACAAGCGAACGTGCCTCCCCGGCCACTTCAGTCAACTGCCGCCCGTGGCACGGGCGACGGAGGGGGGGGATGAGGTGAGGGAGTGGGTTCTGAGGACGAAGGCTGCTGGCGAGGCAGCACGAACGCGAGCGCCAGGAACCACAGGGCCGCCGACGCCATCGAAGCTCCCTTAGAAAATCCCCTCCTCTGGGGGTTCACTGGGGAGGCGACGGCTGTGTTGGCGACCCTCTCCCTCCCCCTCCCGCCCTCCTCCGTCGTGCCTGCTACTCCCCCTGGCGCGTTCTCCCATCTCTCGCACCCCTTTCTCCTCCCCTCTCTCCCTCTCCTTTTTCCTCTAGTTTCTAGTTGCTCCTCCGCGTGTCGCCTCTCCGTCGGTTCCCCCCCCCCCCTGAGGGACTCCCCTCCTCTTTGGCTGTGGCGTTCCCAACTTTGACACACCCCGCCCCCCCACCAACGCTGTCCAACTGCTGGGAAGTGGTGGGTCGGGGGCGAGGAACCCAGCACACATACAGACAGGTCCGCAGTCCCAGTCCCAGGGCGAGGAGGGCGACGAGGACGAGGAACGGAACAGAACGGAAGGACCCGAAGGGAAGCGCCCCGCACTGAATATTCAATGAGGCCGAGGCTGATTGAACCAAAGCTTAAGGGACACTTCTTGAATGGGGCCTATTCGGCGCCTATTCGGCCAAACCGACCACGAAACAAACTTTATCCGTTGGAATGGGCCGCTTTGGTTTGTTCCTTCAGACGAATGCTCCAATAAGGCTGACACACGCGCTGCTCATAGAAGGGGGCTGTGCCTGCACTGGAAAATGTGGCTCCCACAGCGGTGGGAACAACATGGTTCGAAGGGGCGGCGGCAGAAACGCCACGCCTAGCAAGAGGAACTGGACGATCGACCAAGGCTCGAATTTTAAGATTCGGGCCGTGCCCTTCCCGATATTCAGCCAAGATCTCCAGATCTTCACGTGTGGAAGCCGTGCAGGGACAACTGGATTTGAAGCCCCTCCCCTGAGACCACCCACCACAACGGATGCAGAACGCCTGTTTTTTGAACGTTTACCTGCACGACGCCCCAGACACCCCAGGATCTCGAGGCAGCTGTCCAACCATGGCGACGAGCTCGTGTCCCGTGGGGTCAGTACGCAGTCTCTCACGAAAAGGCGGCAGCCCTGGACACCCGTTCATACGTGCCTCCGAATTGCTGCCGCCGAACACTCGGAAACATTTGCAGCATTGGAGGCCGAGCCCATTGTTTTCCACTCGTGCCACGAAACTCTGCGTCTGGACCTTGGAGCTCTGATCCGAATGGGCAGAGTCCACCGTGCATTCTTATTTAAAGAAGGGCGTGCGCTGCCAACTTCTTGGAATGCGCAGCCAACCTCTCAGCCGCCCCAGTCAGCTATTGTGTGAACTCTGGTGGAGGAGCCTCGCGCAGAATCAATGCATAGTTTGCGCATCTGTCTGCAACAAAATGAGCGATCGCAGAAACTGTTCCAACGCCTTGGAGGCCGTGGATATCTTCTTGATCTCTGCGGGCCTTCACGCGCCGGACAGGCTGGGACAGCGCGGCCCATCCCAGCTCATGCGCGCAGGCCCGAACTCCAGCTAACATCTTGGATAAAGCGAACTGATCGCGCACATTATGTTGGCCAGTCCTGATGGCTGCGAAACCGCCCCGCAGATCGCGACCCCGCAGTGTTCTGCCATTGCAATCGATTGAGGCAAAGATCCTGGGACCACTCCTTCTGCAATGGCCTCTGGGTCCTCTCCAACGTCCGGACAAACTGCCACAACCCAGGCCGCTCTCTGCGGCGGACGAATCCAAGCCTTGCTACTCGAACCATCCGAAACGAGCCGCGGGGGGGTCTGGGTCGTCAAACTCGCCATCGATTCGGGCTCCAGATCAGGCGCGTTGCCTTCCCCGTCGCAGAGGTGGACCTCCGACGACGTGGACGGGCACGGCAGCGCACTACCATCGCAAACGCGCACGCCGCTCGCAAGAATGCCCCCCCCCCCCCCCCCCCCCTCCCTGCAGCATCGAGGAAATAATTCTACATTTTTGAAGCACTTCGGGCCTCTACTACACGTGGCAGCTGACGGGCAAGGTCCGAGGTGGACTGCGCCAGGTTCCTCGCGCGCACGCGCGCCATCGCGCAGGTGGCCCGCGCGCGTGGCTCGATCGTTGGTCCACGGCTCATTGTGCCCGCAGCTCTTCGCTGCATAATCCGGACGCCGCGTGAGTTTCCGAACTTTCGGTCCCACGGCACCCCTGACTGAATTGAGCGCGGCCCTGGGTCGGCGGAGAAACCCGAAGCTTCGAGCTGGATCAAATTCGCGATCTCTCTTTCTGCAGCCCAGCACATCGCCGACCCGCCGAAAATGCTGGCGGGGTGACGGACATATCGATCTTCAGCCCATTGCGGTCGACGCACGAGGGCGGGCCCCCCGCCCTCCGCCCAGCTTTGCTCAGACGCAAAACGGCCCTAGACATAAACCCCTTGGACTTGTTCCATAAGGGGCGCCCTAGAAGCTCACGCAGCTCCGACGGCCGCAGGAGCTCCGCGCGCGAGACAAGAGACAGTGCCAGCCTCTGCGCAGCGGCCCACATCTATCTGGAGGGCAGGGGCCGCCGCGAGCTCACCGCTAGCATCGCCCAGCATCGCCCAGCAAAGCATCGCCCAGCAAAGCAAACCATCGCCCCTGCGTGACGGGCCCTCGCCCCGGGCCGTCGCCCGCTCAAGGCTCGGCCACTCCGGAGCCGCGAGACCCGAGACCCCCGCCCCAGAGCTACAGGCAGGCCCGATTCCTTGGCGGGCAACTTTGCGACAGGGGGCCAGCGTGGCCCCCTTGAAACGCCTTCGGAGAGCTCGGGCCTCGCGAATTCGCATCTCCATCTGCGAAAAACGGCCGCGCTCTTAGAAGCGAGGACCTACCAGCCCGCCGGGCCCCTGCAGACTCATTGATCCCCGGGTGCGCCGCGCTGGATCAGCACGCCACGACGTCTGCTAGAGCTCCTCGCAGACATCGCGAGCCGACTCCTTGTTCGTCGCCAGCATCGACGGCGAATCTGGACTCGGCCCAGCAATCGAGGCGCTGACTTCGCGAACGCGATGCATCCCGTCAGCGCCGACAGCCCCGGCTATAACTGGGTCGCTGACGGATGCGCAGAGGCCAGGATCGTCGATGTGGTTCTGAAAATCGACCAGAGGCGAGGCCGGCGGAGCGGTCGCAGGCGTCTGCCGCATGCACCTCGATGGCAAGGTCGCTGCGCCCGTCGCCTGCATGCAGGCCCGGCGATCAGCGCCGACTGCGCGCGGTGCCTTCCCAGCCTGATGATCTCCAAGCTTGCCCGCGCGTGGGCCGCCAGCTTCGGCCGGCGCGTCGGGGGGCCGCGTCTCGGGAACTTGGTCCGCAACTCGAGCAATGGGATCGACTCGTAGCACTTGCTCCAGTCGGCCACCCTGTTGCGCTCTGATCAGGCCGTCTGCAGCCGCGCGCAGTCTGCGGCAGATCGCCCTCGGCTAGCGCCCCGGCGCACCCCGTCTAGCGCATCGTGAAGGTGGGCGACCATCGGTCTGCGAGCTCTCTGCCAATCGCGGCGCAGCGCCGCATGCAATGTCGCGCAGCGACTACCACGGACGGCCTGCCCACGAGCGGCATATGGATCCATCCAGCGCAGATGCTTTGGCCACATGCCGATCGCCTCAGCCGCGGACATCAGCAGCGCCAGCGCGCGTGGCCCATCGTCGCCCAGAAGCAAAAGATGACGAGGATGGAAGTCGCCGGATCTCGCGGACGCAACGCTGCACGCGAAATTGCTGCCCCACGTGGGTCATCATGCCCCGGCGTAGGATGCGCAGTCCGATCAGGAGTCCACGCTGGCAGCGCAGCCGTCGACGCCGTCCACTGCCGCCTGTGAATATCAATCCGTCGAGCTACGATGACGACAGGGTCGCCCCACTGGGTGGCGATGGCGACTGTGAACGCCTGGATCGCCATAACCTTTGTCGCGCGGTGCAAAGGCCTCGCGCCGCTAGAAGACGCCGCGCAGCACCACTAGGCCCAGGCGACATTCACATCCATCACCTGCTCTTCCACCGCGCGCGAGACATCGCCCGCGATCTCCTCCAGGAATGACTACCTACCAGACCACCCCAACCCAACCCGAATACCCGAATTTCGGGTTGGGGGGGGCATGGGCTCCATATGTGTTTTTCCAGTGTTCCCGGACCCCCCCCCCACTAGAAATCGAGGGTAAATCTGAGCCTTCGGGTTGGGTTGGGGTGGTTTGGTGGGTGGTGAAGGAAGGTCGGAATCTGACACAGACCCATCGGAGAAGCGTTGATCAAAGACCCGGCCTGGGCGACAGCGGCACCAAGCCTCGCGTTCGAATCTTGTTCTGGATAATGCAGGACGGGGAATGTGGCAATGCCCCCAAAACACTGCGCCATGGCATCCTCTCGCACATATAGCATGCGCATTGTGATGACACCATTCTGCATCCACTGACAAACCTCAGCTGAACTCTGCGCGTCGCTCACGTCATTGGAAGGGCATGAAACATCGACCCATATTGGATCAAAGTTGCGAGCTAACGAGCCCGGTCGACGCAGCTCCACGCCCGCATTCCGCTGCCATCGGCTCAATAATCCACGGCAGACCTTCCACGCGCGCGAGTGGGCAGCGCCCAGGCCACGGCGACATCGGCGCCGTGATCCTGGGCCAGCTCAACTGTCCGCTCGGACAGGGCACGACGCGGCGCCCAGCCCACTGGACCGGGCAGTGGAGTGGCAGGCAGCTTCGGAGAAACAGAATAAATGTAGCGCAGCACTTCGACCACATTGCTAACGAGGCTCAACTGCACAGGGCGGCGCGCTTTATGCAGCGGCATTGCATCGTGCGAACCTCGATGGCCCCCGGCCATCGCACTGTCGATGCAGTCCATCGCGCTCGCGCCAGAGCCCCCCCCCCCCCCCCCCGGCATGATGCCGTGATTTGGCGCTGCTATAACCGCGCCTGCCTTCTGAAGGAACTCGGACTGCTCGAGATCAAGTGGCGCCATATCCCAATCTCCCCCAGTCAGCGCGGATCCTCGAACTTTCGCCGTGAGTCGTCCTGCTGCTGCTGGGTTCTCAGCGTTGATCCCCGCATCTCCTCTTGAATCTTTCAGATAAGCACTGAGAATCTCCATCGTCGACCACCCATGCATGTCCAGCAGGACTCGCTGCAAGCGACGCCCGCAAACTAGCTGCCCCGCTGGTGGGCGGCGAAGGCCGAGCGCATCGCGCAAAACAGCGGCACTGCCAAATGGGACTGACCCCCCAGTCTGGCGCGCTGGAATGGCAGATCACTTCCACTGCCGACTGGACGCCCGCGCGCATAAGGCCTTGATGTTGTCATCGGCGCAGCCCATCGCCTGGCGCAGTGCGATCGTGGCCTTCGAGCGCCGGGGTCGCACCTTCGCCGACTCGCGCCCCCCACTGGCATTCAAGGTCTTGGCGCAGAAGGTGCCATGCTGATCGGGCTCAGCAGGATTGCGCGCAGCGCTGCCTCGAAGACGCGGGCCAGACGCGAGAGGCGCATGCCGATCATCGGGAACGCTTCTGTCGCTTGCCCATATCCCTGAAAAGCCCGGCGGTGGCAGCATGCCCAGACTCGGCCGCCTCGAAAAGCCGCCGTTACTCGGACTCCTCAAGGTCGTCGATCGCGCGCTCGTGCGCGCCTGCAACGCCGCCCCCATCGTGGGAACCACCACGATCATACTCAGTTTCTTACTTCTGAGGCGCGTTGACATCATTGGCGGGCATCTTTCCAGCATTGTGTTTGCGAAGCCTGGGCCACGCCGAAGGCGAGAGGAACTGGCGCACCCCCTCGTCCCCCACGCCCTCGGCCTTGACGTCGAACGCGTCATCCGCGGCCGCTGGCTGCCAGCCTGAGCCCGGCTGGCCGGCTACCTTGCTGGCCTCCGCCTCCAAAGTCTGGACCTCCACCTTCTTTGCTTCCAGCGCCGCTCTCTCTTGAACTTTCTAGCAAATCTGGCGGTACCGCGAATTGGCGCTGCGTCTCGGCAGCATTAGACTCCAACTTTTTGACAGCAGCCGATGCCTTCTGCGGGTCAGACGTCGCCCTGCGATGCGCCGCCGCTGGCGTCCGTAGCCCTCGCTGATGCGTGCGCATCTCGTCGATCTCGGCCTGCAGCGAGGCGCGCCATCGGGACCCATTGGCAACGACTTGTGGCTGGCCTCGCAGCGCGCGAACTGAGAGGCCACCTTGGACTTGTTGACCTCATCGCTGTCGGTTTCCAAAATCCTGGTGTCCTTCTGGGGCTCGGCAGCTGCCTTCCACGGCGGCGGCTTGGCAACTGCAGTAGCGCCTGCACCGATTTCGGCCTTCGGTGCAGGCTCAGCCTCAAGCGGGAGCTTCTCGATGGCGTCAAAGCATGTGTTCAGCTGGGATAGCCCTGACGCGTTGGGAACAAATTTCCTTGGCGTCCGCGTGCCGCCGCTGCCCGCGAGGCGTTCCTGCTCCAACTTCTCGTGTTTATCCCAGCCTGCCCATATGATGCAAATCGGGGTCTCCTGCCCGAAAGCGCGCCGCACCCTGCACGTTCAATTGGCGCTGGCCTCGCCGCGGCGCCCAAACGCCCACGTGGACCTCCTCGGCCCGCGCCAGACATCGTGGATGTCGGGCGGCGGAGGCAGTCCCATCTGCCGCCGCGAGGGGCAACGTGCAAAACTGACTTGATCGCGAAATCGGATGGCCCGCAAGCGCAAGCCGTCCTGAAAATACGTGCTTGAAAACAAAGGTCACAACACCTGTGCCAACATGGCAACGGGGAGGGCGGGGAGGACGACGACTACGGCGAAGGGGACGACGACAAGGAAGGCGAGGAAAACGCGGAAGACGACCACGAGGGTGGGGAACAGGAGGAAAACGACGACCAGGAGGGCGGGGAGCACGACGAAGAGGAGGGCGGAAAAAAAACTACGTGAACGAGTAGGACGACGACGAGGGGGACGAAGAGCAGCAACACGACGACGACGACGACGACGACGACGACGACGACGACGAGGAAGCCGAGGAGGACGAGGACGATGACCGCGAGAAGGGCCACGACGAGGAGGGCGAAAAGGACTACGGCGAGGAGGGCGAGAAGACCGAGGAGACGAGGAGGACGACGACGAGGGCGAGGAGGGCGAGGGCGACAGCCAGGACGACGAAGCCACGCCTCCGCGGCAGGGGCCGGCGGGTCTCCGTCCTGCGGCTCCCCAACAAACGACCCCGGGCGTCGCAACATTACCACTGGGCGCGGCCCGCTCGGCCTCGGGCCCCGGAAGCATCACAGGAGCGGTCCGGCACGGGAGAAAGCGCCGCAGGAAGAGGGGGCCCGCCCTGGGCTGGCAGTCTCGCCGGGCTTCGGCTCCCGGAGCCATGACGGATCGCTCCGGCTGGAGAAAAAAATGTGTCCCAGAAGAATGGGGCTGAGGGCTCCCAGACGTGCTCGCGGCGCTCCAAAAGCAAGAGGGGAGGTCTGCTGTCGTTTTCGCCACACGGGGGCCCTTGGCGGGCCCTGGGACAGCGAACAACAAGTCAGAGTGAAACAGCGGCCCTGGGGAATGGGTCGGGACTTCCGTGGGCCGACGATGTGAAAAAATACATGCCGTCGGGGATGTTGGTCTAAGGCCCCCGATGCTGGAACTTCTTCAGCTGGCGGTGTTTCATCGATTTGGGCCTCTGGGGGCCGTTGCCGGGCCCAGGGGCGGAAAACTCCCCCCTGGCGGATCGGTCGGGACCTCCGGGGCCGCGGACCTCGTGCGGTCCTGGGCCACCACAACGCAATGGGACCCGAAAAATGCGGCAGGAGAGTGGTGTCAAAATCCAGCCTTTGCTTTTTTTCCGCGTGGCTGCATATTTCTGCTCGCAACGTCGGATCTCGGGGCTCCGTCCAGATGAACGGGAAGACGGCTGAAACATCATACTGCGGAGGTCCGCGCGGACTTCTTGGATCGCCGCTGGACCCCCCTCCTTGGAGCGCGGAGCGGGCCGGGCGCGGCGCTGGAGGCGCCGCCAGGGGGCCCGGGCGACGATCCAGAAAACCAGTGCGGAGCTGGCAGAATTTCTTCTCATGCCGCTCCCTGAAGTCCGACGACGCGAAAAAATGCAACGCGATGAGGATTCTCACGCTCGCGCCCGTGCGAGCGGATTTTCCAGATGAGCGCGGCGGCCCGCGCGCGCCTCACGGCGGGGCGGACCCGCCGCCGGGCGAGGGGGGGGCCGCGGCGCCACGCGCAGGAGAGGAGCTCCAGACAGCCGAAGGCGGAGCAGCCGTTCCCAGGCTCAAGGCACCCGCGAAGTGACGAGGTTTTGGCGGGCGGCCCCTGGTTGGACAGACCAGGCAGAAGATCCGGCGTGAAGGATCACAAAAGATCAGGCGGCCACTGGCAGCGACAGAGAACGGGACCTGGGTCCTGGCCGCTTCGGAGAAAGACGCAAGCACCGTGGAGGCGGCCGCTGCATGGAGATAGCGCGCTCTGCGCTTGAAGCCTGGCGCCGCCTGCCTCGCCAGAAAGCGCGCGGGGCGTCTACTGCGGCGACGCAGGAAGTCAGTTGCGCCCGAGCCTCGCAGGCAAGCGGGGATGATATTTAGGACAGCGGCGGCTTTGGCGAGCGGCACGCCTAAAGCCGAAAGAAAATTATTCCACCGAGCACGGAGACCGCTAGCCCCGCAGGGGGTAAGTGGATAGGCGGGAGCTAGGTGTGCGAAAACGCGATCCGGCAATTGAACGGAGACCCGATCCGAACACCTGGTGCGCCCGGTCGGGTAAGATCCGCGCGTCTGTCAGGCGCAAAGATGGCCAGGAATGCGTCGCCAGAAAGTTCGAAGGGGTCGGAAGGCAAGGAGGGAAAGGGTTGCGCCGCCGAGCCTTCGTGAGCTCACCTGGTCGAAGGAGCATGGCGAAGCCCATCAGCGGCAGCGCCGCCATGTCTGGCCACTCCCAAGCCGGGCAGCGACCGACCATAGCGCGCAGGAGGGCGCGAGGCAACGGGGGTCGGAGCTTAGGAGGCTTAGGCACCCGCCACTGCTTGGCTGCATCCCAGGCCTCCGTCAGGGAAGCCTTCCAGCGGGGGCGTGCCGACTAAGCCCAGTGAGGGCGCGCACTTGGATGCACCGGGGGAAACCAGCATCGCGAAGACAGACGCCCAAAAGTGATTGGCGCCCGCGCGAGCAGCAGGCCGCCGCGATGGAGGGTGAACGGCGCCGCTCTCACAGGATCGAAGACCCGCCATTCGGAGGCGCCGACCGATCGAGATCGTCGATGGAAGCATTCGGGAGTCAGCTGGGAGCCCCGAACACAGGGGGGCACGAGGAGCGCGGGGCTGCGCAGGGCTGAGCCCCCGACTGGCGGGCGCAGCACTGGCCGCCGCGCCAACGGGCTACCAGCGGCGGCGCGCACGCGCGGCCCGCGCGCGCACCGGAGCAGCAGGGCGGGCGCAGGGCCCCAGCTGCTCCGCACGGCCAGGTGGCCAGAGGAGATGGCAACCCGCTGCTTGCGGCAAGTGAAGAACGGAGGCAGCCTCTCATCCCTTCACCCCCACTCCTGAGTGCGCGGCCGCGTGAGCGCGCGCCTCCGCAGAAGGAGTCGGCGGTTGCCTCGACGATGGAGCGGGCGATCGTCTCGATCTCCGAAGGCAGGAGATTAGAGCCCTCCAGGTCATCCCATGGAAGGGCATGGGGCGGGCCAGCCGAAAATGGGGCCCTCATGTCAGCGAGGGGCGCCGCTCCCACCTCGGAGGCCTCCCGCTTCTGCGCCATCGGGGTCAGGCCCGCCAAATGCGGCACTCTGCAGACAGTCCGATACGCGGCGAGCAGGTCCGCGGTGCCCTGGAGGCGCGGGAACGGTGGCAGGGGCGGCGGGCTCGACGCACGGGGCGGCGCCTCGGCGGCGCGGCCCGCGGTGCAGCGCGATCGCGGCCGCCGTCCCGCGAGCTAGACCGCTCGAGATCCGCGCTCTCCTGCTGAGCAACGGCCCCTTGCACGGCGTACACGATGCGGCGCGCGATCTCCAGCCTCATCCGGCCCTCCAGGATGGCGGCGACCTCGGCGGGGTTGCCAGAATCGTAGTTCCTGCATGTTCGGCGATGACGGGCGTCATGAGGGGGGGGCCGGGAGGAGGGCATGACGTAACGCCCCCCCGCCGTGTGGCTCCAGCACAACAGCCGCGCCCGCACGCACGACGCGACGAACGACGAGGACAAGGACGAGGACAAAGACGAAGACGAGGACGAGGACGACGACGCGAGCGGCATGTAGGTGGCGATCTGCCCCACTGCCCCCGTGTACACCACAGCGCTCGCGTGCACCACAGCGCGCGTGTACACCACAGCACCCGCGTAAACCGCAACAACCGTGTGCAACGCAGCGCCTGTGTACACCACAATGCTTGCGTACGCTACAGCGCCGGTGTACATGTGTACACCGCAGCAACCATGTGCAACACAACGCCTGCACGCCACAGCGCCTGAATACACCACAACATCCGCGTGCAACACACAGCTGGTGTACACCACAATTCTCGCGCGCATAGGGCAGGTAAAAGGAGCATGTATGTGAGGATCTGCTGCTGACAACTGTACGCCACGCCAAGAAAGTGCTGTGGAATCCACAAGCGCTCCATTTTGTCAGGAAATTGTTCTGACATTCTATATACAACAATAGTGCTGTACTGCACACGCTTGCTGTGGTGCACACAGGCGCCGTGGTGTGCACGGGCACTGCAATGCACGCGTGCATTGTGGTGTACACTAGTGCTGTGTTGCACACGGCTGATGTGGTGTACGCAGGCGCTGTAGTGTACACAAGAGCTCTTCTGCCCGCAGACACGGTGGCACAAACTGACGCTGCGTTGCACGCGGCTGCTGTGGTGTACATAGGCGGTGTGGTGTACACAAGCGCTGTGGTGCACGCAGGCACTGTGATGTACACAAGATGTGGTGCAGATCGCCACCAACATGCTGGTGCTACCCGTCCTCCGCCATTCCTGGCATTCTCAGACGCCGCCGGCGCGAAATGTGACGTCATCGACCCCCTTTCCCCCTGATGATTGCCGTCATCGGCCTGGAAAAAACAGGCTCCAGCCGCGTCCGCGCGGACGACGACGATGGGCGACGAGCGACGAGCCACGAGCCACGAGCGACGACGACGACAACGACCATGACGAAAACGACGACGACGACGACGACGACGACGACGACGACGACGACGACGACGACGACGACGACGACGACGACGACGACGACGACGACGACGACGACTGCGGACCAGACTCCTATGCAGATTCCTACGTGGGCACCTACGCGGATCCCAATGCGCACGGCGGCAGTGCCCGGAGCGCACTGGGGGGGGGAGCGGGGGCCATGACGCCCGTCATGCCCCGAACAATAGAGAAACGGGCTCTAGTCCAACTCCTCCTGGGCCGCGCCAACCGGGGCAGCGCGCGGAAGGGTGGGCCGCCCGCGCCGCGGAGACGCCCTGGGGCGACGGTGGTCTGCCGCCCTCAGAACCACGTCGGGTTCCGCGGGGCGCGGAGGGACCTGACCAGCTGGTGCGGGCCTCCGCTTGCTGGCGGCGCGCAGCCATCGCAGCAGGCGGCGCCCGGGGGGTCCTCGGAGGCCGCGCGAAGAGACCCCCCCGAGCCTCGGAGGAAGAAGCCACCGAGACCCGCTCGGCGGACGGGCGAGCCTCGAGCTCGGGCGAGGGCTGCTGACCGTCGCAGGGGGCGGGCGAGGCACGAGGGGCAAGAGCGCCCTCCTTCGCGCCGCCGGACGAGCCTCCGTCGGAGTCACGGCCGCAGGAGTTCTACGACCTCCGAGCGGACCATGCACCCGCCTCGGCAACCCCCTGCTCCGGCGAAGCACGGATGCGCGACCGCGTGGTCCGACGCGCCGCCGCGGCGCCGCCAGCCTCCGCCCGCGTCTGGAAGGCTCGGCGGTTGGCGGTCCGCCTGGCGCGGCGGCCAGGCGGCGGCGCGACCGCTCCCCCAGGAGCGGGGAGGCCGCGCGGCTCGCCTGCCGCTTGACTGCCGCACGGTGGGCGGGAGGCGCCCTTGCGACTGGCAGGCCCCCGAGCGCGGCCGCCGCGCTTGGGCCGGTCCACGACGGCCTCGCCCCGTGGCCCCTGGCATGGCAGTGCGCGGCGCAGCGCTCGCCGCGGGCCACGGCGCTTGCCGGGTCGTCGGGGGGGTGCGCCGTGCTCCGCGGGTTCGCGTCGCGCGGTCGTCGGCCTCGAACCCCTAAAGGCTGCGCTCCCTGCCGCGAAGGTCGGGGCGCCACGGGCTGCCGCCTCCGTGCGCCGCGCCAGCCCAGCCGCGCGGGCCGCCTCAACGTCGTGGAGGGCCGCTCTCCGCAGCTTCGCGTGGTCGCGCGCCAGCTGGGCGGGGGCCGCGCGCTTCTCGCCGCGGGCCTCGCAGCAGGCGGCCCTTCGCGCCCTCCGCGGCGCCCAGCCCCTCCAAGCCCCTCCAGAGTTAACAGCGCGCCGTTCGCCCCCGCCCCGCGGCCGCCGCGGCCGCGGGCGCAGGGGCCGCCTCCGAGGCCCCCGCGAGGCCCCCGCCGCGACCGAGGCTCCAGGCGGGCGGTCCGAGGCCAACGCGCAGCCCGCCGCCGCCCAGATGGCCGGCGACGTGCCTAGTAGATTGGGCGGCAGGCAGGGGCCTGAAGGCGGCGGCGGCCAGCGCTCCTCCGCCCGCGATGCTCGCGCCCAGAGCGCGCGTGATCTCCGCAGGGTCCGCGAGGGTTTGCCGCGGCGCGATCGAGGCTGTTTCCCGTTGCGCTGCGGCGATTTGCCACCCCGAGAAGTCAGCGCCATCGCTAACGCGCGCCACGCAGACGGGCGAAGCAAGTGCCCCCCCACCAGGCCCCCCAGGCCCGCAAGGCAGCAGCCTCCGCAGAAGCTGCAGCAGGCGGTCACCCCCAAGATGGAGATGACCGTCGCGAGCAGCAGGGGTGAAACCCCGCCGCTCAGGTCCAACGTCAGCCCGAGGCAGACGGCGGGGAAGGCCGCGGCAGCCTCGACAGCGGGGCACGGCGCCTCCGCTCTGAAGCCCGCGCCCTGAGATGACCAGGAGCTCCCGAGCGTCGGGGCCTCGTGGCCCGCCAAAGAAGGAGATCGGCCTGCGAGCCGCTCGAAGAGCGCGGCTCGCAGGCTCTGGTAGAGCACAGCCCCGCCCGCCTCCAAGGCCTCCGCGACGCGCTGCATCAGCAGGCCGCGGGCCGAGGGGGGCGGCGCGAGGGGCCGAGATACTGCACAAGCCGCGGGGGGCGAGTCGCCGAGAATAGGAGAGTCATCACGACCGGAGCCCTGGACCCAATCTTTCTGCGCCATTCTTCGGGCCGGATCGATGTGTGAGGGCCCCAGGGCCCGAGACTACGCAAAAACGCCTGGCGCGAAAAAGTGGAGATGCCAGGATCTCCAGGCTTGTGCTCAAGAGCGCCTAACTTCGCGCTTCGCGGTGCGCGAAGCGCGAGTAACTCCGCGCCCTCGAGGGCGCCCTTGTTTGAAGGGGCCCGAGACACACAACCAAATAGACACAAATCGTAGGGTCCCCCGTATCTTCCCATGTTTCCTGGAGGTTCGACATCCCTCCCCCCAGTTCCCACACGTTCCAAGGTTTGCCTGGGAATCGACGACTCTTGGTGTCTGTGCGTGTGTTTTCCCTTCCTGCTTGTTCTCCCCGTGGAGTCCTGTGGCAGCCAGGGGTCCGACTGGGGGAGCGGCGACCACATCGGGAGCGTCGCGCCCCAGCCCGGGGGAGCAGCAGCCCTCGCGCGGGCGCGCGCAAGGGGCCGCGGGCAGCTTTGCGCCGCAGCGGCCACGGCCTGGCTCCCCCTCTCCAGGGAGGGGGCAACGATGGCAGGGAGCCCACGGAAGACGTACGCCGCCCACCCACGCACACGAACACGACCCCCACAGTCCACGAGACTGGCCGCGTGATACGAACGTTCGCGCAATATGCACCCTCGAGAACAACGTGGATTGATGTACGTGTGCGTCCTTCTGTCGCCCCTGAAATAGGAGGGGACAGGCTCAGGAGGGGAAGCAGCGACATGGAATCGGCGATGTATCGCCGATTGCTCAGCGAGAGGCCCCCGATAGCAAATCCGCACGGTTCTGGGCGGCGTGGGCTTTCTGGCCCCTATCGACAATCAATGGGCGATTGGGGGTCAATGCGTCCTCCCCTGAGCCTATCCCCCCCTAGCGTTGCCCCTTACCCATCCCCTGCACGCTCTCCAAGACGAAGCCAAGACCAATACAAACTCGGACTGGAAGAATTTGGGGATTTCTGAGATACGGCGGTTCTGGAAGGCGTATCGGGCGCCGCGGCCGTTCCAGATCGCTCCGAAACGCTATGATAGCGTTCCAGACCGCTCTGGGACAATCTATCCAGGTCCTGGCCCAGCCCGACGCTCTCAGGCTACAGCCAAGGTCAATCCATCCATGGTCGACGGGATAAACCACCACCATCATGAGCACCACCACCATCCTCCTCATCCTCCGTATCCTCCTCCCCCTCCTCCTCCGTATCATGATCATCATCACCATAATCATCATCAGCATCATCATCATCATAATCAGTATCACCCGTATCCGCATCAACATCACTACAATGCTAATCTTTCAACATCACGCATCACCACGACCACCATCATTAGCAACACCATCCACAGCATAGCACCATCACCATCACCATCACCATCGCGATCACCACCACCATCACCACCCTTACCATCACCACCCTCATCATCATCATCATCAGCATCATCATCAACATCATCCGCAGCATCAGCATCAGCATCAACATCACCATCGTCATCGTCATCACCATCACCATTATCAACATCAAAATCAGCCGCATCAACATGCCCATCATCATCATCCTCATCATCATCCGTATCAGTATCAGCATCATCATTCATATCATCTACATCACAATCACAATCGTCATCATCAGCATCGGCCTCGACGTCAGCATAAGCGTCAGCATGAACATCATCATCATCACCATCATCATCAGCATCTGTGTATGGGGTTAGAGTACAAAGGTACAGAACTCCTGATCCGTAGGTAGAGGAAGGATGGAAAGATAGGGATCTTTTCTTCCTGTGCGACCAGCGCCCTGGTCTCTTCCAGTACCTGAGCCGATAGGGCAGACAAATGGGCGAGGGGGGAGTAGGGGATGAGGGTACGAGACGGGTTCCTTTCACACACCCCGTCCCGAATCCCGCCCGCGCCGGCAAGACTCGGGAAACAGGAAGAAAGAACCTGTCACCCTCTTACGACTCAAAACGCACATGTCACGAACACACTAGCAGGGTCCGCATCTGTAAGTACGCAGCGCCACTGCGCAGTGTGAACGGGCAAGGTAAGGAGCGAAGGAGCATCCAAGTGTCCATAACCCTTTCCGAACACCCTTTAGGCGCCCCTCGGTGCGCCCCCAAAAAAAGCTTCGGCACTCGAGGGAGGAGAGGAATGGGACACGGATGGGCGGAGTAAGAAGAACAGAGAAAACAAGAGCAACATCATAAGCCGCTGCGTCCAGCCTCGTTAGCACAGGAAGGACGCAGCGGGTGTTGCCACCAGCCTCAATCAAAAGCTGGGTACATTATGATACTCAAAGCTCGTCATCTGCAATGCGGAAGCTGTCGCGCAGAGGATTCACACGAGCAAAATAAATTCGATGTCGTGTTGAGGAACACGAGAAGTTACACAATCAAATTCTGCATTGGGTGAGTCTCTTCGGCAGTGCCCCTAAGGAGCGCGCCCCAGACATCACCGAGGTTTATGTGAAGCCACTTGTCATGTGTAGTGAAGTGGCGAAAAGGTTGTGTTTTACTGCTCGAGGCGGACTCTGTAAAGACTAACTTCAGGCAAACTCGAGCAGCGGGTCTTGCGGCCGACATCATGATGCATTGCCGCGCGGGCAAAACTCACTAGCCCAAACACGGTGGCCGTCAGAACCCATGTAGCTGGTTCTGCACGTATCCCACGCGGTCCGCGCGTGCCGATTGTAGAATCGAGGGTTGGTCTGGACGGCACGAAGGTGCACGAACTCGTCGTTGTTCTCCGCGATGTACCTCCAGCAGTTGTTGTGGTAGCTCCAGTACGTGGGGTCCCGCTCGCTGCCCTCGAGGTTGCGGCGCCAGTAGGCGGCGCGCTCGTCGGCGTTGCGCGCCCGCTTGGTTCGCGGGGGCGTCGCTGGAGCGCGGGCGCCAGCGCTGCCGCCAGCCGTCTGCCAGCCGCTCGGGTGGGGCGCGGCAGCGGCGTCGCCGCGCGGCCCAGCGGGCATCGCTGCCAGCGCGCCGGCGGCGCGGGCACCAGCAGCGGCGCAAGGGCCAGCGCGAGGCGGCGGCGCCATGGCATCGTGAGTAAAAGGTGTGTGTGTGTGGAGGGGCGGTATCAGGATCGGTTCCAACCCCTGATACCTCCCCCCCGCGGCGTTTTGATCCAAGGGCAGGCCCGACAGAGGCAGCCTTGGCAAGATTACGACGCGTGGCCCAGTCATAAGTGCCGTCCCCACGGGAAACGGCAATCGTGACCAGACCGCGTTCTTGCCTGGTGCGTCTGTCCATTCTGCCCTCGTTCAACCACCAATTCCTGCGACCGGCGAGGCCAAGTGTCTAGCTGCGATAATGAATATTGCAAGCCCAACACATGTCATCCTCGGTCCAGGGCACCGTGCCGATCGCCGAACGGGCTCCGGCCATTTGGTGGTGGAATCGAGACTCATTGAGGAAGCGCTGAAAGACATTACGGCAGGGGTGGTACAATGGGCGGTTGTCGTCGGGCTCCCCCACGAGGCGGCAGTAGCGGGCAGGTGTGCAACCCGCATCGCACCACCGAGAATACCTGTCCTCGGCCTTCTTCGCCATTATCCTCAATGTATTACGCTGCTCACTGTCAGCTGAACGCTGTCCTCCGAAGTAGATCTTCGTGCCCTCCGCGATGAGGCGGACCGCCTCGTTGTGGGACAGGTTGGTCCTGACCCACTCGTTGACCTCCTGCAGATAGGCAATGTCGGCAGCATCAGCCCCGCCAGCCCCTGTGGCACCCACAGAGGTGCTGTAGTGCCAGCATATGTCACACAGAGTGCCGTTGGAAGTAACAATGCCCAGGGAAAGGAAGCGACTGCAATTGCTGCATCGAGGGATGTCATGCTGGAGCGACTCAGACGCCCCGCCTGAACCGAGATCCCCAAGAGTGCCCCAGCGGGGGCTTCAGAAGCAAGAGCATGACCGAGGAAGTTCATTGCGTCTCGATTGAGCCCAGCGGTGGCACGAGAAGCGACCGATCGACCGATCCCCTCGATCTCAGTGAGCGACAGTCGATCGCCGGGCAATCCGGCGCAATCGGTCGGTCCGTTATCCGATACATCTAAGTTCCCGGAAGTCTGAGAATGGAACTCGCAAGGCCGAAAAGTGAAGCTCCTCAAACGGCGCCTGCCCGTCGGAGATGCAACTGGCAGGCTCTCTCTGAAGCCCGCGCCGTGGCATCTCCGACGATCAACTGCGCATCCATGAGGGCCTCGCCGCTCAGCTTTGCGAGCGCCGCAACGCCCACCGCAAACATCGCAAGCACCGTCGGCACCGAAACTAACATCAGCACTACCCCGAGCTCTCATTATATCAGACGGGTAACCGAGCAAAAGGAGCGACAACGCGACGGCGGCAACGTCTAAACTGCGACGAGAAGTTCCTTCTCATAAGGCTTGTCCACCTCCTCCGCAATCCCCCTCGTCCTCCTCCTCCTCCTCCTCCTCCTCCTCCTCCTCCTCCTCCTCCTCCTCCTCCTCCTCCTCCTCCTCCTTCCCCTCCCCCCATCCTCTTTCTCATCATCAGCATTATTCCCCTCATCCCCTCAGTCTCCCCCCTGTCCTTCTCATCGCGTGCTCCCTACCCCCCCCTCCCTTCCCTCCTCCTCCTCCCCTCCTCCCCCTCCTCCGCCCACCCGCTTCCTTCCCATGCAAAGCAAGGGCGGCCTGCGACGCGTTGCAGGCGGTCGACGAAACCGCGCAGGAACAAGAGGTGGCGGAGATGGTACGCTATGGCGCAGGCGCGCGAACACAAACATCCGCCCTGCCGCGCCGCACATTGGTATCACGGCGAGGGCGGGCCTAAATCAACTAGTTGCGTGCACGAGCGCGCGCGCCTCCAGAGCGGGTGGATGGCGGCGATCCGAAGCGACGCGTCGGGTCGGTTCGCCCTGGAGAGTCTCGGGGGTCCCTGGAGCCCTGGATCCCTGAGACCGCCGCCACACCCGTTCAATTCAAAAACTAAATCGAATACCAGCCTCCCGCAAACGGGGCCAGGCTGCCCCTAGGCCCACTGCCTGCCCTGGGTGAGAAACAGCTCAATATGGCACGTGTGTGCGCGTGTGCGTGTGCGCGCGCGCGCGCGCGGACGCACGCGCGCGCGCGGAGGAGGAGGAGGAGCAGGAAAATGGTGATCTAGACCAAACATTGGGCGTCAATATGTTTGAAAATATTGACACCTGGTTTCGGGCCTGCTCTCGGCCTGTTCGCGGCCCTGCCAGAGAGGGCGTCGCCCCATCGGGGGGGGATCTGCGCCAAAAAGAGGGCGTCAATATTTTTGAAAATATTGACGCCTGGTTTTGGGCCTGTGCTCGGCCTGTTCGCGGCCCTGCGAGAGAGGGCGCCCCACCCTTCGGGAGGAAATCTAGGCCAACAAGAGGGCGTCAATATTTTTGAACATTTTGACGCCTGGTTTTGGGCCTGTGCTCGGCCTGTTCGCGGCCTTGCGAGAGAGGGCCCCTCACCCCGTCGGGGGGAAGTATCAGCCAAAAAGAGGGCGCCAACATTTGTTTTCAAAATGTTGGCGCTTGGTTTCGGGCCTGTTCTCGGCCTGTTCGCGGCCCTGCGAGGAAGGGCGCCTCGCCCCTGGGGGGGAAATCTAAGCCAGAAAGAGAGCGCCAATATTTTTGAAAATATTGACGCCTGGTTTCGGGCCTGTTCTCGGCCTGTTCGCGGCCCTGTGAGAGAGGGCCCCTCACCCCGTCGGGTGGAAATCTAAGCCAAAAAAAAAGCGTCCATATTTTTGAAAATATTGACGCCTGGTTTTGGGCCCGTGCTCGGCCTGTTCGCGGCCCTGCGAGAAAAGGCGCCCCACCCCTCGGCGGGGAATCTAAGCCAAGAAGAGAGCGTCAATATTTTTCGAAAATACTGACGCTTGGTTTCGGGCCTGTTCTCGGACTGTTCGCGGCCCTGCGAGAGAGGGGCCCTCACCCCATCGGGGGGGGAATCTAAGCCAAAAAGAGGGCGTCAATATTTTTGAAAATATTGACGCCTGGTTTTGGGCCTGTGCTCGGCCCGTTCGCGGCCCTGCGAGAGAGGGCGCCCCAACCCTCGGGGGAAAATCTAGGCCAACAAGAGGGCGTCAATATTTGAAAATATTGACGCCTGGTGTTGGGCCTGTTCTCGGCCCGTTCGCGGCCCTGTGAGAGAGGGCCCCTCGCCCCATCGGGAGGAGATCTATGTTCAAAAGAGGGCGTCTATATTTTTGAAAATATTGACGCCTGGTTTTGGGCCTGTTCTCGGCCTGCTCGCCCCTGTGAGAAAGGGCCCCAGGAGGTCTTCCTGCCCCTCCTCCTCCTCGTAAATTTCCCTCCTCCTTCCTCCTCCTCAGCCGACCCCTCCTCATGCTCATTCTCAGCCACCGTTCTTCCCCCGTGCTCACCCTCCTTGTCCTCAAATCATAGTTGGCGTTCCTGTCCTGCCCCTCATCATCCACGCCCTCCTCCTCCTCCTCCTCATCCTCCTCGTCATTCACGTTGCCCTCATCTTGGCACATTGCTGTTTCTTACCCAGAGCTAGCTCAGCAGGTGGGCGTACTTGACGTCCTGAACCTTGTCCCCCGAGGTCAGGGTCAAGTAGTCAGAGCTCTTGAGCGTAGTCTTGTTGCTCGAGCCCGAGACCCGCGCGGCCTTCGCGGCAGCCTGTCGGGGGGGCGCGGGGGCGGCACCGCCAATGGGCCGATGGGCCGATGGCCTGGAGGCGGCCGCGACGGCGACGGGCCGGCCGACGAGCAACCTCGCCTCGAGCGGCGACGCACGTCGGATGACGACGTCGGCCTCGACTGACGATTGGCGACTGAAGACGACGTCGGACGTCGGCGCGCCGACGGGCAGGGCAAAGGCGGGGAGTGCACCCCCTCCTCCTCCATTCCTCCACCCCCTGTTCCTCCCTCTCCTCCCTCGCCATCCCCCTCCCCCCCCCTTATCCTATCCCTTCTCATGCCGCCATCGCCCTCCTCCTCCTCCTCCTCCTCCTCCTCCTCGTCTCTATGGTCTGATCGCCTACGCTGGGCGATGCAACCATCCTGCCCTACCCCTGGCGGTCCTGGAACCCCTTGGACTCGTCCTTCGTGACGGCGCCCACAATCGCAGGGCGCGTGAGGTCCACGAGCTCCCCAGCCTCGCCCTCGACGGACGCCGTGAAGTCGGCGTTGACCACCAGCCTGTGGAGGGTCACCTGCGCGCGGGGCGACGGCGACGACGACGGGCGGCGGCGGCGAAGTCGCGAGCGACCGACGAGCCGATGACGCCGACCTCTTCGGCGCCGTCCTCCCTCACTATCTCTCTCCCTGCCTCCCCCCCTCCTCCTCCTCTGCTCTAACCTCCCCTTCCTCCTCCTCCTCCTCCTCCTCCTCCGCGCCCTCCCCCTCCCCCTGACTCCTTCTGCTCTTCCTCCTATCCTCCTGCGCCCCCTCCTCGCCTGACCCGCCATCCCCCCATGCCAAGGCTGGCCTTGAACTCCGTCGTCGCCGTGTGGCCCAGGGAGTCCATGTGGCGGCACAGGTACGAGACCACCTCCTTCTGGACCTGGGGGCCCCAGCCGAGGCCCCCCCCCCCCATCCCTCCTTAGCCTCTCCTCCTCATCATCCTCCCCCTTCTCCTCCTCCACCTCCTCCTCCTCCTTCTCCCCCATCCCCCTCTCCCCCACTCCTCCTCCATCCCCATCCTCCTGCTCTTCCTCCTCCTCCTCTTCGCCCTCCTCCTACCACTCCTCGTCCTTCATCCTCCTTCTCCTCATCCTTCTCATTGTCCTCTCTCTCTCTCTCTCTCTCTCTCTCTCTCTCTCTCTCTATTACTCTCTCTCTCTCTCTCTCGCTCTCTCTCTCTCTCTCTCTCTATCTCTATATCTCTCTATCTCTCTCTCTCTCTGCTTTAGAAGAGAGAGAGAGAGAGAGAGAGAGAGAGAGAGAGAGAGAGAGAGAGAGAGAGAGAGAGAGAGAGAGAGAGAGAGAGAGGGAGGGGGGAGAGAGAGAGAGAGAGAGAGAGAGAGAGAGAGAGAGAGAGAGAGAGAGAGACCCATCATCGGTTCAAAGAGTACGGCCATATGACCGTCATGGTCGGCATGGCCTGCTTCGCGACCTCGGGGACGATCCATGCAGGGACCAGCGGCGCCGTGCCTCCGATCACGCCGTGCGAACCAACCTCGACGTAGAAGTTCACGCCGAACGCCTCGCACAAGAAGAGCGCCCCCTTGGACGGCACCTTGGTAACCTTGCCGATGAACGTCAGCATGATGTTGGCCTTGCGCACTGCAGCCTGCATCTTGTATTTCTCCTTCTCGCTCATCTCGTCTTTCACCAGCAGCGCGTCACCGTGGCCCTTGTCTGGCTTCATGATCTGGAGCCCCGTCCTGTACTGCGTTGAAGTGAACAGCCAAGCCTCGACCGTCCTCATGAACAAGTACTCGACCGCGTTGCCGCCCGAGGACCCCGCCATCTCAGTGAGCAGCGTCTTCGGCGCAGAGGTCGGAGGCAGCAGCGGCACCAGCGCCTCTTCCACACCTGCGGCCTCGGTCTCCACGACGGCCTCCTCTTCGTCCTCGGCCTTCTCGTCGGCGCCGCCCTCGGGGGCCGCGGCAACCGTCTCGGCGGGGAGGACCGAGCTCTTGCCCTTCAGAACCGCGTCCAGCCACCACTTCACCCACGCCTCCTGGTCGATGATCTTCAACTCGGCGTTCACGAGCTTATCCTGATCAGCGCCCCTCATCTGCATCAGGTCCCCCGAGTAGTCAGCGACCGACGCCCTGCCATCGCCGACGAGCAACGCCCACAAGATGCCGAGGGTGATGTCGTAGCGGTTGACCTTCTGCTGGTTGAACTCGCCGATCTTCTCGAACACGCCATGGGATGCACACGAGATGTCGGCGTGCTTGTCGCCGATCTTCTTGGACGCGGCCACGGCAATCACCACGTCGTTGACTCCCCGCAAGAACGCCATGAGCTTGACTGGAAACGAAGCAAATATGATGGGCTGCAAGGCACGAACGATCTGAGGCAAGGCCGACGCGTCGTCGGGGTTCTCGGCCTTGACCGCCTCGATGCCAGGCGAAACGACGTTCAAGACGTGCAGGTGCTCGGCGCGGAGTTTGAGTGGCGTGTTCGGCTTGCCCACCTTGTCCTTGGAATTGTACACCTAGCGCAAACGTCGCGACCCCGCGTCCACTACGTGGTCATTGCCCAAAGGCCTCTGGCCTACTGGCAACGACCACGCGTTAACTGGACGCGGGGCCGACGTTTGATCGGCCTGGGCCTGGAGCAGGAAATCTGTGTCCTTGCCGAACGGAGCCAACCTGTTCAAGGCGCGCTGAACGTGCGGGGAGCGGGGGTCCTTCGCCACGTGGGGGGCGGCGTCGTCCTGCTGGCCCTGACCCTGCTGCTGCGCCAACAAATCGTCGTCGCCGATCGTCCGAGCGATGGCCTCGGTGACTCCGCCCTCGGAGTCGGTGACCGCCCCAGCCCCGTTCTCGGCCCGCAAATTCAGAAGCAGAGCCTGCTTGTGGGCCCTGATGAGCAGCATTTTCATGTGGGAGCGCACCTTCGACCACTGCTTCAGCTCCCTGCCCTCGACCTCCACGGCGCCGACGAACGTGAAGTCGAGCCCGATACGCACGACGTTTATGATGTCCTTCTTCTTCCTCTTCCCCTCGTCCACGAACTGGAGGATCGAAGTAATGGCGCAGCAGAAATCGTGCAGAAAACGCTTCTCCTTCGCGTTGCCCTTGTCGTCGATGTACAGCAAGTCCAGCTGCTCCTCCTCGGGTACTGGTCCTGTCTTGGCCGACTTCGGGTTCGGTTCTCCATTGTCCGAGCGCGCCTTTGCCTGCTGCTTCGGCTTGCCCTTGGCCTTCGCCTTGGCTTTCGCATCCTTGTTTGCCTTGGTCCCAGCCTTGGCAGCGATCTTAGCCTTGTCGTAGAGGACGGACCCGCCAATCGGAAGCTTCAGCAACGCAACCGTCGAAAGAGGCTTCATGTTGTTCTCCGCGTTGAAAAGGCTGGCCTTGGAGTAGAACTCAAACTCTTCGGAAGAGGGGTCGAGCGGAACGACGAACTTCAACAGCTCGACCAGAACGATGTTCAACACGTAATCGTCTGAGGCATCGCGGAAACCCTCAATGAGCATCAAGCACTCGTAGAGCATCCTGATCATGCGAGCTGGTTCCAAACCCTTGTGCAAGAACTCGCACGCGCGCTCCATGAAGCTCTTCCATTCTCCGTACACGCCGATGCTCACCATCTTGTTTTTGAATCCCTTAGCGTTCCTGTACTCGTCATAGTTGGCGTACTGCTTGTGCTTTTCGGAAACGTACTTCATCATCAACGCCTCATACCTGAGAGGCCCTTTCGTCGGGCAGCCGCCCACCGTGATGTTCTGTGCTTGGCAATGGTTCCTCCAACCAGTGATTACGTTGTCCACGCCTTCGATCAGCTCAAGGAAAGATGTCATCGCGCCGCCGTGGAACTTATTGTGCGCATTCATCACCCAAATGAGCACGTCGGTGGGGGTGTCGCCCCTCAGCACAATGCAATTCTGGTATCCTGATTCAGCAGCCGCTACAACAAACTCGTTCTCAGGATCCGTCTCCACTGCAAGGAAATATCCCTCCATGAGCGTTGCCCCCGCCAACATCTGGAACTCGATGCTGTCCTTCGCGGCCCCCATGACGGCGATCGGGGCGCCCCTGCAACTCATCTGCAAGCCATTCTCGAGGACGCTCTTGCAGTACTCCTTGGCAACAGTGGCCTGTTGGCGTGGGTTGTGCTTGCTGCGAACGAGGCACCGATCCAGCTGCTCCTTGTTGACCATCTTCCTGCCGCTCTCGATCTTGATCACCGTCGCCTCGGCGTGGCCGGCCTTCTTCTTGAAAAAGGGCAGCGCCGTGCCTGCGAGAAGGGCGGGCACGGCAGGGTGAATCAGTGGATGGGTGGAAGAGCAGGGCAAAGGGTAGGAGGGATCAGCCCCGCCTCTCGAGATCTCGCACAGGGACATCACCTTCTGCCAGCGGCGGGAACCCTGCTCCCCAAAGCGGTCCTCGATGGTCCTGCCGTCGGTGAGCTCCTGGTAGTAGCTGGGGTCTGCGTCGGCGTGCTTGGCAGTAGCAGCAGCCGCGGCCGCCTCGAACGCCTCGCGGGTCTTGATCCCATCGGGCGCCTGCTCGCCTTCGACCATGTCATGCAACGCGCTGGTCGGCGTCTGCAGCTCCTTGCTGCCGCTGCTGCCGCTGGCGCCCTTGCGTGGTACTCCAACAAATACCCTCCCTCAGCGTTCCTATCCGTCCATTATCCCTCCTCACTTGTCGCCTCCCCCTTCTCCTCCTCACCGCATCCGCATCATCACTTCACTTCTCCCTCACCCGCATCATCTCTTCACCCTCCCCCTGTCCTCACCCTCCCCCGTAGGGCCCCTCCTTCTGTCGTCATCCTTTGCGCCCATCATAGCAACTTTCATGTTTTATGCGACGCCATCTCTCCCCCTCTTAGCACGCGGACCCCGCCTGGGCCGCAATTGAAACGCGTGGCGGTTGCCAGCGCACCGTTGTGATTATGTGTTCACAACGGAACCTGGGCTCATTCTGGGCGGCGCCCCCAACGCCCCCCGCCCCCCCCCCCCCCCCCCCCCCCCCCCCCCCCTCACCATCATCACTGCGGCCCACGCCGAGGCGGCTTCACTCTCTGCCCGCGAGCGCGGGGCAGCAGCCCCACCCGCATCATCGGGGGGGCCAGGCGGCTCGGCGCGACTGGTTGCAGATGCGGGCGGCTCGTCAACCGCCGCGCTTGGCTCCAGCGCTGCGTCGTTATCGAGGCGAGGGCGCTTAGACGGAGGAGGTGCCCCCGCGCGCTTGCGCGAAAGCGGCAGGTCGGTGCTCGCGCAAGTCTTGTCTTGCGGACTGTCGGCCGCAAGCGGCGGCGGCGGCGCGCGAGGCGGCGGGTTCTTGAGCGCGGGGCGCGGCGGCACGGCGGCGGCCGCAGCCGCGCGCGCGATCTCATCGAGCACGCGGCGCGCGCCCTGGAGCGGGCCCCGCGGCTCCATCGGCGCGCGGGCGCCGCCCTCTACTTGGGAGCGGCCCCTGCGCACCAGCTGCGGCGAATGAAACATCAGCACCATCAACATCACACCACCCTTACATAAGCATTATCGTCACCGTCATCTTATTTGGGTGCATCTGGGCCTTCGGACCTTCGGACATCCCTGGGATTCCTCTGCTGGCGAACGCCACGTCGGAAACCGAACGTGTTGTGTTTCGGTTGAAAACACATTGCGGTTGTTATTACAATGCTAGCATGCCGAGGCTTTGGAAGGACTTGTTATTCCCATTGCGTTCTTTCGCGGGGTAGGGGGGGGGGGGGGGGGGGGGGGGGGGCGTGGCAAGGGTTAGGTAGTAGTTGTCCTGGGCCACGCGGGTTGGTCTAGATGCCCCTTGGAGCCACAGCCACACCCCCTACGCTATTTTAATGCACCAAGGTGACCGCGTCGAAACCGAAAACGCCAACCGCAATGTGTTTGCATTTGCAAAGCCCTCTCTCCTTGCCAGCCCCCCCCCCCCCCCCCCCGCCCCCCTGGCAGCGCTTCATCCCCTCCACGCCCTGCCGCCCAGCCAGGAGGCTCGCGCGATCGACTCTGAGGACGACGCAGAAGTCGCCACCCAGAGCTCGCCCGATGGGCGAACCCCCGCTGCTCTCTGGAGGGGGGGATGAGAGGGCGCGGAGATTGGGAGGTGAAGGCGAACTGTAGATCCCCTCCGACCTTGCTCGCCATCACGCGGGTATATGTCGGTCCGTCGGAGCGGGCGAGTGCGACGCTGGCGTCGGCGCTCGCTTGAGAACAAGAGGCTGGCACGACGGCATACCAAGGAGATGCCTGGGATGGTAATGCTGGGGTTGAGCACGGATGGGGGACGGGGGGGGGGTGTAAACGGAGTCGGAAGGTCTCAGAGAACAGCAAGATCGCACCGTGTGCGCTATGCTTGCAAGCGCGCCCGCACTCAACAACACCGACGCACAACGCAACCCCCCCGTGACTGATAGCAGAAGGAGGTGCAGTCGCTATTTCACCTGAGCCGATGACAGGAACTGCGTGAACTTAACCTAGGCAGCCTAGGTTAAGTTCACGCAGTTCCTAGGCTGGCGCGGCAACGCCAGAGCCTAGCCAACCCGATCTGGTTGGTGAATTGTGGGTTGCGCGTTGCGTGCATGTTGTGCCATATGGAAACCTGGACTCCACGCGGTGTGGGCTGGCATGTGTATGCGCGTGCTAGCACGACAGCAAGTCGAATGTCCTAATCACTCGGGCTGGAGGAATGCTCGGCTGCAGATATTATCTCTGATAGCATCAAGCAGGCCTTCATATATCATATCTGAACGCACGTCACTATCCCAGAGCATCTCTGATTACGTGAGTGCATCAAGACATGATATCTGAAGGCCTGCTATTGCAATCGGAGTGATAATAATTTCTGTGCACTCGTTACAGAGCAATATACTGCATGCTCTGCGATTCTACAGTTGTTTACCAGGGCCCGATAATAAAAACAACACCCTTTGAACTGAGCAATCACGAACGCCATTATGTCTGACAGCCGTGATCCAGACGCTGGGAATGATATTCGTGCCCGCTTGAACTTGCTACCAAAGTGCAAATGGCATTTAAATTGTCAACCAGATATCGATCTAGGTTGCGGCCGATCGCTTCCAGTCATAGAGTTTGCTAGTAATTGCTTTGAAAGATGGGCAACATGTAAGGCTTGCTTCAAGCCAGATCAAAACACTGATATCAAACACGGTCAGTCTCGCGATGGTCACACGCCTACTTCCGTCAGTGAGAGCAGCGATGCAAAAGCAGATTGTGATGAAGGTTGTGAATGTGAAAAGCGAGATGATGAGCTATGCGAGCTGAGCGATATCAAGGATGACACACTGCCGAGCACCTTCGATGCTGTCTGTCAACCCAGTGGCGGCGAGGCCCACGAATGTGTCGGCACGGACGGTGGGCGCAGTTGCGACGCCACGCTCTCAACGTCACCCCCTTGGCAGCCTGGCGATCTAGAGAGCGCCGACGTCGGCCCCGCAGGGGCCGATGAAGAGACGAATGCGGTTACTCAGGGTGGCGCGCACACGCGCATCATGCAGCCGCTCGCCAAGGGGGCGCGCGTCATGCCCACCACTACCCCGATTCCTGAGGCATCTAAGGAGAATGGTAGCCTTTCGCAGAGTAAGTCGCATCTGAGGCCCGCTTCTCTGCCACCACATATACGCCGTTCGAGATGTTCTATCAATGCAAGGTATCGTGTCCCACAGCTATGCTTCAGAGATCGTATCTGAACCCACAGCTACGCTTTAGAGATCATCTCTGAGGGGCTGATGGGGTTCAGAGATCATCGCTGAGACAACGCCGTGATTCAGAGATCATCTCTGAGAGGCCGCTAGGTTTCAGAGCTCGTCTCTGACACAGTGGGCTGGCGATCGTAGCTCGTCTCTGGCACTGGCACATAGACCACTGTCAGAGATCATCTCTGAAATGCAGGGTCATATAAGAGACCATCTTTGATGCCATGACGTTGTCTCAGAGACCATCTCTGAGCGTCGATGACCATCAGTGATCATCTCTGGATATGACCTGCCATCAGAGCTCATCTCTGACATGTGTGTTGGATTCAGAGACCGTCTCTGGGGACTCCATGGGGTTCAGAGATCATCTCTGACACCGACGTGCGTTTTCAGAGTCAGTCTCTGAACGCGAAGCCGGTGTCAGAGATCATCTCTGAATCCAATGGCACACATCACATACTATCTCTGAAGTCGTGTACACATTCAGAGCTCATCTCTGAACTCGCAAAAACAGGGCACGTCATGGATCAGTGTCACATTAACGGTTCAGAGTTCATCTCTGAGACGCATGGTGGATATCAGAGATCATCTCTGAACGCGCGATGTCATGCCATGTATTGGCAATGACAGGAGATGTCCCGTTCGGAGATCATCTCTGAATTCCATCCATGCATGTTCGGAGATCATATCTGATGATACGTCAAGCGGAACATATCTGATGCACGACCACCGCTTCAGAGATGATCTCTGACGCCTATGATGCACGATCAGAGACTATCTCTGAATAACATCAAATCATGTGATATCATCTCTGACGCAATGTGTATCGTCGTTCAGAAATGTACCGCCTGTATCTCTGACTGTCTGACTGATTCTCGTCGGCGCAGTCGCTGCACGTCGACCGCCGTCGCCTGGTCGTCGCCGGCCCGACGCCAGGCTTTAGACCAGCTGTCTTCCACGCAGACATCTGGAGGACCGCCCACCCGAACTTCGATGCGCTAGCAGCGACGACAACGCTTGGCGATGCATCCTGCCTCTCCCTCCTGCACCTGTGAAAGAGGACCCCTCACCTCATCGGGGGAAATCTAAGCCAAAAAGAGGGCGTCAATATTTTTGAAAATATTGACGCCTGGTTTTGGGCCTGTTCTCGGCCTGCTCGCGGCCCTGCGAGGTAGGGCCCCTCGCCCCATCGGGGGAAATCTAAGCCAAAAAGAGGGCGTCAATACCTTTGAAAATATTGACGCCTGGTTTTGGGCCTGTTCTCGGCCTGTTCGCGGCCCCGTGAGAGAGGGCCCCTCGCCCCATCGGGAAGAAATCTAAGCCAAAAAGAGGGCGTCAATTTTTTTGAAAATATTGACGCCTGGTTTGGGGCCTGTTCTCGGCCTGTTCGCGGCCCTGCAAGAGAGAGGGCGCCTCGCCCCATCGGGGGGAAATCCAAGCCAAAAAGAAGGCGTCAATATTTTTGAAAATATTGACGCCTGGTTCTGGGCATGTTCTCGGCCTGCGCGCGGCCCTGTGAGAGAGGGCGCCTCACCCCTATCGGGGGGGAATCTAAGCCAAAAAGAAGGCGTCAATACCTTTGAAAATATTGACGCCTGGTTTTGGGCATGTTCTCGGCCTGTTCGCGGCCCCGTGAGAGAGGACGCCTCACCCCTCGTGAGGAACTCTAAGCCAAAATGAATGCGTCAATAGTTTCGAAAATATTGACGCCTGGTTTTGGGCACGTTCTCGGCCTGTTCGCGGCCCTGCGAGGGAGGGCACGCCGCCCCTCGGGAGGAAATAAGCCAAAAAGAGGGCGTCAATATTTTTGAAATTTTTGACGCCTGGTTTTGGGCCTGTTCTCGGCCTGCGCGCGGCTCTGTGAGAGAGGGCGCCTCGCCCCTCGGGGGGAAATCTAAGCCAAAAAGAGGGCGTCAATATGTTTGAAAATATTGACGCCTGGTTGTGGGCCTGTTCTCGGCCTGCGCGCGGCCCTGTGAGAGAGGGCCCGTCGCCCCTCGGGAGGAAATATAAGCCAAAAAGAGGGCGACATTTTTTTTTTTGAAAATATTGACGCCTGGTTGCGGGCCCGTTCTCGGCCTGCTCGCGGCCCTGCGAGAGAGGGCGAGGAAAGCCCAGACCAAGGGGCCAGGGACATCCGATAAGTTAGCGGCCCTTGGAATTAACTCGGGCGCGGTGGGAAGGACATGTAAACCACAGGGCGGAACAAGACAAATGAACATTGGGTCAACGACGGAACGGGGCTGCGAGATGACGCGGAGGAGGAGAGAAGGAGGCGAGGACGCGATGAACTGCACTGCCCTGGGTGATATCACGATATCACCGCGCCTGCGCGCCAACACGACGCGCGCCGAGCGCGCTCTGGTCATGCCCCTGACCACTCACACTCGCACGCAGCACACAATCCACTGTACGACTTGCCGCCGAGGACGTCTGGAATCGGCGGCAGCGGACCATCGTACCCGATGGGGGTACCCCGAACCTTGACTGCACAAGAAACGTGCAAATCGAGCATGCAAAATGTACACCTGTGCGTTCGCCCTGCCTCCCCGCAGACGCTGCACGCGTGTCCCTGAATTCCATCGGAGGTTCCGCCCGATGCCCTCCTGAAATCTACCAAGCGAGAGTACAGCCGCGACAATCGCACGACAGAATGAGACACTGGCAGTCGATCAACTTTCAACTTAAACAGGCGCACGCCTACATCAAACATAATTATGTGACAGCCAACATACTCAACATCCTTTACACCATTCGGGTACCACGAAGCAGGCTCCCATATGGGTTTGAGCGTCTTCTGATCCATCCTGATGCGAGCGCCGACTCGCCTGGAAAAATCAAGCCATCTGACGAGAAACACTTCATTCTCAAACAGCACAAGTGATAATTGATCAACGACTACATCTGCTGCAGGAGGGGGCGCGCGAACAAGGCGCAACGCAGCGAGCGACTGCAGGAAAGCTTCCTGCCAAGCGGAAGCTGCCTTCTCCAGGACTGCGTCGGCCCCTCCCCCCAGCGCCGCAGCCGCAGGAGCCGCGGGGGCCTCGCCGTCGTCGGCGGCGCCCGCCGCGACCAACTTCAAGGCGACTCCTGGGCCGCCCGCGCGGTCTTTCCGAAGCCGCCGCAGCTGCCGCCGACTGCCGTCGCCGCCGCTGTCGTCGCCACTTGACTGGGCGTCGTCGCCGTCGTCGCCGCCGCGCTTGCTTGCCGCCATCGCCGCCGCCCGCCGTCGTCGCGCGCCGCCGCAGCTTGCCCTCCCGCTCCTCCTAACCCCTCCTACCCCCATACTACCCTCTGTCCTGCTGTCCTGCGTCGGATCCTGTTCTCCCCCAGCCCAGGGCGCCCAACCTCTCGCCGCCCTCAACTCCCCATACATCATGTCACTCACCCTTGCCCGCGGCAAGTCCTACGTCACGTTCGTCGGATTCGTGGCCCTCGGCGGGGCCCCCGGCCTCGGCGCCGAAGATCTTGGCGAAAGCGGAATCGATGTCATCGTCCGTCACAGCCCGCCGCGCCCGCTGCGCCGCGCCGATGGATTCCTTCTCCGCCGCGACCCGCTCGGCCTCGCGGCGGCAGGGGGGGTCAAACGGACGGGGGAGCGAGAGAGAGAGAGAGAGAGAGAGAGAGAGAGAGAGAGAGAGAGCGAGGGAGCGAGAGAGAGACAGAGAGAGAGAGAGAGAGAGAGAAAGAGAGCGAGGGAGCGAGAGAGAGAGAGAGAGAGAGCGAGAGAGAGAGAGAGAGAGAGAAATAGAGAGACACAGAGAGAGAGGGGGGAGGGACAGCGAGAGAGAGAGAGAGAGAGAGAGAGAGAGAGAGAGACGAGGCGAGACGGGACGAGACGAGACGAGACGAGACGAGACGAGGCGAGGCGAGACGAGACGAGACGAGACGAGAGAGCGAGAGAGAGGGAGGGAGTGCGAGGGGCGGCACAAGAAGGAACCACAGCGAAGGAAGAAATAACATATGGAGGAGCACTACGACTACACGACGGGCAACGAGAGGATATACGGGCGATGGAACAGACCGAAGAGAGAATATGCACAAGAGAGAAGAAACGATATAACAAAGATGTCAACGAAAACGAGAGGGCGCGATACATGATGCGAGCTCGAAGGCAGAGAGAAAGCGGCTGGTGTTCCCACGACCAGGAGCAGCGATAGACCACGCAAGAGCAGAACAGAAGCACCAGGCATCGCGCTCCACGCGCAGCATAGCAACATGTACATGCGAAGGGCCAAGCTGCGGTGATGGCACCGCGCGCACGGTGATCATACATTATTCTGAGACATTGCGCGAATGTGCCCTGGACGTCTCTGAGATGCCTAGCTTAATCTGGTCGGAGGGCGCGGGCGCGTCGAGCAATGCTGGAATAATGCGTCGGGGATCTTAATTCGCAGAAGCCTAGAGCAGGATAAGGGAGATGAGCAGGTATGATGAGGAAGGTGGCAACTTAGCAAACAAAGACATGCATTGCGAAGGCCTCGGTGATGCCGAGCCCACCGCCCACGACGTCGTCGTCGTTCTTGTCCTCGCCGCCGTCGCGCTCGATCTCGCCCATGAACTCCTCCATCGCCATCTCCAAGTCGTCGTCGCTGCCCTCTCCGCCCAGGTTGACGTCGCCGTCGCTGTCGGCGCCGTCAGCACCGCCAGCGGCAGCGGGAGCAGGTCCGACAGGGCGGTCAGGCTCGCCACCAAGGATCGCCAGCGCTGCTTTTTTCGATGCCTTGCCACTGGGCTTCCTGATCACAGGGAGCTTCTCCGACATGAGGCCGACGAGGTTGGTGGCGTCCGACGGGGCGGCCCCAGCTGTCCACGGGCACCAGCTCAAGGCAGGCATCTCTTCCATCGAGGTTATCTGCTCGTGCAGTGCACCAAACGCATGGGCAGCTGGTCCTGGGGGGGGGGGGGCTCGCGCGAACGCCAGCGCGCGCGCAATCGCGCGCGCCAAGTGCACGCCTCATGCCTGCGCGAACGCTGGCGCATGTCAACGCACGTACGCACGTGCGTGCACGCATGTGATTATTACATGCGTACGTGCCTAACGATCACATGATGTGATAGTTATGTACGTACGCATGTACACATTGGCGCAACGGGCCGAACAATCAAAGGAAGGGTGGTCGATCTGGTCGGGTACCTTGATTGTCGTTATTCGGACCCTCGGATCGGATCGATTCGGGCAAAGCCAATGGTCCCGCGATGCCATTCTTGTCAACGCCGCCATCGCCCAAGCACGGAACCATCAGGACGTGATGCCCGCGAGCTTTCGCACACACCCAAGAACGCGCGCCCTCCACCACGACAAGAGCAGGATAACATCCACCAATGGCCCGCTTTAACACGAGGTTCCACGACGCGCCCCACTCGAGAGCGGCGGCACTGCACGCCCCCCCGTCCACAGCAGACGGCGCAGATGGCGCAGGGAGGTCGGGGGCTGGATGCGGCGTAGTAAAGTTCCCCATTCCCATCACGTGCTCGGCGTCCCTCATGTGGGCAACAGCGTCGTCCAACGCGTCGTTGATCAGATCCCTGCTGTCGCTGAACTTGCACTTGCGACAGATGCTGGAGCTACCGAAGCCGAGATATCTGCGCACGCCAATCCTGGCGTCCAGCAGCGGCAGTGAGATGTGCGGAGACCTGCAGCACTCAGCCTTGATCATCGAGTTGATCGACTCGATGTCCTGGCTGTCGCATCGCCAGGCAGACGCCAGCGTCCTCGGGTGTGCCTATAAAAAAGCTCAGACCGTCTCCCAGTCCTCCCCATTGCCTACCTCCGCCTCTCTCCTCCTCCCCATGCTCCTCCTCCTTCTACACTCCTCCCCCTCCCTGTCCACTCCACCTCAGGTCCTCCTGATCTCTATCGCCGCCGTCGCCGCCGCCGCCGTCGCCGTCGCTTCGAATCCGTCGCCGTCGAGCCCGATCCGAGCCGCCGAGTCCTCATGATGCCGCACAGCTGGGCGCCGATGCGGCCAGACGTTGCGCCCTCGACCAAGTCGTCGTGGAAGGCGTGCCTGACCTTAACAGCAGTGATGTGGATACTGCTCTCAGGCTCGCGCAACAGCTTCTGGCACATCTCGCGGCGACTGGCGGACATGACATCCTGGGGCTCGCACGCCAGCTTGAGCAGCGAGCACGGATACCCCCCAACGCGGCGCATAATGCGATAGTCGTAGTCAGCCAACGTGCTCCACGATGCAGAGCGAACGAACTCGCCGTAGCGCATGCGCACCAAGAAGGGCACGTCGTCCAATATATCATCCCACGTGCTCTCTGTAGTCAGGTTGGCGCACTCCTCGCGAATATCTGACGCCTTGCCATTGACTAACCCGAACAGTCTACCTGGTGCGTCCAGCCTCTCCTGAACAGTTCGCATGTGCTTTTCCATGAGGTAATGATACAAGTGGTTGATTGGCCCCCGCAGCTTACCAGCAATCTTAAGACAGAACCAAAAGTTGTCCGACGAGATCGCTTTCACCACGTCCCTGCTCCACCGAGAGAGTTGCTCCGAATAGTCCTGGGTTCTAACGTTTCGAGATCAGCGAAGGAGGGGGGAAGGAGGGGGGTCACAGATTTGGCACATGCGCACCAAATATGCGGCAGCCCTGCTGGGGGGGGGGGGGAAGGAGAAGATGGAGATGCTGAGGAGATGAGGGGCAGAAGGTTGCCTTGCACGCGCGCAAGGGCCGCGCCGTCCACGGCCGATTGAGCTAGGGCGAAGGGCGAAGGCGTTTCGCGCGAGGAGGGCGGGGATGGGGGCTGGATTGAGAAAGGGGGGGGGGGGGGGGGGGGGGGGGTCACCAACGCGAGAACGATAACGGCAGGGAACAAGGACTGCTGAAAGACATGGAGGATGCGGCAATGACAAAGACGGGGACGAGGATGAGACGGTGGGAAGGGGAGGGGGGGGGGGGGGGGCGCTGACGACTCCGAGGAGGGGGGGGGGGGGGGGGGGGGGGGCGGGGAAGGACGGAGGGCGGAAGGGGGGGGGGGGGGGCGAGACGATGGCGAGGAGGATGCGAAGGACGCGAAGGACAAAGGGGGGGGGGGCGGCGCGACCATAAGCCCCAGGACCCAGGCGTCCTCGAGAACATCACCTTCTTGCTGCAGAAGGCCTGCCTTGGGCCGCCGCTTCCCCTTCTGCTTCTCTGCAGAACCGAGGAGCACAGCGCGGAAGACCTGCCTCATATCCCCCGCGTCTGCTCTCCCAACGTATTCCTCGCATCTGTTAATGGCGCCCCACCGCCCAGTGAGGCACTGCGGTGGAATCCTGGCGCGATCAGGGGGGTGGGCGGGCATAAGGAAACGCGAGCGAAAAGGCTTGGCCCCGAGGTCCCGAATATACTTTCGATTGTATTGCAGCGGCACTTCTCACCCTTCCCCCTTTGACTTTTTCTCGTTCCGTTTTCGTATCCCCCCCTTCCACCGCCCCCTTCCCCACCCACGTCTGCCTTGGAGAAGGGGTGCGGGGAGGGGGGGAGGGGGGTGGGGGAGGGGGGGGGGGGGGGGGGGGGAGCGGGGGCTGCGATGGGGGGCGCCACGACGTCGGTTCAGTGAGTTCAGGCCCGCCCTGCCATCGTCGCCGCGGCTGGACTCGCCCACGAAATAACTTGGACTCGCCCACGAAATAACTCGGACCAACAGTGCCCAAGAAGTGCCCACAAAAATTCGCCCCCAGGTTCCTCCCGCACACGCGTCGGGCCTTCTCGGGACCGAACATCTCCTGATACTTCGTGAAGATGTCGACCGCCCGCTCGCGCCAACAGTGCATCAGCTTAGTGAGGGCAGCGCCGTACTTGAATCCAAAATTGTTCATGCTGAACATGTTAATGTGATACAGCTGGCTGGATACCATAATGTGGTACTGGTGGATTAAACAATCGATATCAAATATCCAAACCTTCGGATTGCGCGAAGTCAGAGCGTGCACCACGCGTCTGCTGCCGACTTCGTCTGGTCCCGCATCCGTACAAAAAGCATATATCGAGAAAGCTCGCGGGCCACTCATCATGTCCACGCGGTCGGGGTCGGGGGGGGCGGCGGGCGCGTCGTCGTCGATGTGTGCAAGAGGCGAAGCAGGCAATGGCAAGGGGTCATCTGCCGCCGCGCCGCCCTCTGCTCTCGCGGGGCGCTCCACAGGCATCTCGCCAGCGTCGTCGAGAAGCGCTGCCAGGTCGACCCCGACCGACTTGACCGCGTCCTGAACGGGCGGCGCGCCAGTGACAGCTGCCTGGTGCATGAAAAGGGCGCGCGTCCATGATGGCGAGGAGTGCTTGCTTATGTTCAGAGACCCCATGACCCTCCTGCAATCAATCGCACTAGCAACGTCAGCCCACCCGCAAGTCGACAGAATAGGCTCGGTTGCGTACCAACTCTCGACCTCACTGCATCGTATTTTCTGCCGCTGCCACACGGCGGCGTTGGTCGCGTCACCCCTCAAACAATGCATTTCGAATACACATGCAGAAGGGTCCCCAGGGACGCAGTCAAACAACATCAGGTCGTATCTGTGCATTCTGTGAAAGCGACGGCTCGAGGCGAGGAGAGCTGCCCTAAGCCAAATCTCGTATTTGCCAACTGTCTTATGTGAAACGTCCATTTGAAGAGCCCACGTCATGCTGCTGGCACTGCCGTTTCCCGTTGCGCGCCTGATGGCAAGAGACATGCCTCCAACAGCTGTGAAATAACGATCGCCCTTCCCACGCTTGAACTTCATGGAATATGTGTGTTTTTCTGCGGCCTTATATTTTGTCATATGATCCCGTGCCCTCCCACGCCACCGCCTCTTTTGTTGAGCGCACGCCCGCCGCGCTGCTTGACATGACGAAACTTTCTGTGACAGCGAATATGATAATTCCACCAACTGTTCTTTGCTCATTAGCTGTAACTCTTCCCTGCTGCGCACGTGGGATTTTGCTCCGGCAGCGGGCCGGCCGAGGAATGGGGCCACGGAATGGGGATTGGCGCCGTCCCGAGGCGACGCTGGCACAAGCGCAACTCCTGGGGGCAAGATGAAAGGGTGGCACCGACCACCCATCACGCAACCTCAGATTCCCCTTCCTTCGTTTCTGGGGCAGGAGGGGGAAGAGGAGGAGATGCGGGAGGGCGAGGAGAAGGGGGAGGAGGAGGAGGAGGAGGCGGCGAAGGAGGAGAGGAGGGGGAGGATGAGGAGAAGGAGGAGGAGGAGGAGGAGATCGTCCTGGAGTCGGCGGGCTCTGCGAGGAAGAGGAGGCCGTCGGCGTCGAAGGCGTCGAAGGCGCCAGCGACGGAGAGGGCGGGGGCAACGTCGTCGACGCGATGTCCAGAAGCGTCATGGGCTCGGCCAAATCACCCAACAAATCGTTCTGGACTTGATCCCAAGAGAAGTATTTCATAGGAGCACCCGACTGCACGAATAGAAACAACGCAGATTCCACAGTGAACACCAAATCACTTCCAACGTGAGCAATAAACAACGATCTCGGTATACACGCTCCGAGGTTATGTCTTCTAGCGAACGTTCTGGCAGTCGGCAGCTCGTGTACCCATCGCCCAACTAATTCTTTGAGGTTCCTCTCTGAAATGCACGGCCGCCCTCTCCACAACGTGATCGATTTGCCGAGTGTGGCTTTCAATAAACGGTTGAGGTGGAAGGTAGCTGGGAGCGGAGGGTCCATCCGAAACACCTGAGCACGCAAAGGCTGCGCGCCTCCGCCGCCCAACCCAGGCCCCCTCTCGAATCGCAAGGCCCAAGCTTCGAATGTAGCCCCTACCCCACGAAAGCAATGAAAGTATGACTGTCCCCCCTGCTGGGTTTTGAATGCCCCCCCTCGGTGCTTCAGGTTTCGCACCAACCGAACCCCGCGCGGTTCAACGACCGACCCGTCTGGAAACCTAGCGCACCAGAACTCGCATGTATGTTTTTGTTAGGTTGCTGCTGTTTTTCTCTTGGCCACCTAACCGCTGTGCATTGATTGTTGTTGCCCTCGTCGTTAAAAAATGCCGTGCCACCCTTTCTGATTTCTGTCTTTTTCCTGGAGGGGAAGAGGAAACCTTAGAGGGCTGATGTAAGGACTTAGCAGAATTTACAGATCGGCCGATGATGGATATAAAGGGAATCGATAAGAAGTGAAGGAGATAGGGTTTTGGAGATGGCTCAGGAAACGCAGCTCCGAAACTCGAGGGCTTCACCTCCAGAGGCTCGAGTTCCATCCACACCGGAAGTCTTGGCCAGCTCTGCGCGGATGCGCGCGGCTTCGGCCTGGAGGGCATTCTCGTTGTCACCCTCGTTGCGGTCGAGCTTCTTCTCTGTGCCAGGACCTGCACCATCGTTTCCTGATCTGGTGCTGCCGAAGCAACACTGCCAGGGTCCTGGGGTACCTCGACGGGAGCTTCGGGCATGGCAGCGCCTGACTCGTCCTGGCCAAGCGCAGCAGGTGTTGCCACCGGCTCCTCCCAAAGAGGGAATCCTGGGGATCCGCGTTGATCCTCGCAGTCTTTGTAGAACGTCCGGAGCGCTGTGAGGGCAGGATGATGAGCATTACATGGAGACCTTGTTGAACTTGGTCAGCTCTTGTATGCCCTCCAGTAAAAAGCGCTGGTATACTTTGGAGATCCACTGGAAGATCCCCGTCGCGGCACCCTG
The DNA here is from genome assembly GCA_963575745.1 of Prorocentrum cordatum. Taxonomy (NCBI): domain Eukaryota; class Dinophyceae; order Prorocentrales; family Prorocentraceae; genus Prorocentrum; species Prorocentrum cordatum. The sequence continues at coordinate 603,463 of CAUYUJ010009668.1, forward strand.
CGCAGACTCGGAGTCGAGGAACCGCGACAGCTTCTTGAAGAACTGCTCCGCGGTGCACGCGGGAAGATCCCGCGCCCACGTATGAGCGCGGTTGTAATACATATTGTATATATCTGTCTCGGCCCCAAAACGAAACTGAAAGATCAAGTAGGATTCAATCTTTTCCTGTATGAACTGATTGGGGCCGCCGTGAATCTTGATCACCTGTTCCAGCTTGAACATCGGCGACTCCATCAATGGTGCCAATGTCCAGTAATATACCAAATGGTTGTCCGATTGGGTGGTCCAGTTGTTGATATCCTTCGGGCGGTAATCCATCTGGTTAATGACTTTCTCTGGAGGATCGAGGACGCATTCAACGAGCGATGCGCCAGAGATCTGATATGCCTGGATCTCGGCTGCCATCTCAGCCTCCATAGCGCCATTGGCGGCCCTCTGATCGTCGCTTACAACGACCTCGGAAAGATCAACGATGATGGTTAAGCGCCGGGCGGTGGTGTCAACCACTCGTTGCCGAGTGCCTTCGTCGATCTCCATGCGATCGTCAGCGGGCGTTGCCACCGGCTCCTGATCGGATCGCGGGGTCCGAGGAGCGGCGTTTCGAGGCGGTGTCCGTGGGATGCGCACTCGCTGAAGAGAGGGAGTACCGAGGTAGGGAAGCTCACGGGACCGGGCATAATCAGCGATCAGGGTACTGCAGGACGACGGCCCCTTCATAGCCACATCCATGTGGACACAATCATTCGTGTCGGTGCGGATTGGCAAGGCGTAAACGACGCCCCTGAGGGGCAAATTCTTGTCGCCGTACCAAGTGTTTACCCAGCGCAATCCGTAGTTTAGCATCGGCATCTGCACTGCGAAGAACTAATCAAAGACGCCATAGTGTATGACGGGGCCGTAGATGTGTCCCTTGTTCATGCAAACTTTGGTCCGATGATCGCCTTCGGGGTAGCGTTTGTCGCAGTAGTCGCAATTCACCTGGCCCCAATTTTTCACGAAGATGCAGTCGCCGACACAAACATATGTGAAGATAAGACGACGGCTCCAATCTGTCTGCTTCAGCTCTGCTGTGATGGGCCTGAGCGCCGCCCTGCAGCACGCCATCGAGATAAGCCAATCCTTGTCCTGCTGGTTATATTTGGTGCTCCTGTCAACCAGAGCACGGACGATGGCCTCCTCGTTGAACGTTTCGGGGGCGGCAGAGTCTTCTGCCGAAGGAACGGATGCTGCTGTCTCTACAGGGTGGCCAGCAGGGGTTGCCCCCGGCGTAGGAGCAAGGGGTTGCTGCGCCGATGATGCAGAGGCAGACTCGTGGGCAGAAGGTCGCTCGGAACCACTGAGCTGGGCTATCGGTGTCTGCTGCAGAGGCTTTGGCGAATACGCCACAGGAGAAGCCTTCGCAGCAGGCGCTGCCGCCGGCGCTGGTTGGCATGCGTCTGACGGGGATGGCAGAGCAATCCCAGGGGCATCGGCAATCATGTCAGCCTCTAACTCCTGGGCAACTTGCTCCTGTCGTGATTGCTGACGAGGCAGAGCGCAAATATCATATTTGCTGACTGGTGCACGCTGCCACTTCAAAGGCGGGCATTCCCAGCGTGGCCCCTTCGCAGGCCACAACTGTTTGCCGCAGTCGCGATCCTCTTTGCAACGGCGAATGGCCGCGATTGCAGCGGGCGGAACCATGTCCTCAGTCATGATAGCGCCTTGAGCGCCAAGCTAGAATCTGCAGCCAGACTGCGTGGCGATATACATGTCAATCACGATCTCCACCTCGTTTTCCCAATGTTTGAACTGGTAAGGCGGGACATGCGTATGAGGATTGGGCTGCGCACTCCTGATGTACGTGCTTGAGCTGTAGAAGGCCTCGGCGCGCGGCTCCTCATGGCGCTTGTTGTCCCGCTGAGTCGTATCTTTATACCCTGGGATGATTCCCTGTGCCAAGATGTTGCCCCAGGCGCGATACGTCGTGCCGTGGTGGGGGTACTTCACATCGGTCCACTGTAGACTTCCCCAGCCCATGTTTCACGGCTGTGAACGCGGATTGGCCGAACTATGACCTCCCACACAACGTATGGCAATAACGCTGCTCCAATCGAAGCAGCGGGGATTGCTCCCGGCGGGTAATGGTTGACCGTAGATACCAATCCTCTTCTTAGGTGGATCAATGTGCGTCTGTAAATCACGTAGAAAAAAAGATCGGGTAGTAATCGGCCCAGGATTCCTAGTCCACGCCGTAGGATGTGTGCCATGGCCGCTTCATTGGACGGGCCATTGCTGCGATCACCACGGTCGCGGAATTTCCATTCCACCATTTCTTCGAAAGAACGCCATGTGCTGTTGAATTTCCACCGAGCATTCGAACGCCTGCGCCACATATTTATACGCCGATCAGTGAACTGATTAATGCTGAAGTTCTCGCTGTACCAGGCGTGGCGTAGCATAGCCGAGATATCTTTGCTCATGAACTTGTTGTCACCAAGATATTCTGTAAAAATGAGCTCGGGGCCATACGGCGCGTCGTTGTATGGTGGGAGAGAATTCCACGTATAATCAGGAAAGCAGCCAGAATGATCAAAATCAGGTGCGTGGGTGATCACGCGATCATCGTAGTTCAACTGAGCTGCCCAAACCTGGTCAGTGGTGCACTGGATGCCTCCTGGTGCGCCCGTGCCCCGAAGTGGAAGAGGCACGTGTCAATGCTCATCTGGCCGTTGCGCACGGAGCTTATATTCACGAGGAGTGCATGCATTGTCGAACATAGTGAATCGACTTGGCTCTTCATGGGAAGAGCGCTCGCAGCAATCCTGCCATGGAAGCACGCGCACTTTGTCCAAACGCTGAACAGACGTAGGAACGTCGTCAGCGGGAGTTGCCTCCGGCACCGTGGCCATGTCCACATCCGATGGGGGATGCAGGTGGCTCCGCGACAGAGCGCGTTGCCGGCATGGCATTCGGTGGAGGGCCCGGTGTCAGTGGCGGCTTGTTCGGCCTGGGCAAAGGCGCCGGCGTCGTCTCGGGCTGGGCTGCAGAAAGGACTGCAGCGGGCCTCGCGGCCGGCGCAGGCTCGACAGTCGCGGAGGGCGGTGCTTCGAGCGGCGGCGCCGGCGGGACTCTCGGGGAGTCGCCCTCGGGCAGGCGGCGCAGGAGGGACCTCGGCGCGGTCCAGAGCGGTCAGCGCGTGGAAGGCCTTGCACCTCTGGATGGTCTCCGAATTGTCGATTCGAGGCCCATCTCGATGAGAGGCCAGCAACGCACGCTCATGGATGATGCGGTTATTGTTTGCCGTAGTTGGCTCCACTTTAGCCTCGATCTTGTCTACGAGCTGCTCGTAGACCACCCAGGTGGGAGCATGCATCTCAATGGAATGGAGGTTGGGCTGTGATTGTAGCGTCTTCCTTTCTTCGGAATCGTAGCGTGCCCAAATGCCTGGATACGCGTCGATCAAGGGTATCAGGCTGTAGCACAGCTCCTCGTAATTAGGCGGGTCGGAACGGGTCATCACCTGGGCATTGTGGTGCCGGCGATGCTGATGGCGGCTCGCCTGGCGTTCCTGGAACGGGGCGATGCTGCTGAGCCTGCTCACCAGCGGGCGTTGCCACCGGCATGGATAGCGGAAATTGCCGCTCGCACATGAAGCCATCCAAGCACAGTGGGCCATTTCTCCAGCGGCCTGATTCATCAACGTAGTAAGGCAGTGGTACCGCTTCCACTCTTCAGTCATCTTGTTGCGGAAGTCAAGGGCCGCTGAGATTTCCTTGGCCTGGGTGCATGCCTGGGAATCCGTCGCGGTCTTCAGGAGAGGCGGCCGAAACGGATACGGCTGAGAAGGCAATGATTGGATAACAGCGCAGAAGTTGCGGTAGCAAACTGCGCCATTGAACTGACTAGTCATCATCGCCATGTTGTGGCTGTTCATTTTGGCGTGCCAAGCCGTAGGAAATGTCTTGTCGTAGGAGTCGATCCATTGGTCTGCAGGGAGAACAACGATGCCCCTGGCCTTCATGTGACGCGTAAGGTCAGACGTCAGGTAGTCGAAGTTGGGGCCCAATCCCCATTGTTTAGACAACCCTGGGCCCATTACCGTAGGGCATCGGGAGTACTGCATCACGTCAATGAATCGTGACACATCAACCTTCACGTGTGTAGGCATGTGCTCTGGAACGCCGGACTCGCACTTGATGTAGTTGTCGTTGCGGCGTCCGGTCTTGTTTGGGGCGCGATCAGCATGACGCCGCGCGTCTAACCACTGTAGGTTGTTGCCGGCGCAGCCGATGTCATTGGCACTCCAGACAACGAAAGCATTGAGGCCCCTGCAATAGTGCCGTTGCTTTACGTATGCTGGGACCGCTTTGCTCCAAAAGTCCCGAATATCCTCATTGATATTGCGCCACTGTGCCACATAAGCATTATCACTGCAGTACAGTAAGGCTCGCGCCTGACGTATCGCACCGATCATCATGCGCTGTTCGACTGTGGCAGTGGTCTGCAGCTGGAGAATTCGTGCGATACGCTCTTCCTGCAGGGCAACGGCACGTGCACGTAGGGTTTGCATATCGCAGCGGGTGTCGCCACCGGCTTCTGGCAACAAGATCAAGTCCTGGCCGACCGGCGTGTCGTTCTGCTTGAAGAATTCCTTGTAGTCTTCGTGCGAATACGCCCGCATCACGATGTCGTCACGGACCATAGTTGCGAGATGCTCGAGCGTAGCGCCGCCCGTGTGCTCTGCCTTGTTGAGACATGGAATAAATAGCGGGACAAGGCCGACGCTGGAAGACTCCGCGAGCTCACCACGTCGGGCCGGGCTATTGAGCTCATCAATGCCGTGCCCTGGGTAGCGCTTGGAGCCCTTGGCCTTGTCACCCTTCCTCTTGTGCGTGATCCATGTGGAGTCTGTGTAGAGATTAGTCCACTTGTACGCATGGCCTGCAGGTCCGAACGCGTGACCGAGGAGCATGCCTAAGTCCTCTTGGACCATGCCCATCCAGCCTCTCCCTGAGAGAAGAGCTTTGACCAATCGACCACCACAGAAGGCACATAATTTCGCCTGGGGGAGTTCCAACGGATCCAGCATGGATCCGGGAGTAGCGCCAGGCTCGTCTCCTTCCGGGATCTCGGATGGACGGAGGGAGCCCTCTTCATAGGGCTGTCATTCCTGTAAGCCAGGGTGCGGGAGCAGTTTCCATCCGCCAGGGTGATCAGAAGGTGTTGCCACCGTCATGGGCCTCGAACCAATCCCTCCCAAACCGCCACGATTCGTCAGCCAAGTAATGAGCTTTCGGGCGTATTTCTTGTTTTGCTGGAGATCATGAAAGGCTCGCATGTCGGTGACAGGATGGTCCTCCACAGCGCGGCCGATGTGCCCCGCCACCTCGGACGTCCTGGCCAAGGCGGGTGGCCGCACTGGTAACTTAACTCGCTCTCGGTCGAGTGGATGTGCGTGATTCGGACTCATTATTCCCTCCTGATAGAGGCCTGGCGGCATGTTGTAGTCACCAACATAGAGATCTCTCGTACTCTCGACCGTCTCCTCCGACCACTGGCCGGGCATGGCGCATCCGACTTTCGATCAATCAGTGCGCAAGAGCCGCCACTCGGCATTAATCATGTTCGTGGCGAGGTCAATCGGAGGGCGCAGTCGAGAACCAGCCTGACCAGGGATCATGGCGCCCAGATGGTCAGGGAAGTTGCGGGTTGCCACCTGCGCGACGGCGTTCCGCGTGCACAAACCTGATAGCGCATACATGGCCTTCAGCATCGAAAACCATGGGGTCGCCGCATCCGAGTTGCACTCAAAGTAGGCGTTGCCGCCGACAGGCCCCATGCTGTTGCCGACCACCCCAGTCACGTCGAGCGCGGCGGCGCGGGTGGTCTCGACGAGCGAAGAGTCGTCTGGCGCGCGCAAGTGGTGCTCGGCGCTGTTGTCCAGGCGGAGGTGCTGGAGGACGTGGCACCCTTCGTCGCCCTCGCGATGGCGGGCGGTCTGAAGCAGGACCGCGGGGCCCACGCGATCGTTGCCATTGGCCTCGGGACCCCAGCGAACGTCGCCGCCGACGGGCCAGCCGACGAGGTGGAGGGGTGGGGCCTCGGGCATCTCAGCTGGGAGAAAGTCGGGGGCGGGACCGTTCCCCTTAACAGTGGGTGCGCGCGGTGCGAGCAAAATGCCGGCAAGCGCAGTTGCTCGAGTCGCAAAACAGCTGCGGGGGCAACGTGATCGCATAACAAATGTCCTAGAGTGAGCGGGGCCAAGGAGGGGCGAAGAGGACTGACTGGAGCGCCCACCGCGTGGCGAACGGGCCCGCGCGCGAGGTCGGCGAGAGAGGCCAGCCCCGGCAGGGGCGCCGTAATGACACATGCACGCATGTAGTCCCTCGTGCCCATTTGGCCCCACACACTGCTGTCCGCATCGTGTGCCTGGCGCACCCCAATGTTCGCGATCAGTGAGCAGTATCTCACAACCCTCTTCACATCCGTCAACCTTCGGCGGTTCGGCATAGTGCGGTAGACCATCTGGCTTTCCGGGCCCTTTCAACGGTCACCAAGGGTTCTTCGGGGGACACTGCATGGGGGCGAAGGGGAAGATGAGCGATAGTTCTAATAAATCCCTCCAAAGATCTGCTTTCTTAGGCTCACAATGTTTGGTCATCATGTCGGCAATCTGTTCTTTAATACCCACATATTTAAGCTCGACATGTTCAAATTGGCATGTTTCGCATATCCAATCCAAATTGAAATGGCGCGTTCGATGAAGATGACGAAGTGCTGGTGCACGTCCCTTTTGGGCAATCTTGATCACGGCCTGGTTGTCCTCCAGGACAATAAAATGCACTTTCGGCGAGCTGCTCGTAGGAGCTAGCTCTGGGTCCACGTGTAGCAGAGTACCTTCGTGGGAAGTCGTACGCCTCTCGGGAGTCGCGCGCGACTCCGACTGCAGCGGCAGCTGCCTCCGGCTAGGAGAAGATCCCCTTGTATGGGGACGCCTTGCGAGGCGGTGTCTTACGCCGCCGCTTTTTGGCGGCCAGGGTTGGACATGCCGTCGCATCGCCATGTCCCAAACAACCTAAGCAATTGGTCTTCTCCTTGCAGGTTCTAGCAACCTCCACCGCGGTCTCCCAGAAGGAAAGCAGTGGAAGTCCCTCAAGTCGTAGTGCAGAGTCAAGAACGACGATTCCGGACTCCGTGGAGGAGTGAGAGACGACCGTCTGTTTCTTGCACACGGCATTGACGGGGAAGAATGTGTTTGGTCCAACGAGCGCCGCGAAGACGCCTGTGGTGGACTTAGAAGAAGAAATGAAGTCGGCAAAGGAGGCATCAGTGAAGAGCATGATGGACAACTAATCCGGAGCGTCACCGATCCATCCATGTAGACAATGTGCACGAGCCGTCTTGAGGTAGCAGATGAGCCGATGAAGGCGCTTGTCACACGTAGTGTTCCACTTAGTGATCTCTCTGGCCAGCATGCACACTGGGTGCAGTAGAGTGCCAGATAGAGAATCTTCATCAACACGCTCGCCGCGTCCTGGCCGAGGACTCCCTCGTCAAAGTAGCCGGACTCGGCAAAGGAAGTGCCCTCGATGCCGGGCGTCTCCGCGGCGGGAAGGTCGTCGTATGTGATAGTCGTAGTATGCGACATATCTGTAACTCTCTCGACCGACCCAGCTGGGCTGGACGATCGCGACCGAGCGTTGAGCACGCCAGTGAGTCTCGCGACCGATCCAGCGGAACTAGGCGATGAAGATCGCGAAGCCCTCGGGGAGTCGGAGCGTTTTCGGCGTGAGCCTGGCTTTTTGGTAAGCTTGGAGGCGCACTCGAGGTAGCGCTCTACTCATTGACCAGTAAAGCCAAGCATACCATGTCGTATACCGCGAACCTGCTTAGCTGCATGATAATATTTCTCGCTGCGGTTGCGTAACATTGGGCGAATGGTAGCCATCCGCTTGTCGAAAACGCTCTGCGGAACGTCATAAGCCTGTTATCCACAGCCAAGGTATTGAGAGTACGGAGTAGGCGGACCGAGCTCAATGCCGCTCCAGCGGATCAGATCCCAGCTGGCCTGGAGGTTGGCAGCGGGCCCGGCCCCCGGCGGGCCCCGCAAGCTCGAAGTCGCCCACGCATACGGAGAGTATCAGGCCCAGTTTCTTGCGCCTCCACACGCATTCCCAACCAGGGATGGGCTCGAAACCAACGCTCTCCAGGCACGTGCGACACTTGCGTTCCCAGAACACGCCTGCCAAGGGGTGTCCGTAGAGTGCCAAGCGGAGTCGGCGCACTGGATTCCCGTGCTTAGCCCAGGAGTCGGGCTGACGCCACTTGGGGAGCGTAATCCACGTATCGACCGGGTCAATCCGGCCGTCTCCGCACAGTAAGGCCTGAGTGCACGCGCCTGCCGCGTCACTCTGTTCGCCTCCGCAATGTGGCAATAATGAGGTGGCGTCACAAAGCCTAGAAGCCTCTATGTGTGACGCACTGGACGCCGCGTCAGCGAAAATGGCAGCCAAGCCAGTTTCGTCTTTGCCAGTGTTGCCCTGAACCACCACACGGCCCTTGAACTTGCGTAGTTCCGGAGGAAGTTCTTCATGTTTCAAAGACGAAAGCTCTAACATGTTGGAGAAATGAGTTTTCTTCCCAATACGAATCGCCTCGGCCTCAACGTCTTCTTTTTTTTTCAGCGACGGTTTCTATCATCCATGTCCAGTTCTTCTCAAGGCGTTCGCATTCCTTGCGTGGGGCCTCTTGTGCTCGTGGCTCAGCAGCAACTTCTCGTTTGTTCAGATTTCGTGTAACAAAGGCAGGGCGTGCCCATGATGACGCAGAACTTGTGTGCCAGCGGGTCCACGTGGCATAGCGGGCATTGCTACCGCCGGGGTGAACTTGCGGCTGATCGGGTTCACACGCCGGAAGTCGCAGCCCTCACAGTCAAGCAACACCAGGGCCAGGGAGCGTGCAACTCCGGCAGGCGATGGCGAGGGTTGGCGGTAGTATAATACTGTGGTAATGTCACGTGGCCCGCCAGGAATTCTGGCATATAGGATATCCTTGTTCGCCGCGCCCTTGACGCCCTCGTCTCGAATGACAGCTCCGCTGTCCATATCATAGGTAATACGGCGTTCCGCGGTATTCCACGTCCACCGGCCATTGTAGTGAAAAAAAATCTTAACTTGCTGATCCTGTCGTGTCCACGCACGAAGGGCAGCCCGCTCGCGCACCTCGCGGGCTCGTTTGATGTATTCTGCGTAGTAGATATCTCTCTTGCGTCGGCCTCGGGACAAAATCTTCCAATGTTCGGGAAGGATGTGGTCTGGGCGCGTAGTAGTCTGAACACGTGTCTCGCGACCGCGGGCCGCCATCTTGCCGTCTGGCAACATCTTGGGGGGCTCGTAGAACCGAACCAGGCCGGTCCACGGCTCACTAAGTTCACGGTGGTCTGCGGCACTAACGCCGCCCCAAACGTCTCGAAAGACGCCCTCGCCCTCGAAGGTAGAAGTCGTCTCGAAATCCCTTGTGGCATCTAACTGATCGACGGGGACAGGAATGTTGATCACGTCGTCCGTCGGTCTGAAAAGCTTCTTGCGCGGGGTGCGGACGCGCCGGATGATGCAGTAGCCACGCTGCTCCCACTAATCTGGCTCTGGCGCTGGTGCAGCGACTTATGTGGCTGATGGATGGGCAGCAGCAGGACTGGCGCCCGGCGGCATGAGAGAAGGCTCATCCCACTCTGTCGGGTAGGTGAGCGGTAGGTCGGGCAGAGGTGCGTCGCCCAGGGGACGAGATGCAGCTGCCTTGGCCTCGTCGTGTGCATCAGGGTTGCGGTGTCGAAGGGTACCGCCCTTCACAGGGAAGGTGAACTTACCGTCCAGGATGATGATGTCCTTGACTCTGCGCGCGTGGCACAGGTCGCCGCCAGGGCGCTTGGCGCGCGTGGCCGTGTCCAAGACGAGATAATCTCCAGACCATCGTCCACCGGAGTGTAGATGGTAATTCATGAATATCCCTTCCCGCGCATTCTCCTCAAACTTCGCAGTCTCATGATTAATCTCGGGATTGAGGCATTTCCAGAAGATCCGAGCACCAAGAAGTATGCAGTGCCCGGGAAAACTTTCACCAAATCGGATTTCGCGCGCTGTCTTGTCTGCGTGCTCATCGCTGAGGGCAGCAACGCCAGTGGATGCGCGCGCAAAGTTGTGTCCACAGCAGAAGGCCTGCATGGCCTCCTTCCACTCATGTCCCAGTCCAGACATGCGCATCACAGCTCGAGTACGCACAATGACGATCTTGACATTGCGGTCGATCAGTCCATTCGTCTGTGGACGGCGCGTCTTCAGAAGCTCCCCGGAGTTATGTGTAGATATGCTTCACTTCGTCGTTCGCGGCGATGAACTGCTGAAAGGATGCCTTCGTAGTGGATGCGTCTTTATGTGCGGCTGGATATGCAGCGATGATGCCGGTGCATCTGTCGCGGGCGACAAGTGCGCATTTGTCGTCATGTTTGTCAGCGGCATCGCCTTTGGCCAAGACAACGCGGCCGGCAGTCAGCACCCCCCCGAACTTCTTCGGCGCGAAAGCCTCGTAGGCAGTGTCCTCGTCCGTGGGGGCTGCCGGTGGATGCGGCTTATGCTGTCGTCTGCGCGGTGCGTTCTGCGCCATGGTGCGAGAGCAGACCTCACAGTCGGGGTGTTTAGGGCGATGGGTAACGTAGTGCATGGGATCGATGGGCTTCTTTTGACGGATCGGAAGAACACGGTCACCATCGGAGTGGGACTCAGCAGGCGTCGCCACCGGCAGATCCTCGAGATAGGATGACTCTGCGTCAATCGGGTCGACGGGATCTGCTTGAACTGTGCGCGGGGTATCCCCGCAGGTGCCCGTAGGCGCCCCGCATGAGTGAGAGGAACACTGCTGCTGAGACGTATTCAAGCCACTGTATGAAACTTTGACTTGTCTCTTGGGGCAGCTCTCGCGGTGGAGCCGCGGCTCGGGCGGCGGTGGCAACTCCGCTGGGCCCTTGCAGCACCAGCATTTGTCAAGGCAACGCGAAGGAGAAAGCTTGCGCCTGCGACGTCGTGGTGCTGCGGATGCGCAATCGTGGGGGTGGTATATTTGCAAGATCGTCGAGGCATAGTTCTGGAACTCGGCTGTCGACGGGAACTCTGTACCACTGGCCCCCCGGACCTCGGAGCAGGTAGCCCAAGCCGGGGCCCAAAAGTTGCCGAAAACCAGCAACTTCAATTAGTTGTCCCACTGAGAGCAACGAAGGACAAGCAGGCAGGGCAAAAGCTGAGCTCTGTAAGCCTACCTCTGGTCGTTGGATGTCGTAGTGCTTGTTGACAGCGCGGTCACAATTGGCAGTTTCTAGAATATGTTCCTCGCGGACAGAGATGCGATCAGATTCGGCCTGCGCAAGCTCGTTCTTGTCCTGGACGCGGTGCGCAGGGCCACTGTATAGAACCCAGGAACGCGTCAGGGCGGGTGTCGATCGCGGCGGGTCGACAGTAGGTGTCGCCACCGACGCCTGGATCGTCTCGGGCGACTCCGCAGCGAAGTCGAGTGAACCTGGAATCGCAGTGGGCGTTGCCACCGACACTAGCGCGCGTCGGTAGTCTTGTAGGTCTTTGTGCCATTATTGAGCTTCCCGTTGGCAATTTTGGAGAGCGTGAGCGCTCTGATTCCACCACCACTGTGGGAGCGGATCTGGTACGCTGACAATGTCGCCTTCGTTCGGCTTGTCGATCCACTTCTCGAGAGTGGCCTTGCCCGAGACGGTGCACGGGAAGTACTCCACGTTGCCTGTGTCGAAACGTATCCGACGTCGCGGAACGGCAGGTGCATTCCTGGCCTTGTGAACGGCCATGAGGGTCTTGTCTCGGATGGCGCAACTACGGTCGCAGCGGCGTGGGCGGCGACCAATAGCTGGAGAACGAGCGCGATGCCTGGGAGAACCACGAGACGAACTGCGGCTCACTGGGCGTCGGTCACGTCCTCTGTCGCTGCCTGATGATCTGTCGCGGCCGCGCGGGGCGCCACGCCCTCCGCCGCGCCCGTCTCTGCCTCGGGAGGACGAACGCGATGATCTATCGCACCGGCCTCCCGAAGGGCTTCGAGCGTCAGTGAATCTCCGGGAGGATGATCGAGAGCGGTCATTGCGGCGTTTGTAGTCACGTCGGTTACGCGAGCCCCCCGCGCCCCGAACCCCCCCGCGTTGTGGAGAGCGTCTGCTCCCAGATCCGCGGGGTGGTGGGCGGCCGCGGCTGTCCTGACTGGGGTTCCGCGGGCGGCTGGGGCTCCTTTGCGTCTTTGTACCGGGAGCAAGGTGGGCATAGTTGCATGCGTCACCCTTGCGGCACTCATTCTGGGCGAAGTAACTGCGCTGCGCCATGCGCGGGGAGTTGCACTTACCACCGCGCACACAGGAACTGCGCCTGGCGAGCTCGAAGCAGAAGGGCTTCGTGCCTGGCTGGGGCTTGGAACTCGCAGGGGCCGACACGCCGCGGCGGGCGTGGCCGCCAACATGTGAGGGACGGGGAGATCGGCCGTCTCTGCTTTCCCTGGAGCATGCATGCAGAACCATGCAACGATCCCCGTTCCGGCAGTTGCCTTTGTTCCATGCGGCACAGATGTTCACCTGAGAATGATCTTCATTCTCGTGCGGTGACTTGTCCTGGTTCTTCTCGAGTTGTTTCATCTCCAGAACATCGAGAACTCGATGACGAAGCCAGTCGTAGGTACGATGAGGGTCGCATACTTTCATTCTCTGATACTCATGCATACCCTGTTTCATCCAAGCGTGCCTGCGAATTTTAATCCGAAACAGAGATTCGAGGATCTTGGGGTCGGGTGCCTCTCGGCAATCCAACAATCGAGCGCCCCATTCAGAGATGAGTCGTTGCAGATCTTCGTCTCTCATCCTCAACTCCTTGAGGCGCTCAAAATCGTGCAGGTCATCGTCGACCTCGGTCACCTTGTAGGACTGTAGAATGTGCCAGTAGATCTGGCGACCTTTCAACATGCGCCCAGCTCTATGCTCCTTGGCTTCGATGAGCTTGATCTCGAAGCGCAAGTCAGAGGACAAGATGTCACTGAGAGCAGCTGCGAGCTTGCAGTCGATGATCGCAAAGTCACCGCTGTCTTGTAAGTCGTCAAAGGTACACTCAGGTTGTTCGGCGACGCAGAGGAAAGCGCATGCTTTAGAGGGGCGCCCCGAAGCGGCACCGGAGTTCTTCCTAACCTTTTGCTGCCACTCGAGCAGCTGAGTGATCTTGGGCAAGACAGGGGCCCGTACGGCGTCAGACTCCTTGATAGGAGTGGTAGCGTTAACCGGAACTCCCGACAATGGCTGCGAGGGTAACGGTGCACCGTCGTTAGTTGGGTCTGTGCGCGCTGGAAACACGTGGCGCATGGCTGAGCGCGAAGTGCAGCGTCGTTGGTGTGGTCGATCAGTAGAGACGTCCAGTTCGTCAAATCCTCGCGTATTTGGTCAACTTGTTGGCGTGCAGAGCGTGGATCGTGCTTCGACGAAGTGATCTCCTCGTCAGTGTCTCGAGAGCGCTGCGAATACCGATCAAGTCTCTGCTCGCAGGCTCGGGGGCGGACGTTGCGCGCCCCCATTTCACTTTCCAGACGTGTGAGACACTCCTCAACACGTACCTTTTCAGCATCTCTGTCCCGAAGGGCCTGGGAGAGCTCAGACTGCGCGCGGCCCGCCGCCGCCCTAAATTCCTGCAACCTGTCAGCGAAGGGGGCGAAATCGTAAACCGTAGGAGGAGATCCCAGCTGGCCAGTCTGGGCTCGTCCAACACGCAACTCTGCCAGGGCGCCCTGTACACCAGGTAACGCTGCTCGATCACAGATATCCGGTCAGTGAGGGGCTGCGCAACAGCGCTGGTCGCATCAAGCCGATGAGCGAGGATTCTTTCAGTATTCTGCAACACTCCGAGCAAGGTCGAAGAGTTGGCACTTGCTTCAGCACGAGGCGTAGCCTTAGTTTGTTCCACATGTGATCCAAGATCATTGGTCTGGAACTGAACGTCGCCGAGGTCGCGTGCGTCGGTCGGAGGGGGTCGATTGCGCAGCTGATCATGGATCTCGTCATGCAAGATCCTGACCGCAGATACGCCTGCGTCGCGGACGACGACAAGCTGCTGCTCCATCTGCGCCAGGTAGTTGCGCAGGCGTTCGGCCGTCGCGGACCGTTCACCTGAGTGTGACACTTCACGGTCAACTTGATACTGCAGCTCTCCTAGGATTCGGCGATCTTCGGCGATCCTCGAATCGACGATCGCTAAGGCGCCGTCAAACTCTTGACGAAGAGCAGCAATGTGTGCGGCGTTCGTCTGAACGCCCTGCACCAGTGCAGAGTACTGCCTGGACACGAAGGTCTCAACCTGGTCTCGCAGCTCAGCTAATTCACCTGCAGCGGGCGTAGCCGCCCGCAGGTCGCTCGAGAGAAAGAGGCGAGGGGCGTCAGCCCCCTGAGGCACCCTCTCGCGGGGAGCGCGTGGCCTCTGAGAGGCCGCGCGCGTGCTCGCCCTTTTCTCGCCGTAGGGGCCTGCGGCCTCACGACGGGCGCGCAGGGGCGAGCGGCGGCTAGGGCCGCGTGCGTGCAGCGTCGGATGAGATGATGATTCCTTGGGATGCTGCGTCTGCGGCTGCGCCGCCACTGGTCTGCCGAGTGCCTCGAATGCAGCCGCGTGCGCCGACGCGGGTACGGCGGCAGGGCTGGCTGGGACAGCGCCACTGTTCCAACGGCGGGGTGCGCGGAAACGCCCGGGAGTATCGGGGCCAGTGGGGCTTGCGCCCGACGCAGTAGGGATTGCTCCCGACGTAGGAAAAGGAAAGGTAGGATCGAAGGTGGGCGCGTGAACTTCTCCAACGCCTGTCCCTACTCCTTCTCGCGCCCCCCCGTGGGCGGCGAGGCGGCGAAGTTCACCATATATGTTTTAATATATATATATATACATATATATATATATATATATAAAAATATATATATATAAAAAAAAAAAAAAAAAAAAAAAAAAAAAAAAAAAAAAAAAAAAAAAAAAAAAAAAAAAAAAACGCTTCCGGGCGAAAATCCTAATCGGGGCGTTCCTTGTTTCTGGGGGAGGGGGGGGGGGCGGGGAGGGGTCTTCCCTACCTAGGCTCTGCCGAGACGGGTTCCTGCTCTCTTAGCTTAAAGGGGCCGGGCAGTGTAAAGCGCCCCGGGCGGTTCCCCCAGCCCCCGCCCCGCGGTTCCCCCAGTCGCGCCCCCTGGGTTCCCCTAGCTTAGCTTAGCATAGCTTACCTTACCTTACACTAGCTTAGCTTATCTCATCTTAGCTTAGCTTAGCATAGCTTAGCTTTGCCTAGCCTAGCTTAGCTTAACTTAGCTTACCTTACACTAGCTTAGCTTAGTCTAGCCTAGCTTAGCTTAGCTTAACTTTACTTAGCTTAGCTTAGCATAGCTTACCTTACCTTAGCTTTGCGCAGCGCAGCATAGCGCAGCGCAGCATTAGCACAACATAGCATAGCATAGCATAGCATAGCATAGCATAGCATAGCTTAGCATTCGCATAGCCAAGCACCGCACAGCATATCATAGCTCAGCATAGCATGGCATGGCATGGCAAAGCATAGCATAGCGCAGCATAGCATAGCATAGCACAGCACAGCGTAGCATAGTATTGCTTAGCATAGCACAGTGCATCAAAGCATAGCATATCATAGCATATCACAACATATCATAGCATTGCATACCATATCATAGCGCAGCGTAGCATAGAATAGCATATCACAACATGACATAGCATAACGCAGCATATCGCAGCATATCATAGCATAGCATAGCATAACATAGCATAACATATCATAGCATAGCACGGCAAAAGCAAAGGCAATGCAAACCAGAAGCAACACAAATGCGACATTGTAGATGTATATGTAGATGTAGATGTAGATGTAGATGTCGGTATATGTGTAGATGTGGATGTTGGTGTAGATGTAGATGTAGATGTAGCCGTACATGTAGGTGTAGGTGTAGATGTAGATGTGAGTCTCGCTGTTGAGGTGTAGATGTACATGTAGCTGTCGTGTAGATGTAGATGATGCTTTCCTAAATGCTCCAACTCCTAGGTCGGGTCGCACTGGGATAAGTTAATCAGGTGGTCACATTACGGTATACTTGGCACCCATGCCTTGCCACCGGCTCTGCCCCTCTCGCTTCGCCTCGAAATCTCGGCGGGTCGCGGTACTTTGCCTGCGTGGGCCGCGCCGCTCAGGCAGCTCCGATGCGGGTGCCGTGGGGGGGGCGCCATTATCTCGCGCGGACCGCTGCGCCTCGCTCTCCGAGGCGCGAGCTCGCGGCCCAGCAGCCTGTCTGCCCGAGCCGCCTGCCCCCCGCGGCGCGGCCGCCTGTCTGCCAGGACCGCCCGCCCCCAAAAAGGAAATGCGCGCGCCGACCGGCGCGCTGGGAAGCGCGCGCTGGCCCCCCGCACCCACTGCGGGGCCGAGAAAAACGCCGCCGGAGGCCCCGCCTCAAAAACGCGCGGGCGGGCGGGGCCCCGACAATTAAGCTGGCCCCGCGCGGGGCCTCGAGCCCAGAAGGCCGGGGAAGTGAGAAGCTGCGCGCCCGCGCAGCCATCCGCTATGACAAACATCCACTTTTCGCGTTTCTCGCTTCGCCTATTAGTCCCGGCGGATCGCGGCACTTGGCCGGCGCGGGCCACGCCGCTCAGGCCGCCTCTCCTCGCCCCCTCCTCTAACGCGGATGCGATGGGGGGCGCCATTTTATCTAGCGCGGACACTGCGCCTCGCTCTCCGAGGCGCGAGCTCGCGGCGCAGCAGCCTGTCTGCCCGAGCCGCCTGCCCCCCGCGCGCCCCGGCGCTCGCCGCCGCATCGCGAGCCGCGGGCCCGCCGCGAGGGCCGCGCTCGCGCCGGAGGGGGGGCCGAGCCCTGCCACTGCCCAACGCTCGTGCACCAGTGGCGCCCGCGTCTTCTCTCCGCCTCGGCAGGCGACCCCCGTCGGCCCCCCAGGCCCCCCCCTGCGCATTAGCCCTCGGCCTGCGCGGCAGGGCGAGCCACCCTGCGCTTCGAGCTTCAGACGCCCCTCGCGGCTGCCGCGCCTCTCCCCCTCAGACCGCGGCCAGGTCCGCGCCTGCCGCGCCGCTGGCCACGCCTTGCGCCGCGCCCCTCGCCCCCCGCGGGTAGCCCTGGAACGCGTCGCTGTTCCAGCGCCCCAAGCGCCGCGCCGGCGCCGTGCCCTTGAACGCCGCGAACAGCGCGGATGCTCCACCGATCCGCAGGCTGCGGGGGCCGAAGTCGTTCGGGCACACGCGCCCGCGCCCCCTGCCACGGCCGAGCGCGCCGCCGCGCGCGGGGCGTCTTCTCCTCCTCGAGACGACGCGCGCGCGCCCCGTCTCCGCAGACTCCGACGCCGCCCCCGCCCTCAAATCGTTGCGCCGCCCGCCGCGATTGCACTGATCGGTCTCGCTGGCCCTAATATTAATGACGACCTTGTTCGCCTCGGGCCAGTTCCTGCACGGCTCGCCCGCTTCCTTCGGCGCGACGTCGACCCCGCGGCCCTTGCCTCTCGCGCGGCCGCCCTGGCCCCCGGACACGCGCTCGCTAGCCCGCGGCGGGAAAAATAACCCGCGGCCGCCGCCGCCCAAGGAGCCGCGCTCTCGCGAGACCTCTCCGGCCGCAGCTTTTCCCGAATTCACCGCGCCATGCTGGGGGCGACAGGCTTCTTCCGCCCGGCGCCCCCGCCGCGCTCCCCGAGGCCGTCGATCGCCATCCAGAGCCTTCCTGCCGCCGCCTCCAGGTCGCCCGCGCCGAGGGCCAGGCACCGGGCACGGACCGCCTTGACGGCGCCCGCCTCCTTGCGCCCGCGCCTGGACAGGCGAGCGACAAACTCCAGCAGCAACTCCTCCGCCTCCCCCCTCCGGCTCGCGAGCGCGACCTCCCGCGGCGGGCTGATGCCGCGCGCGCGGCAGAAGAAGGGCCACCACCACCGCCTCGAGCCCAGGCTGCGCGACATGATGGCGGGGCTCGCCAGCTTGTCCAAGATGATATCTAGCTTGTCCAAGATGATATCCTCGCGCGTCTTGAAGCCCGCGAGGATCAGGTCACGGGGAGAGGCCTGGTCCTGGACAGCTTCTGGCCCGAGCAGGTTCGGCGGCTGGTTCTGTGCTGGGCCCGCGCTCTTCCCCCAGCGTTTCTTCTCCTCCTGGGAGGTGGCCCCTGCCTTGCGCCCCCCCGCCTCGCGCGGCATCTGCGCCGCTCGTGCCCAGTCGAGCCGCCCCCCCTCTGAGAAGGGTAGCCCCAGGTCATGGCCAGCTTGTCCAGCTGCTCTCGCGCCCCCTCCTGCTCCAGAAATCCGCTCCGCCGGCTGTCGTCCGCCCCGCGGCCGCCGCGCCCGCTGTCGCCCGCCCCCCGGTCGACCCCCTGGGCGAACGACCCCGCGCGCGCCCAAGCGCCCTTTGCCCCCGCACGGGCGCCGCCCGAACCCCTGGCACGTCGTTGAGGTAGCGCGCCGCCGCCTCCGGGTCGATGCCACCACCGCCTCCAAACCCCGGCCGCTCTGGCCCTCGCCTCCTCCCAAGGAGGGCCCGCGCATCAGCGCGGCGGGCTGCGGGCCCTCCTCCGCCTGGCCTCCTGAGGCCAGCATGTAAGTGGCGATCTGCACCACAACGCCTGCGTACCCCACAGTGCTCGCGTGCACCACAGCGCGCGTGTACACCACAACGCCTGCATACACCGCAACAGCCGTGTGCAACGCACCGCACGTGTGCACCACACTGCTTGCGTACACCGCAGCGCCTGTGTACACCACAACGAATGTGTACACCGCAGCAGCTGTCTGCAGCACACCGCTTGTGTACCACAATGCTTGCGTGCACCGCAGCGCACGTGCACACCACAGCGCCTGTGTACACCACAGCATCCGCGTGCAACACAGCACTGGTGTACACCACAATGCCTGCGTGCACAAAACAGTGAGAAGGATCATATCGGTGAGGATTTAATGCGGACAACTAATCACCACGCAAGGGGCGCGCTGATAGTAAAATGCGATATTCTTCACTCCTCTCTTTTTCTCCTCCTCCTCCTCTTTCACGAGTCCCCGCGTTGTGCGGGCCGGCGCTGCAACACATGAGCGCGTCTGTTTGTATTTCGGGAAAAACTGTTTATTGAATCGGTCCATTTAGTTCTCGGGCGGCCAACTCTGCGGGAGCCTTCTGGACGCAGATGGGAGGAGTTAGGATGATGCGGGACGACGCGGGGTTCTCCTTTCTCCATAAGGACTCCTTTTCAAATGCTGTATGAAACAGTTCTTGTGTATGGAATCCGCCAGTTCTCCATTTTGTCACAAGCAGTCTTTTCTGAAAGACTCGCACCAACGGCGCTTCGTTGCGCACGGCTGCTGTGGTGCACACCGGCGCCGTGGTGTACACAGGCGCTGCTGTGGTGTACGCAGGCACTGTCGTGTACACTGGTGCTGCGTTGCGCACGGCTGTTGTGGTGTACACAGGCACAGTGGTGCACACTGGCGCTCTGTTGCAAGCGGCTGCTGTGGTGTACATAGGCGCTGTGGTGTACAAAGGCGCTGTGATGCACGCAGGCACTGTGGTTCACACAGGCGCTGTGATGCATATCGCCACCTACATGCTGCTCCTACCCGTTCTCGGTCATTCTTAAGAATTCCCAGACGCTGCCAGCGCGAAACGTGACGTCACCGGCCCCTTTTCTCCCCCCAGGTGACGACCGCTATCGCCACGGTTTTTTATTTGTAAAAAAAGCTCTTAGTGGAATGCTGTAAAGCAGATGCTGGCCAAGTCGGGCTGGGTCTGCTTCAGCTGCTGACCGATCCTTTCACACGTACCGCGATGTTGACTGCAGCCTGTGAGATGGCTCTTGTGATCATGGAAGGCGGCTTGATGTCCACGCAAAATCCTCATGATTATGATCGGGTGCATAAGCTCGACATGTCTTGGGATAGTTGTTCTTTCGTGATTATACTCTAGGGCCCAGGTGTCACTATAACCATCTTATTCGTCTTTGTTTGTTTTATCATTCGTGTTATGATTATGATTGCGATTATTATTAATATTATTAATATGATTCTGCTTCTTCGTCAATTCCGTGCACCTCGTGGCAGCCGCCGATGTTGGAAGCAAGTGTGCAGGACTGGAGGAGGAGGAGGAGGAGGAGGAGGAGGATAAGGGAAGGGGGGAAGAAGGAGGGGAGGGGCGGGGAGGGAAGCGGCCCATCTCCCCCCGACGCTGCCCCCCGACAGCACCACCTCCGTGGGCTGCCCTCGGGCCAGGTTCACCCAGGGGCACCCCGCGCGCTCCCGCCCCGCCCGGCGCCGCTCCGGCAGGCACGAGCGCAGGAAACGCAGGATCTCGTCCCATTCCTGCTGCGGTGGCTGCCTCGTCAGCGGCGGCCCTCGCTCAGCCCCCCCCCGCCGCCGCCGCCGGCCCCCCCCCGCCCCCCATATCCCCCCACCCCGTCTGTGGCAACTCGCGGGAGCCGCCCGTGCAATCTTGCTGGCTCTTGCGAGTCGGCGCTGTTCGACGCCAAGTCGACGCTGAGTCGGCATTTCCTCATCGATTGCCAGACGCTAGAGCACGCGAGCGAAGTCTAGCGAAGGAATTCCGAGGACACAGTTACAGAAAGCTCCCATAAACTCCTGCCGAGCACCCCCTTGGGTCGTCCTTTCTCTCGGGACGGCCGCGGGATCACACGCGCTAAGCGTCAGTCCGCCCATCGTGCGATCGGGCTCGCGACGGAGTGAAACACCAGACGCAGAACCCCCATCGTCGTCTCGCTCCTTCAGCTTCCGTCTCGCAGGGCCCCCGATCGGCCCCCCACCGCGCTCGGGGCCACGCGCGGCGATGCAACAGCCCAGCCGAGCACCACTTAGGCCCGGGAGACGCGAAACATGACAGCACGGCCAAAACAAACTTAGCACTGCACTTCGAGGCTCCGACCCTCCCCAGCCTTCGACTGCACTCGCTCATCCTCGTCCTCCTCCTCCTCCTCCAACTCGCCCTCCCCTGGGTGCCCTGTCGACCCGGGAGGTCGTTGCGAATTCTCCCCTGGGGTATACGAACTGGCGGAGCCCTCCAGGAGAAAAGCCGCCTCATCGAGCGAACAATTTTCGGCCTTGAGCCTACGCGTTTTTCCTCAACCAGCGAAGTGACGACACCGTCGCGACGCTCTTTCCGGATCGCGCTTCGGCGACGTAGTACCTGGCGTGGCAAATGGGTGGACTGGATGGGGACAGCCAAATGCAAAAAAGAACCGCGGAGCGTGTGCTCGAGGACACACACACACACACACACTTGTTGGCGGTCGCGGCGTCGCGCGCCGCGACGAGGCGGAGCCAGTCGAGCGAACGGCACGACATTCACGCGCGCGGCTGGGCCCTTAAACGCGAAACCGCTTTGGGCAGCCCGCGCATTGCTACCCGGAAGAAGGTGGCGAACGAAACAATTGAGACAGCGTCCGACACACACGCTAGGAAGGAAAGAGAACAAAGGGGCCACGGGCGGAAGGGGAGGAGGAGGCGCTCAGAGGCGGAAGAATTCCACCATGAGCGGGCCCTGGCGGCAGCAGCGGCGCAGCGGCGGCGACCAGGGGACCTGGGAGCGCGCGCTGGGCGGGCCAGGGCCGGAGGCGCGTGGCAGGGCAAGGGGACGCAGTGCGAAGCTACCGGCGCCCAGGGACAGCCATGAGCAGAATGCTGTCGCTCATTGTTCGTCAAATCGTGCGATGCCAATCTCATTCGTGCAACTACAGCGGCTCGGCGGGGCGTCCGGGTCGGCGCGAGGGCAGCAGCAGCTGGGCCAGGGGCGCGGCTGCGAGCGCCGCAGGAGGCGGGGCGGCGGCGGGGCAGAAGGCTGTAGGCGGCCGGGGCCCGGGCGAGGGCCACCAGGACAGAGACGGCAGCCCCTATAGCAGCGAGGACCAATGCGGCGGCTAAGGGTGCCAGGCCCGAAGGCGGACCGCACCGCAGAGTGGGGCCAATCCGGGAAGCGGAGGGCGCGGAGCGGGGGAGGGCACTGGCGGGCGCCGGGGGGGGCGCCAGCTGCAGCGCTGCGATGGGCGCAAGGCGGCGGGGTGAGGGGGGAGGCGGCAGCGAGGCGCGGCAGGAGATCCGCGACGAGGTGGCACGCACTTGATCGGCGCAGCAGGTCAAGGGGAGCTTAAAGTCACGCACCACCCCAACACAGCGCGCGACCCAGGCAGCGAGCAGCGCGGCGCGGACCCGGCGGAGGCGCGCGGCGGCGGGCGGGGCGGAGGCGGCGGGCGACCCCAGCGGGGGAGGGGAGTCCGTAGCTATGCGCATCAAATTCCTCTGGGGATCTCTAAGATTCCTCCGGGCCTGCACAGGAGTCCTTAGGAAATCCATCGCATGCCTGATGACATGTATAGGAATCCTTACGACATCCATTGGAAATCCCTTGGAAGCCTCAAGGCAATCAACGGGGGGAGGATGAGACGGAAGAGCCCCAGGACCAGTTTTCAAAAAAACGCCAATTCGGGACCGAAGGTTTTTCAGTTGTAAAACCTTATTCATTCTAATCAATTGAAGGAAGCGCTGGCGTAGCAAAGAGTCCATGGCGGCTCATTGGCGAAGACAACAACCGCGGGGATAAAAACGTTCTGGCTGGGGGCGCAAGGTGGGAAACGAGCAGTCATTGCGAAATTCATCTGGCTTCTGAGAAAATCGATAGGACATCCTTAGGGACCCTTGGGACATACATCGGATGTTTTGGGGGATCCATTGGTATCCAAAGGAAATCCTAAGGATTTCTTCGGAAATCCATCAGGCACCTTCCGCAACCGATAGGAATCCCAAGGACGCCCATCGGACTCCTTCGGGCACCCATTGGATCCCTTCGGAATCCATTGGATTTCTTCGGCAATCCAAACAGGATTCCTGAACACATCCATACGATTCTTTGAGAGAGCGTGATCCACCGCCGCTTTACTGTAGGAAATTTCCTCCCTTTTCCTCCGAAGCCCAGGACCCCCCCCCACCCCCGCTCACCGCCGGCAAGCGACTCCCGGGTCCCTACCACCGTCCGCACCACATGCCCCACTGCTGTCCCCAGCACCACTGTCCTCACCACCAGTGTCCCCACTGTTCCCATCACCGTCCCCACTGTCCTCACTTCCCCCACCACTGTCGCACTGCCCCCACTGTCCCCGCCCACTGTACTACTGTCCCAACACCGTCCTCATCACCGCCTTCACCACTGTCCCCACCACTACCGTCCCCACCACTGTCCCACGGTCCCCACCACTGTCCCGCTGTCCCCACCACCGCCGTCCCCACCACTGTCCGCACCACTGTCCCACTGTCCCCGCACCACTGTCCCTGCCACCACCGTTCCCACCACTGCCCCAGTACCCCCACCATTGTCCAACTGTCCCAAAGAACGGGAATCGTTTGCCGGCGGCGAGGGGGGGGTTCGAACCGATAGTGACCCCCCCTCCGTTTTCGGGAAGGTGGGGGGTTCGAACCGGTAGTGACCCCCCCCCTTTTTCATGATGGACTGGGGGAGGGAGGGGTTCGATCCAGCAGTGGCCCCCGCCCGGTTTTCGAGGGGGGGGGGGGGCGGGTTGCGAACCCCCAGTGACCCCCTTCGGTTTTCCACCAGCAGCAACGGTAGAACACGCTCTTTCGATTCTTTAATCATTCTACAGGACCCCTTCGGACGTCCATGAGATTCTCTTGGAAATCCACCATCGGATCCCCGAGGAAACTCACCGGAGCCGTTCGGGAATCGATCGAATTCTTTCGAATGTCCATTGGGCCCCTTCGGAAATCCATTGGATTCGTCACGGAATTCCTAGGAGTCCTTTGTAAATCCATTGGTTAAGAAATTTATGAGATTCCTCAGGGCGTGAATGGGATTCCTTCGGAAACCGGTATGATTCCAACAACTCCTCCGGAATGCCATAGGACTCCTTCGAACATCCATAGGATCCCTTCGGGAACCCATCGCATCTTCAGGAAATCCTAAGAAACCTTTAGGAGGACATCCATAGGATTCCCTGGGAAATCCATCGGAATCCCCAGGAAATCTATGAACCCCCTTAGGAAATCCAGCGGATTCCCCGGAAACATATGATTCCTAAAGAAACCCTCCGGATTCTCAGGAACATCTATGGGAAGCCTTCAGAAATCCATAGGGGGCCCTTCGGAACTCCATCGGATTCCGTGGTCAATCCATATAATTCGTTCGGAAATTCGCAGGCGTCCTTAGGACATCCATAGTTCAATCCCCATGGCATCCAATGGATTCTTTGTTTGAAAATATCGCAGAGCACATGATAATTTCAAAATCGGACCGGTCACCGATATGAATTCATTTTAGATCCCAGACGTGCGTGGCAATTTTCCATTGTGGACAATGGAAAGTTCGCAACGCGCGCGACCGCGCGCGTGCGATCGGGTGACACACGCGCGGGTGTGTCACCCGAAATGCCGTTGGTCACCTCTAAGAGTTCACTCTAGTTTCCAGTCCAGCATGGAGATTTCTCCATTGTGAATAATACATTACTCACCATGTTGGCCTGGACAAAAGAATGTACTCTGAATCTTGACCGATTGGACTTCGAACTCACCATGCGTGTTCCGGCTGCTTTCCAACATAGAAAAGTCCACATGTTGGCCTGGGAACTAGAATGTAACCTGAACGGCGACAGATGTGACTTTGAAGTCGACATGCGTTTTCTCTACGTTTTCAAAACAATCCATCGGAATCCGTACGAATTACCATATGGATGTCCAGAGGAATCCGACGCATGTCATAATAAATCATACGGCTTGCTGCAGGAATCCGGCGAACTTCCAGAAAGTCGCCCTATACAGTTTCCAAGTAAGCTTGAACAAGTGCCTGCGGGATCCGATGGATGTCCTCCGGGATTGCATGGCTTTCCACTGGAATCCAAAAGATGTCCTAAGGAATCCGATGGGCACCCGAAAGATGCCTGCGGGTGTCCTAAGGATGAACCCTATGAGTTTCCTCCGGGTATCTACGGATGTCCTGAGGACTGCTAAGGTTTTCCTAGGGGGCCCCATGGTTTCACGACGGATCCCTATGGATTTCCAAATAAACCAAATTAGTGTCAGCAGAAGTCGCATGGATTGTCTACAGGCGTTTATGGATGTCATGCGGAATCCTATGGATGTCCTACGGATTCAACTGGATTGCCTCAGCGAACCTATGGATACCCTAAAACATCCGATTGATTCCCACAGGAATCTCATGGATGTCCTGGCGAACCCTAAGGATTTCCGAAGGAATCCGATGGATGTCCTAAGGAATCCTATGGATGTCTTAAGTCGTCCGGCTGATTTACTAAGGACTCCTAAAGAGTTCCCACGGACGCCTATTGATTCCCGAAGGACCCCGATGGATATCCTAACGAATCCGATGGATGTTCAATGGAATCCGATGGATGTCCTGAGGACTCCAATGGATTCCCCCACGAACCCGATGGAATTCGCAAAGATCCACATGGATTGGAAGGTCCGAAAGTTTCCTACGGACCCCTTCAAGATCCCAATGGATTGTCGAAAGAATGTGATGGATGTCCGAAGCAAACCGATTGATTTCCAGAAGGAATCCGATGGATGTCCTCAGGCACCCGACGGATTTCCAAAGGAATTCGATGGGGCCCTAAAAACTCCGACGGGTCCCCCAAGGAGTCCACATGATCCCCAAATGATTGCCATTGATTTCTTGAGGGCTCCTATGGATGTCTTTCGTATTCTTATAGCTTCCCAAAGGAACCCGATGGATGTCCTAAGGAACCTGATGGATTCCCTGAGGAAACTAATGGGTTTCTAGCTGAATCCCACGAACTTCTTTGGAATCGCGTGGATGCCCCAAGAATCCGATAGATTGCATAAAGAATCCGATGGATTTCCCAGAAAAGGGCCCCCATGGAATTCCTATGGGGTCCGATGGGTCTCCTAAGGAAGCCACGTCCTAAGGGCTCCTATAGACGTCCGAAGGATTCACATAGACTTCCCAAGGAACCATTTAGATGTCCGAAAGATTCCTACATTTTTTTCAAAACCCGATGGGGTCCCCAAGGCAATCCAACAAATCATTTAGAAACCCCATAAGATCCCGCAGGAAATGCGCAGGATCCTTTGCATTCCGCAAAATTGCCTCAGGACCCCGTAGGAAATCCGTATGATTCCTTAGGACATCCATGGGATTCCTTCGGAAATCCATAGGAATCTATCGGAAATCTAAGATTCCCTGGGACATCCACACAGAGCACTCATTACTAATTCCAATCACTTCAATTTCCGGTAATTGCCAAGTCCGGCCGCGAATCACGCGCGAAAAGGTGCCGGCTCGCAGGTCAGCGCCCCCCGCGCCTCGACGACAACGGACCTGCGCACTGGCAAGGCTTGGCGCTGGAACCGCTGCGAACCCTCGCCAGGGCCACGGCGCGCCCCCCGCTGGGGCCAGAATGCGCGTTGGCCCGGGGCCCGCCGGGGCCGCGGCGCGCCTCGGCCCGGGGCCCGCCGGGGCCGTTGTTCGCAGCAGGCCCGGGGCCCGCCAGGGTCAGAATATGCTGCGGCCCGAGGCTCGCGTTGGCCGCGGCGCGCCCGGGCCCGGGGCCCGCCGGGGCCGCGACGGCTGTCGCTCGCAGATGCGAGCCATGGAGACGCGGCCATGCTCATCAGATATATCCTGGCTCATCGACCGCACCCCGCCGTGGATGCAACGCAGCGAGGCCGTCGCGTGCGAGCATCGCACAGTGGCGATCTGCAGCTCGCTCGGGCCATCGATCAGAGGGAGCGAGCCGTCCGACCCCACCGCTAACTTCACGCTGAAATTGCGGATAATGGCGTCGCCGCTAGCCCACTCTGAGCAGGTTTGCATAAGGCGAGTGCACGATTGCCGATCCGATTTTGCGAGATGACGCTCGCAATAGCGCGCATGGCGCGCGTGTTTCGTCTGCGCCACTCTTGCTGCACGAAACACGGACGCGTGTTTTGACAGAAATTGGGGGAATGGCGTAAGCCGAATGGCTCTCGCACGCGAGCGCCTTCGACGTCTCGTCGTCGTCCCATCCCTTGACCATCAGGATGCCCAACAAGTCGTGGACGTCGAACGGTACGAGTCCAGCCTCGTCGCGGTCGTCGGGGCGCACCCCCGCCTTCATCACGCGCGCGCACTTCGACTCGCACAAGTCGCAACTCTTGATGGCTCCGGGGAGCCTGGCCTGAAATGCCGAGACGCCCTGGAGTTCCTGGCCAGCGTAGTACAGCTGAATCTGCTCATTGATGAGTGGCGCCAGCGCGGCGGCTCGCTCCTCCTTGTTTCGCTTCGACTTCACGCCAGCAACGCTGGCCTGACTTACGCATGCGCGCGTCGAGTGACACTCTCCACGCGAGCAAAGCTCGCCATTGGGCAACGCGTTTGCGTTCTGCGAGCATGCTCGCCCCCGCTGCAACGCCACAACACC
This sequence comes from Prorocentrum cordatum, assembly GCA_963575745.1. Lineage (NCBI taxonomy): Eukaryota > Dinophyceae > Prorocentrales > Prorocentraceae > Prorocentrum > Prorocentrum cordatum. The sequence continues at coordinate 630,941 of CAUYUJ010009668.1, forward strand.
ATACCGCGTCGCGCGAGCAAAGCTCGCCGCGGAAACTAAGGCGGATACCTCCCACGCGGCTTTGGTTGCGTCGTTCGACTTTGCCATGACGATCGCGACGCGACTGCTATAGCTCGGGCAAGGGCGGCAAGGGCGGCAAAGGCTGCGGCCTTCGTGCCAAAACGGCTATACAGCATAACCGATATCATCGTCGTCATCATCCACATGCACGCGCCAGCGTGCGAGCGATGCTCGCTATGCGACGGCATGATCAAGCCAACTGGGTATCCGAGGCGAGCATGCTCGCGATGCATAAATGTGAGATCTGTCAGTGTAGAAAAATGAAACAACACAGAAGACATATACGCAAAACCTATTTTTAAGTTTTTAAGAAACCAGAAAACTCAACAATGAAATATAAAGCAAGAATACAATGAACATGTTATTGCCTATTAGGATAGTTATCGAATAGTTCGGTGCATGTTGATGTAGGATAATTATAATATACTTTATGCATAGTTGAACAAACTATTCATAAACTAACGTATGACTCTCCTACAACTGCTCCTTAACTGTAGTACATATCTTCGATATCTATTCTGAAATATTTTGAGGCGGGCCCAGGGCCCGCTGGGGCCATAATCTGCAGCGGGGCCAAGGCTCGCCAAAGCCAGAATTTGCCTTGGCCCGGGCCCGCCGGGGCCACGTGCCCGTGGCCCGCCAACCCATACAGCTTGCAGCAGGCCCGGGGCCCGCCGGGGCCAGAATTATTTGCTGCGGCCAGGGCCCGCCGGGGCCCACGGTGCGCCTCGCCTGGGCCCGGGGCCCGCCAGGGCCACAAATTGCAGCAGGGCCGGGGCCCGCTGGGGGCAGAATTTGCGTTGGCCCGGGGCCCGCCGGGGCCACGCCGCGCCTGGGCCCGGGGCCCTCCGGGGCCATAGTTTGAACCAGGGCTGGGGCCCGCCGGGGCCAGAATTTGTCTTGGCCCAGGGCGCGTGTCGCGGGCGCACATTTTTTGGCCTCGCGCGCACCGTCGAGACGCGCATTATCTCTCTCTCTCTCTATCTCTTTCTCTCTCTCTCTCTCTCTTTCACTCTCTCTTTTTTTCTCTCTCTCTCTCTCTCTCTCTTTCTTTCTCTCTTTCTCTCTTTCTCTCTCTCTCTCTCTCTCTCTTTGTCTTTTTCCCTCTCTCTCCCTCACGCACGCACACACATGATGACGCGCACGCACGCGAGCACACACACACACACACACACACACAAACACACACACACACACACACACGCACACACGCACACACGCACACACGCACACACGCACACACGCACACACGCACACACGCACACACGCACACACGCACACACGCACACGCACACACGCACACACGCACACACGCACACACGCACACGCACACGCACGCGCACGCGCACGCGCACGCGCACGCGCACGCGCACGCGCACGCGCACGCGCACGCGCACGCGCACGCGCACGCGCACGCGCACACACACACACACACACACACACACACACACACACACACACACACACGCACGAGCAAGCGCATAATTCCGGTCATTTCCAATTCTGGCCACAAATTAGAAACGAAACGTACCGACTGGATGGGGTCGGCAGCGTTGTGCCCATGAATTAGAAATGAGCGCTCTGTAAAAATCCGGAAGAAATCCATCGGAATCCTTCGGAATCCTTGCTACTCAACATAAGAGGAGAACAAGCTCGATTCGCAACTTCCCCCCGCGATAAAAAAGTTCGGCCTTGCCGTCTCCTTTCCCTGACCAGACCTGTATTGGTCCGGGATCATCAACTCTCAGTCCTGAACTGAAGTGGTTGCGTGATCATCGACCTGGGATGAAAAAACACAAGTGGCCATGCTGGAAAATCCTTAACAATTCTTTGTCGGCAAATTGTTAATTTTGGGCGACGCGTCCATCGCCGAGTCGATTCGTCCTTCATGAAGGGGGATATGATGATTCGGAGGCGGGGGTTACTTCCGACAACCAGCTCAAATTCGGCCACTGGACCCCACCCGGGGTCCAAACGCATCCATTTTCCGAGCAGCGCCCCGCCGTGGCAACGAGGCCCCCCCCACTCCCGAAGGGCAACTACCGTTGTGTCAGCTCTTTCGCCTATGATCTGATCTTCCGCCTCCTCCTTCCTCGTCTGTGGCAACTAACGCATTGGAGCCCCCATGTCGTCTTGCTGGCTCTTGCGAGCCGGCGCTAGCCTACTCCAGATTCCGTAATAAAAGGGAGGGGGTCTCAACCCTCCCAGACGAGAAGTTTTAGACCCTCCCAGACCATCCATGAAAGGGCGGCCCTTTGCCCAGACCCCCCCCAACCCTCCAAGACAGCTCAAATCAGACCCCCCCCCAAATGTGACCCCCCCGACTTTATTATGATATCTGGAGTACACGAATAGACACACATCGACGCCAGTCGACGCCAAATAGTCTCTAGTCGATGCTGCAGCGGAGCATCCTCATCATTGACAACACGCTAGCGCACGCGAGTGCACTTGGGAGACGGAATTTCGAGGGCACACGAGGCTCCCATGAGTTGCTACCAGAATTTTATAACATGATTGCCCACCAAGCCAGCCCAGCACAACGCGAAGTCGCCGTTGGTCCTGCAAATTTCCGGTGGGGTTTTCCGGAACATCGAGGAAATATGGTAGAACCCCTACACGCCCCCGCCCGAAATTTGGAGGGGTCTGGGCCCTTCGGGTTGGGTTGAGGTGGTTTGGTGGCAAATAATGATGATCCTCCGCCTCCTGAAGACGAAGCCAAGACGAAGACAAATTCGGATGACGACACATCGAGAATCTCTCACATCTGGCGGCTCTGGAGGATGTCTCGGTCGCCGCGGCATCTTGTCAGAGCGCTCCCGAACGCCCTGAGAGCGCCCAGGAAAGCTATGGACGGGATTTATCCTTGTCACGGCTCCGCCCGACTCCTCTCCCCCCTCCCTCCCCCCCGAGGGCCTCAGGAGCGATTTCACTCGGTCCATCCCCCCCGACGCTCCCGGTGCTGTCTCTTCCCGACCTTAAAGGCACTGTCCACCATCTTCTTTCGGATGCCATGGGTCACCACGGTGACAGGCCCATAATTTAAAGCAAAGAGAATGGACGGCTATACGCGCGTCCGCTTTGCTTGGATCCCTCGACGAGAAAAAACGTGAAACGGAAGAGGCGACATCGTCTACGTAAGGCGACCATCTCGGCAGTGGAAGAAGAAACCGGTCCCCCTGCGCCCGAGCACGCCCCCGCGAAAGCCGCCTGTCGTCGGCTGGCTCCCGACTGGCCGCCTCCCGGCACGCCTCCGCCGCCGGTGCGCCCCGGAGGAGCGCGCCTGGGCCGCACGGCGTGGGCGGCGGGGGTCGGCAGTGAGCCATCCTCCTGCTGCTCCTCGTCCTCGTGCTACGACTTCGTGCCCACGCAGCACGCACCGCTCCAGCAAGCTTCAGATGGAGAGGACACGGCCTCTTTCATTCTGTCCGCCAATTGCGACTGCACGCGCAAGAGACCGTGACTGCGAGGCCACGGTGCCTTGCGAGAGGGACCCTTGGGCTGCCCTCTCTGCCATGCAGGCCTGTCAGCACTTCTGGTGAGACTGTTGGGGGGAGGGCGTGGGGCACAGAGCTGCTGTCGCAAAGGGCACGAGTCGCCAGTCTGAGGCCAACTCGAGGTTCGATCACCAGACCTGGTTGATCAGAGGCAACGCTGCAGCGGATAGTTCGATGTTAGACATGCCAGGCTGGGTGCAGAGCTCTGGCAAACCTCGCCACAGCAAGTCTTGTTCCATGCGAGGGCTTGAGAACATGGCTGTGGCGGCAACCCGTTGGCATGCGAGGGCCCAGCAATTCTTCTCCGACGGGAGTTTTGTCGACTCGCAGGGTGTTGCTGGGACCTCGGATGTCACGCTCAAGTTGGATCTCGAGGACTGGGACGACCTTCGCGAGGTTTGTCTCGAGGCTGGGGTGAGGCCTTTTCAGGGAATTGAGGGAATCAGGCTTTCTGGGGTTGCTGGTGGTCCCCAAACTCCTCCCCCTCCTCCCCAGCCGCCGCCCAGTCGAGGCCTCGGGTATTCTTTAGGAGCTCAAAGGGCATAATGTTGTGCAAGTGGAGCTTCCAGACCTTGAGGGAGGCCCAGAGGCTCAACCCGGAGATGCTGTGTTTTTGCAGATCGTGCGGTGCGTCCATGTTTCGGCAAGTTCGTCAGGGTGGGGGCTTGGACGGCCCGTGTCAGGGTCCCGCGGCCCCAAGGCTGAGGATCCAGAGGTCCCGTCTCCGCCGGGGCCTTCTTCCTGGCAAGTTCCAGGCCAAGATCGGCGCCCCGACAGGTCCGAGCGCCGTGCAAGTGGAGGCTTGGTCGGCCCGTCTGCCGTCGCTCGACCATGGCGGTTGCGAGGCTGCACGGCTTTGATTTCCAAACCGATGTGTTAGAGTTTACGCAATGGTTTAAGAGAATCACGGCCAAGGCTATGACCTGCCTCGAAAGGAGGTGTAGCTCGGCTCTGGTTCCTTGGACGAGGGGGTCCTGCCCCACGTTCTCAGACTCACTATCGGGCTCCTCGTCGTCTTCCTCCCTCCTCTTCCTCCTCGTGATCATCCTGCTCCTCCTCCTCCTCCTGCTCCTCCTCCTCCTCCTCCGCCTGCTCCGCCTCCTCCCCCACTCCTCCCTCCTCTTCCACTTTCCCTTATGCCTGCGTCGAACCACCTCCCCCTCCTCCTCCTCCTCTTTCTCCCCTCCTCCTCCCCCTCCTCCTCCTCTTCCTCCTCTTCTCCCTCCTCCTCCTCCTCCTCCTTTTCCTCCTCCTCCTCCCTCATCCTCTTCCGTCCTCCCTTTCCTCCTGTTCCTCCTCGTCCTCCTGCTCTGGCTACGTATATAGCGGCTTCGCTGTCTACCTGTAGATGGGGCAACCACGGAATATCGGCGGGACAACGACGGGCAACCAGGGGGGCAAACATCTGGACAACCGCAGGACTCGGGACAACCACGAGACAACCACGGAACAAGCACAGGACATCCACGGACAACCACGGGACAACCAAAAATCAACCACGGGACAATCACGAGACAACTACGGCACAACAACGGAACAACCACAATATTACCATAGAGCAACCACATAACAACCGCAAACACGGGACGAACACGGGACACCGATCTACGTATCGGCGGTTTCACTATCAATTTAACTATCCTAAGTTACGATTTCAGGAAGTGTGATTATCACACCTGTTCCTGCGATCCCGCTATCAATACATTTACTGGTATCACCACTTACTGGTTTCATTATTTATCCATAAACCCACTACCACTATCTATTACTATTAATGTCCCTCTATCTACAGACGGAACACCCACAAAGACAATCGCACGACAACTACGGTTCAAACGAAACACAACCACTATGGGCCGACCATGGGGCAACCACAGGACAAGCACACGACGACCACGGGACAACCACGGGACAAGCACGAGACGACCGCGGAAAAACCGCGGGACAACCACGGGACAACTACGGGACAACCACGAGACCACAGGACAAACACGAGACATCCAAAGGACAACCACGGAACAGCCGCAGAACAACCCAGACAACCCGGAGACAACCACGGGACGACCACGGGATAAGCACGGGACAACCCCGCGCAACCCACGAGACAACCACGGGACAACCATGGGACAACCACGGGAAAACTGGGCACTCCCTGGTTTAGCGTGACTCTGTCTGGCTCGACCTGCGAGCAGTGACTAGCTATTGCAGGAACTCGTGCGCAGCGTCGCCCCGCCCACACGAAAGGCACGAACCGACGCAAAACTGGATCTCCAGGTTTGGCGACTCTGCTTCACTTCGGACTCACCCCCGAGCCTCAAATTGGCCAGCCCAACGGGCCAGAGTCGTGCTAAAATCTCTGGAAAGAGCTCAAAATATTTCAAGTTCGCGCGCGCGGGGCGGCCCCTGGCGACACATGATCGAAAATACTCGCCCAAGGTCTCAGCTGGGTCGGGGTGAGGAATGCAAGAACTCCTAAGCGCGGCCCTCATGTGCCCCCAGAGCGTCCCATCAGCGCCCCCAGGAGGTGCCAAGTAGGAGGCAGGCCCCATGGCTTTAGGTCAAGAGCGCGCCAAGGTGGCCAAACATGATTTCAAGACGGTCCCAGGGGCGCCCAAGACGGCCCCAGAGAGCTCCACGAGAATCCAAAGAGGGCCCCAAGAGAAAAAACAATATGGACTTCGCGTTAATTGTAAATCTTGTGGCCGCCCAGAACAGCCAAGGAGGCCGCCAAGATCGCCCCAAGTCCGCCCACAACGCTCCCGAGACAGCCCCAAGACGTCTCAAGAGGACCTGCGACGTCCCAAGAAGCCCCTCTCACGAGGACACTCCAGGCCCCTGAAAAGGCCCCACGAGGGGGGATCCGAACTCACATGTAGAGCCCTCCTCGAACAACTGTCCTTGAGACCGCCAGCAGGCGGCCAACAAAAGCAGCAGAAGCCCGCAAAAGCCCCAAAAACTCCCCAACAAATCCCTTAATCGGGCCCCGTGAAGCAAAATTAATGTATTTTGAGTTGGTGCTCCAACGATTGTGGAGGCCGCCCAGGACAGTCAAGGAGGCCGCCAAGATCGCCCCAAGCCAGCCCCAGACGTTCCCAAGACAGCCCCAAAACGTCCCAAGACAGCCCAAAGACGGCCCGAGAAGCCTCTCAAGAGGCCCCCACTAAAGGCCCCTCGAGCGGGCACCCGAACTCGCATGCCCCGAAAGATAATCCTTGAGACCTCCAGCTGGCGCCAAAGAGCCCACCCAAGAAGCCCCAGGAAGCCTAAGAACTTCCCCCGACAAACCCTTTCAGAGGCTCCGGGAGGCCCCACAAGTCTCTCCAATATGCCCCGAGACGCCCATGACTGCCCACGCAAAACTTCAAACGACAACCACCCACGAACACGCGGGCAAACGCCCGCGATGGAGTAGTCTGAGCCACTGGACTGAGCGAAGCGATTGAAATAATTACGCCGCTTCGCCGTCGTACCACCAAGCGTGTGTAGGGCGGGCTGAGATGTTGGCATGGTACGTCCCCCATAGTCTATGACCATGATGCATGAAGCTTCTAATTGCTAGATCAAGAGAAAAAAAGGCGTCTGGTTTACAAAAAAATGTCGCCCCCGCTCCGCGCCAGACGCGTTCGTTTTAAAGCGTCACACAGGTACGCATATGGAGGCCGGACCGATCTTCAAAGAGGGCGTCCACCTTGGCGTCGCACAAGTTCGCCTTAATATCTTACACCTGCTACGAGGATGAAGGGCTGCCCGTTCTCGAAGCTGGACTCTCCCCCTAGCGCCGCTCGCAGTCGTCGCAAAAACGGTTCCGACGGTTACAAGGAGGCAGGGTGGCCCAGCTTTAAATTTGCAATTCCGAGTGATACTTCAAACTGACAGAATAGAAATACAAGGGTTACGCAGCAGTTACAAGGATGGGAGGCGCTTTCTTTTTTTTTGCGCTACCAGATCAAACGTCAAACGCCTTCAAGGACATGGCCCGAGCTGTGCAAACGGAGCAAAACTACACGGCTGGGTGGCGACTGCATCTCCAAACGAAGTCCAGTTGGACACGCTCTTGCTGACAACTTTTGTACCAAAGAGGCTGCGGAATGGATGGCCTGTCAGGCTCTGGTTGAAACGTAGTTAAGCCCGTTCTATCTACGGTGTCCTTCAACACGCCCTCGAAGATGCCAAGTCCATCCATGGGACCAGACCCCTCCTGAGGGAAACGCACTGCGAAACTGCCTCTTAAACGGAATCGGGTTCGATAGGCCACTCAGCCACCCCTCTTACCCTCGAAAAACTTCTACCTCCTACACAGGCAGGCAACATCCTCATCTCACTGCATTTTTCACCCGCCCGGCTCAAGTCTCTCCGTCTACGAACGAGCCAAGCCGACCATATTCGCGAATGTCTCCAGCATCTCTCTTGGCATCGGCTTGGTCATCATATCGCGCGGAGTCTCTCTCGCGGGCGCGCACTTTTCCGAGCTGCGGCGCCAGGAAACCAATCTCCACGAGCTCCATCTTTCCTGGCCCCCTCTCTCCACGATGTGGAGCGCGCCGCTGCTATCACTCACCACGCGCGGCGCCGTCTTCCCTCGCCACTCCACGAGCAGCGACGCCAGGCCAAGCGCCCCCGCAGCTCCTGAGCCCAAGGCGTGCTTCTCGCTCTCCGCAGAGATCAGTGCCACACAGCCCTGACGCCGCGACCGCGACAGGATGGTGCGCCCGTGGCACAGCAACACGCCGCCGCTTCCAAAAACCCTGTCCTGCTCGCCGTCGGCCCAGTCTGCGTCGCCCGAGCACTGAACTGCGATGCCCTGCTTCTCGGGGACCAACTGCGTCTTGTAGCTCCGGGTACCCGCCCGGTACCGCGCCATCTTCTTCAGGCGCCTCAGGTCCTTCTCCGTCGGCCCCGCCATGCCGCGACTGAGAACTCCCACTCCGCGTTGCCTGTCTGGGCGGTGACTCGCCATCTACAAGAATTCCCCCACGCGCGTCCTGTAACGGCTATGACCAGCCACGTCCAGCTTCACCCCGTCGTTCTTCATCGCCACCTCGTCCTTGGTCTCGGGCACGACTGATGGCTTTGCGTTCTCCAGGCCCAACTCCTTCAGGATTGTCGTCTATCATGGACGTCTTGCCGTTGACCGTGTAGCCGCCCTCGACCTTCTCCACCTGCGCGCTCGGGAATGTCGCCTGGCCCCCGTTCTCGGCGAGCTCCGCCGCGTCTGACAGCTTCAGCTCGTCGCCCATCGCCTCCAACAGTTTGTCGACCTCGTCGCTCGGCCCCGCGACCAGGAAATCGCCGGCGCGCCTTCCTTCCTTCATCAGGTTGCTCAGCTTCATGAAGAGACATCCGTCGTAGCGACCTCTGCCCATGTCCAGCTCCTCCATGGTTGCAGCGCCGCGCCCCCCCCCCCGGGCCTTCGGCGCTCCTTTGGGTCCAGGAAAAACGCAAAGAGCCTCCCAAAGATGTCCTTCAGGTACTCCAGCTTCCGGCGGCGGCTCCACGAAGACACGGTCCTCCGTGAGCGGCCCCTGGTAGAAAGCCCCGCTGCAGTCGCCGAGCGCCGCCGCGTGGTCGCGCATCTCCGCGTTGACCAGCGTCGCCTTCAGGCGTGGAAGCGATGGGGTCGTCGCCACGAAGTTCTCGCGCCCGTGCACCCGCTGCTCGATGCCCCTCGCGGTCCATCGACGCGTCTCGCTGCCGCCCACCCGGTAGGTGTCGACCCACTTCCCGGTCAGGACCTTGGACGTCGTCTCGTTGATCGGGACCACCTTCATGATCTGCTTCCCGTCGCCTGCGATCTTCTCCAGGTGCTCCTGCCTGGCCATCGTGAAATCGCCCTCCAGCGCGTGCGTCTCCTCGCCCCCCACCGCTGTCTCCTCGCGCATCTCACTGACCGCATTGACCACGTTGATGGCGTCGATCCTGGACTTCTCGCCTTCGCCTCCTTCGCCCCGTTCATGTTCTCGTTTGGGAATCCTCTCCGCCAACGCAATGCCCACTGGTTGCGAAGGTGCCGCCCGCGGTGTCGACGGCCCCGCGCCCTCCTCTCTGGGCCTCCTCGCTTCCAGCCTCATTTTGCCCATGTCCACGTCGTCGTGGGGCGCTGTTGCCGCTGCTGCCGCGGCTGACGCCGGCTGCCGCGGCGCCGGCTGCGGCCCTCTTTCAGCCCCCGATGCTGCAGCTGCCGCGGCTGCTGCCGTCCTCGGGCCCAGGTGCTTCGGCAGCGGCCCCAATAAGATCGGTTCCTGCAGCGACCTCTGCGTCGGCGGACTTCCTCCGGTCGTCAGCGCTGGCTGCCAGGGTGTCAACTTTGTCCTGTCGGACAACTCCTCCTTGTCCCAGCGTCGGCTCCCCGCCTTCCTCTTCGCCGCCCTTGACCTACGCGCCCCCGCCGGCGTTCCGATCAGGTGCTCGTCCGACCTTCGACTGCACGTAGAGTCGACCCTGGGCTAGAGTGACCTTTGGCGCGCGGCTTCAGGGGCGCCCGAGGGGGCCCGGCGCAATCGCGCAAGCCGGCATTGCCGCGCTGCATCAACGATCGGCGGGGCGCCACCCGAAAGATCCGCTGCGCCAGCGGGCCACCGCGGGAGTCCGCCGATTCTATTCAAGCGCCCCGAATGGCACTTCGAAGGCGCCGCAACAGCAGACGCTGCCGGGGGCCACCGCGAGGGGGTCTGGCACTGCCGGGCTGCGTCGCGATGACGTCTGGCCAGGCCCGGCGCCATGGCCAGAACCGGCCCCATCCGAGAGCCAGGAATACGTTTGAATGTCTTTGGGAAGCTTGTAATAGTAAAGACCCCATTGGTTCAAAAAACATATTCAAAGACGTTCAAAGAAAGTCAAAGATACCCAAAGATATCCAAAAATATGCAAGTCGAATGTTCTCGGATTTGGGTAGAACTCGAGACTGGCCCTGGACCGGAAAACGCGCCGCCTGGTCGACGGCCCCCCCCCCCGGGCAACCAATGCAAGCTGCAGGGTGCGACGCGCACGCGTTGCCGTCGATTCCAAGGGGCGGGCCCGGACCGGGCGCGCTCAGATTCGAGCGTGGTCGCGCGACGCGGGCGCCGACGCGAGGTCGAGCTCATTCCGCGAGAAAAATCCCCCGACCCCTCGACCCCCTTTGGGCCAGCACCAAATGTCACTCCGGCGAAGGGGCACTCTTACGTGCAATCGAGTCCTCGCCCCCAGATGCCCTCCGGCCACGAGAGCTCCAGCTTGTTGACCTGCGCGCCTGACCTCCTGCACATCGCCGCCTCGCCGACTGCCACGATCGGCTTCTGGTACTTGAGCACGCGGGTCTTCTCGTAGGGCGCGAGGTCGGTGTCCTCCCTGACCACGCAGCGGTTGTAGAGCCACGCCGCATGTCTCGGCTGCCACGTGAGGAACGGAGAGTTGGGCTTGAGGTTGTGGTCCAGCTCCTTGTTGACCTGCAGCTTCAGCGCCCTCGCCTGCTTCCTCGCCGTCTGCATGGCCCTCTCGGCCCCGCCGTTTGCCCGGCCGCTGTGCCTCCCCGACTGCCTCGCGAAGATCATCTCGCAGATGCCGCCCTTGATCGCCCTGGCCCTGACCGCCGTGATGAACGAGAACTCAGTTGCTCCTCCTGCTTGCAATTCCAATCGCGAGCGCCCGAGTTCTGCCATCCAGGAAACCGCCGAGGCCACGGTGCAGGCGTCATCGCGGCCCTTCTGGATGATGGCCGTGCTCCAGACGCTTCCCGCAGGCGTCGCTGCCCGCCGCGAACTCGAAGTTGACGGGCCCCCCCTCGATGCCGGCCTGCCCGCAGTCGAAGCTCAGTGGCGGGATCAGCTCGTCGCGCCTGTCCTTCCTCTCGTGGGCCACGTCGCCCGCCCTCACATGGGCGCAGATCTCGCGCCGCGGTTCCGCGGGGTAGTGCATCAGCTCGTGCCTCTCGATCTCCTCCGCGCTCGGCTCTCGGGGCCCAGGTCGACCGCTGGCCGTCGCCTCGGGCCCCGCCGTCTCGCGGTCGTCGGGAATCGCCGCTGGCCCCTCCACGAGTGCGTCCGCTAGTGCGTCTGCTGCTCCCCGTGATGCTACCTCCTGCTGTTCTCCTGGTGGTGGCACTCGTGGCCCTCCTGCTTGCGCTCGTTGAACTGCGTCTCCTTCCCCGTCTTCCTCTCCTGATCGCGCTGCTGCTACTGCCGCGCTTGCCGTTGCTAGTGACGTAATCCCCCTGCGAACCTCCCCCATGTCGCCGCGCGCCCTTGTGCAGCACTCCAGCGCGCACTGGTTGTGTATCTTCGCGAGCTTTACCAATCCTGCCGTCTCGTGCCTCTGCAAACCGCCCTGGCCGTCCTGCCGCGCGACCTTGTTCTCCATGGTGCTGCAGATCTTTCCAGCGCTCGCGATGGGCCGCTTCGCATTGGCGACATGGAACTCCATGGTGATTCACCTGTCCCCCGCCATGTAGGGCGTCGCCGTCTTCGAGCCGCAGCGCTTCAGCGGGGCGCCGCCCGCGACCGTCAAGTTGGGATCCCGCCCAGGCTTGATTTCCACATTCGGGAAGTCCCTGAGCCCGCGCGCGCGTTCGTCCGCACAGTTGCCCGTCAGCGTCCAGAACGCCCGCCGCATCCTGTCGCCCATCAAGATATAAACCTTCCTCTTCTGCACCTCGGGGTTCGCGTGCTTCGGGGCCGCGAAGATGCGCCCCTGCCTCCCGCTCGGACTCGTCCATGGTGGTGATCGCTCGGACCCCTGCCCGGCGCGTCGATGGTCCTGCGCGAGGACGTCGGGCTGCTCGGTGGTAGTGCGCTTATCGTGCTCCAACCGTCCAACGTGATCTCGTTGTTTCCACCTGCGTTGGCCTTCTTGCCTTTGTCCTCGCCGTTGTCGCAGTTCGGGTTGCTCTCCCTGTGCCAGCAGTCCCGCGCCCAATGCCCGCGCTGTCGGCCGTTGCAGCGCAGTCTCACTCCTGATGTCCTCGCCATGCTCCCTGCTGGTCGCCCCGATGCTGCTGCCCTCGCCATGGGGTCAGCGCTCTTGCCCTTGTTATCCTTGCCCTTCTCCCTACACCATTGCCCTTGCCAGTGTGGTCCTTCTCCTGGCCGTTCGGGCACTGTCCCGTCAGCGCGCCCACCTCCATGGCACCTGTCTGTCGCCCCCCCTTTGCCGCCGTCTCCCGATGGACTCGGCGGCGTGGGCCATGTCTGCGGGTAGCCATCCTCGTGCACCGCCGAAGCATGCAGTTGCTGCGTCGTGGTGCTCGCCAGCTTTCGTAGCTCCTCTCGCTCTGCATCTGCAACGCCGCGCGAATGCTCTTCGGCGCCTTCTGCAAGTAGATGCTCTTCTTCACCCCTGCGTTGAACACTTCTCCGGGGGCCGTCTCGCGCCCCCTGACGTCGCGCCCCCAGCCCGCGCAGTGCTGCTCGAAGCCCGCCAAGCTGGAAGGGGGCGGATTCACGTTGACAATCGCCGTCGTGGTGCTCTGCGTTCGCATGGCCGTCGCTGGCTCGTACCTCTTGACCAGAGATCGCCACGCCAGCGCTCCGTTCTGGTCCTCTACGTTCCTGATCAACATCTGCGCGCTGCCTTTCGAGGCGAAGAACATCTTCTTGTAGGCCGTCACCCCCTCGGCGCCGAGCCTGCGGAGCGTCTCTGCCATGCTGATGTCAGGGTCGCCACGTTGTTCTGCTGCCTCCAGCAAGCACTGCGCCCGCGCCGTCTGGCCGCCCAGGTACGCCCTCATCGCGAATGACCACTCCGTCCAATGCTCCTCCTGCCCATCGAACGTTGGCGGCTTCAGTCCTGAGCCCTGCCACTCTGCGCCAGGCTCCGTCATCCCGTCGAACCTGTCGACCGTGCACTCCTGTGGGCCCCGAAGACCTCGATCTGCTTCTCGTGGGCCACGAATACCTCGATCTGCGCGTCCTCGGCCTTGCTGGCCGCGCCGCGCTCGTCGCCGTGGATCCGCTGCCCAACTGGCCGGCTGCGGCCGCTCGGGCAATGGCCAGCGCCCTGCCGCGGGAGGGGCGCTTAGCGGGAACTCGCAGAAGCCAGCTCCGCTACCATGAAGACTTTTGTACCAAAGAGGCTGCGGAACGGGTAGCGTATCAGGCTCTGGCTTCAACGTATTAGAATCCGTTATATCTACGGTCCCCCTCAACACTTGCACTGTCATACCGCCTCGCTTCTCTTATATCCACAACGATGCAGGACGGTTCCTCTCCAAACTGGACTCTCGCCCGAATGGCACGCCAGTGGGGTGCCCCCCCCCGCAAGAAAAATATCCAAGCGAAAGGTCCAACCAGACGCTGTTGTGAATACCGCGTTGTGGGTACTGCTTTCGGTGGAGCTCCTACTGCGGCCACGAAGCATGTTAAGAGTGTGCCGTAACGGGTGGGGGAAATACGTGCGGCCGCGGCCACTGGGGTCTCCGGTGGAAGCGCTGTATTGGGTGGAGGAACGGATGCAGCCGCGGCCACTGGAGTCTTCGGTGGAGCTCCCTGTGGGGCCACGAAGCGCTGTACTGGGTGGGGCGGATGCATGCGGCCGCGGCCACTGGAGTCTTTGGTGGAACTCCCTTTGAGGCCACGAAGCGCTGTGCTGGGTGGGGGGGGGCATGCGGCTGCGGCCACTGGCGTGTTTGGTGGAACTCCCTATGGGGCCCCTAAGCGCTGTAGTGGGCGTGGGAAACACATGCGGCCGCGGCCATTTGAATCTTCGCTGGAACTCCCTATGGGTCCACGACACGCTGTACTGGGTGGGGGGGATGCACGCGGCCGCGACCACTGGAGTTTTCGCTCGAGCTTCCCAGGGGGCCACGAAACGGTGTACTGAGCGGAGGAGACGCATGCGAACGTCGCTTCGGGGGCCTTCGGTGGAGCTCCTTACGGGGCCACGACGGCGTGCGGGCGTCGGAACGGGGGCCTTCGGTGGAGCGCCCTACGTATGGGGCCGCGAAGCGTTGAGCAGTCGTGTAGCTCGCAGCCGTCGGAGCGTTGCTTAGCGCCGTCGTCGTCGGCGTCAACGTCAGCGACGCCGTCGTCGCCGCCATCGCCGCCGCTGACATTGCTCAGCGTTGTTCCGCGTCGGCGCCGTCGGCGTCGTCGCCGTCGTTGTCTCTGTTCAGCGTCGGTCAGCGTCGGCGTCGCCGATGTCGTCGGCGGCGTCATCGTCGTCGTCGTCGTCGGCGCTGGTCGGCATCGTCGTCGGCGTCGGCGGCGGCGCCGCTGCCGCCCGCCTGGAGCAGAGGCCCCCGCGTCCGCCGCCGCGCGCGGCGCGGCCTCCTGACGCGGGAGGGCGGGGGGTGGTCGGCCGCCGGCAGGGGCCGGAGGAGGACGATCGGGGGCTGCTGAAGGTGCCCATGGCCCAAGGTGCCCCCAGCTCTGTGCCCTGCCTCGGGGGCCCCCAGGGCCCTCTGGGCCTCGTGAAGGGTGGTCTGGAGTCCGCGGGCGCCTCCTTGGAAATCCTGGGGGCACCTTGGTGAAGGGCCCCCCAGGATCATCATCATCATCATCATCATCATCATCATCATCATCATCATCATCATCATCATCATCATCATCATCATCATCATCATCATCATCATTATCATCATCATCATCATCATCCTCATCACCATCATCATCATCATCATCATCATCACCATCATCATCATCATCATCATGATCATCATCATCACCACCACCACCATCATCATCATCAGCATCATCATCATCACCATCACCATCATCATCATCATCATCCTCATCCTCATCCTCATCCTCAGCAGCAGCATCATCATCATCATCATCATCATCATCCTCATCCTCATCATCATCGTCATCGCCATCGACGTCGTGTTCGTCGCCAGCATCGTCGGAGGCATCATCGTCATCAGCATCATCAGAATCAGCATCATCAGCATCGTCATCGTCATCATCATCAGCAGCATCATCATCGGCATCATCGCCATCACCTCGTCATCAGCATCATCAGCATGACTATCATCATGATCATCATCACTATAATTATCAGCATCATCGTCATAATCAGCCTCATCATCATCAGCATCATCACCTGTGTAAGCATCCACAGCGTCATCCTCATCAGCATCGTCACCATCACCATCACCATAACCACCACCACCACCACCATCAGCATCATCAGCATCATCATCATCATCGTCATAATCATAACCTTGATCATCATCGTCATCATCATCATCAGCATCATCATCATGACTGAACTCATCATGGTCATCATCCTCATCAACGTCATCGTCATCGTCATCATCATCATCATCATCGTCATCATCCTCATCATCCTTATCATCCTCATCCCCCTCCTCCTCATCATCATCGTCGCCGTCGTCGCTACGATCCGCGTCGTCATCGTCATCCCTCTCTCCGTAGTTACTCCATCTCTCTAGCCTGTCGTTTGCTCCTCCTCCTCCTCCTCATTCTCCTCCCCCTCCCACCCACCCTCCTCCCCATCCTCCTCAACCGCCGTCCTCCTACCCCCCCATCTTCCCCCCTCTCTCCCTCCTTCTTCCGCCGACATCCATTCTCACTCGTGCTCCTCCTCCTTGGCAATGTCATCCGCGTCGAGATTGGACACGAGCCAGTCCCGCCCACGGCGTCTGGAAGCAGTGTCCTTCGGCGGCAGCTGGAAGTTCAGGGGCGCTGGAGGAGGAGGAGATAGCCCGCCTCCAGTGCAATCGAGCAGCGTCCTGACCCCAGTAATTACGTCGAGCGGGCTGTCAGGCAGTGGGCTGTCAGGGACACCTGGAGGTTTGGGGGATTATTTGGGGGTGGGGATCCTCGGAGATGTCTGCGGATCCCTGGAGGCTTGGGGCAGCAGGACGGACGCCCTGACGCTCACCCCAGCGTGGCTGCATTGAAGAGGCGCTCGAGGGCACCGCCGCGAAACGCGGAAGCAGCACGCCAGTCCCGCGGGGGCCGTCTAGATCTAGAGAGTCACCGTCAAGTCTGCACTCTCGCCAGCCCTCGTGTACACTGGCGACCTTCGCAGCACGGCCGCGGATGCCTGAGCTAGTGGAGGAACAGAGCGCGACATAAACAGAAACTTTCGGAGGTCCACGCGGATTGCTTGGATTTGCGCTGAACTCCCCTTCCCTGGCGCCCGAAGCGCGCCAGCGGCGGCGCCCGAGGCGCCGCCAGTGGGTGCCCAGCGCCGATCCAAGAAATCCAGAGCGGACCTCCGAAAATTTATGTGTATGCCGCGTTTTCTTCCGCGATAAGCCCCAGCGACGCGTTGGGGAGCAGTCCCCCTGGCAGCGTAAGGCCCGTGACCACTCTGCTCTGGACCACTGCGCTCGACCAGATATCGGCGGCGAGCCCGGGAGGGAAGCGACAAGGGGCGGGCCTTCTCTGAAGCCTCGAAAGTCCCCCGGCCTTCTGAACTAATTTCAAGCCTTCCCCGAAGACACAGAAAACCTCCCAGAAGGCTGGAGGGCTTTTGAGAAGCCCCGCCGTTTTCTTAGAGGGCCTTCTCCTTCTCACTTCCCCCCCTCGCTCGTCGCCGAGGATAGGGGTAGCCCACCGCAGGCACCATCCAGAGCGTGCCAGCCTGCGCACCAGCGCCCGCGACTGCGCACGGCGCCCTGGCGGCCGCCACTGGGCATGCGAGCGCGACCATCGGCTCGGGTGCTGTGAGGGGCATGACTCCAAGTTCCGAAATAAAAGGGAAGGGGTCGGCCCAAGAGGTCATCAAGACCGCCCCAAGACGGCCCAAGAGGGCTCCAAGACAGCCCAAGAGGCGCCCAAGACGGCCCAAGAGGGCCCCAATACGGCCCCGAAAGAGACCCCAAAAAGGAATACGAACCGAAAATTCTGGCCTTCCGCCCCAAGAGGCCCCCTAGATGCCCCAAGAGGAGTCCAGGAAGCCCCAAAAGGCCTCCCAAACGGCCCCCAATAGGCGTCCAAACTGTCGTTAAGAGGCCCCGAGAAGCCTCCCACGAGATCCCAACGAACATCAATTAGGCTTCATACCCACAACCCAGGCACGGAGGCGGGATGGGCCGAAGACCATTAGATCCGCCGCCCCCTGTTGGCTTGCCACAAGGGTGCCTCGCGTGCTGAACCCTGTAGGTTTTGGTTTTGGTTCTTTTTCCAAAAGAACTCCCCCTGGGGCTCCGGCGCGTCCCGCCGGGGTCCCGGGAGGATGGCCAAGGACCTCAATTCCCTGCTTTCCTGCCCAAGACGGCTCCAAGATGGCCTCCAAGATGCCTCCAAGACGGCCAGGATGGGCTCCAAGAGGGCTAAGATGGCTTTAAGATGCCTCCAAGACGGCCCAAGATGTACCCAAGACGGCCTAAGATAGCCTCAAGATGGCCCAAGGCGGCCCAAGAGGCCCCTAAGAGGCCTGAAGGACAGCCCAACAGCCCGTCGAGAGGTTCTCCAGGAGGGCCCGAATGGGCCAAAATGATTGGTTTTCCTTAGGGTTTTTGAAGGATTTTGGCATTTTCGCTTGTTCGGCCTTCAGACGGCTCAAGACGGCCCAAGAGGCCCCCAAGATCGTCCAAGAGGCCCCCAAGAGGGCCCCATGACGGCCCAAGTAGCCTCCAAGATGGCCCCAAGAGGGCCCCAAGACGGCCCAAGAGGCCTCTAACACGCCCAAGATGGCCTCCAAGACGCCCAAGATGGCCTCCAAGACGGCCCCGAAGCGCCCCAAGAGGGTGCCCCGTTGGCCCAGAAAGGCCCCCAAGACGGCTCCCGACGGCGTCAGGCGTGCCAGGAACCCACCAAGATGGCCGAAGTTGGCTCGAAGCTGGCCTAAAAGGGCCCAAGAGGCCCCCAAGAGGGCCTCCAGGAAGGCCAGAAGAGGCCAAACACATGGATTTTCCTGAGGTGTTTGACGGATTTTGGCATTTCCTTCTTTTCGGCCCGAGACGGCCCAAGAGCCCCCAAAGATCGCCGAAAGATCGCCCAAGAGGCCTCCAAGACGGCCAAGATGACCTTCAAGATTTGTTTTTTCCCACGTGTTCCCCGAAGGCTTTCCAAACCGATTCGGGGAACACATGGTCCGATGGCTTGGCAGGTCTGGCCTCAACGTTCGGCCACATAGGCGCTTCCACAAAGGCAGGGGGCGGCGGTGATTACGAGCAAGTTCAGGCCCCCCCCAGTCTGGCCATGAAAGGGCGGCCGTGCCCTCCAAGACGGCTCAGATCAGACCCCCTCCAAAATCAGACCACCCCCCTTTTGTGAAATCCGGAGTAGGCGGAAGGCCCTCGATAGCGAGACCGCACGTTCCTGGACGGGGTGGGCCATCGGGCCCACATTGGCGATCAACGGCCGAGTGGGGGTCGATGCATCCCCCTCTGAGCCCATCACCGTCCCCGGCGGCTTTCGGGCCTGCATGGCGCCAGCTGCCGGTTGGCACGGTCCCGTCAACC
Organism: Prorocentrum cordatum; assembly: GCA_963575745.1. NCBI lineage: Eukaryota > Dinophyceae > Prorocentrales > Prorocentraceae > Prorocentrum > Prorocentrum cordatum. The sequence goes on from CAUYUJ010009668.1 coordinate 649,847, forward strand.
CCCGGAACGCTCTTGGCGAGGCGCCGCAAGTGCTGGAAACCACCCCGAGGCTGGAGAGCCGCCGGGACCCAAAGAGAAAGCCATGAAAAATCAGCCTCAAGCCTATCCCCCCCGACCTGGGGAGCTTGGGGAAACCGAAAGGTATCGATACCGCTACTCCCCGGACCTCTCCTGGGGCGCGTTCTGACCAGGACTTCGACGCGAATTCATCGGTGGTGACGAGGGTCTCCCAGGCGGCCCAAAAATGGGAAAACGAGGCAAGGGTAGCTGTATGGGTACCTTTTCCTCCTCGGACTCACGCTGCCCCTGATGCTGCCAGCGGCACGGCGGGCCACGGCCCGCGGGTGCCCCGCAGAGGGAGCTGCCCGACGACGGCGCTGCGAAGGGGCGCGGGCCCGGGAACCCCGGCCGGCGCCGCCCTGCCTGGGCGCACGCCGAGCGCGCGCGGCGGCGGCGGCCGCGGCGGGGATCCGCTACGCGGGGCTGCCGCGTGGTGGCCAGGCGCACCCGGGCGCTGCGGTGTCCGATGGGCGGACCCCGCCGCCGCGTACCACTGCCGGGCGCGCTCCACGCGGGCCTTCATAGCCGCGTGGCGGCTCTGCCACGCTCCGTCGTCCTCGAGCGCCAGGTCTACTGCTGGAGCCTCTGGCAGGAGCAGCTGCTGGAGCCACCCGGGCTTCGGGGCCTGGGGCCGTTGTCGCTCGGCCGGCTGGTGCTGCGGCTGCTGCTCCAGTAAAGGCTGCGACCGCTGCTTCTTCAGCTGCTGTGGCGGGGAAGTCTCTGGCAAATGGCAAGAATTCTGCGGCGTGGCGGTGGACCTTCTGCAGCCTTCTTCTGCAGCGGCGGTGGCGCGACTGCTCGGCGTCGAAGCCTTCTGCAGCGCTGATGGTAAATACTCCTGCTGGCGCTGCTGCTCCAGCGACCCTGGCGGTGAAGTGCGGCAGCGTTCGAGACCGTCCTCGGCCGCAACATGGCCCTCGTGGAGGGCAGTAGCAGCTGGTGCAGCCCCGCTGCAGAAAGGAGACTGCCCTTGCGGCTTCACGTTCCGCGCCCCTAGCTCGAGCTCATTGAAGTACCGATCCACGGCGCTGGGCAGATGGAGATCCCAGCCCCTGAGCATGTCCGACAGCTCGGCCTGCTCCCTCTCGGCCTCGGCCAACGCCTGCTGCAAACGCTCCCGGTCATCAGCGGGGCCGCCCGCCTCCTCGATCGCCGACAGGGCGCCGCGCAGGTCTTCGGGTGCCCGCGAGGCGAGCGCGCACACGGTGGCGTCGTGGGCCCTGCGGCGAGCAACGGCCGCGCCGCGAGCCTCGAGCTGCGCATCCTCGCCGGCGCCCGCCTCGGCCGCCGCGGCGGAGAGCTCCTCGAGCTCTTCGGCATCCGCGCCTCGGACTAGTGCGGCGCGAAGGGAAGCCCTGGCTGCAAGCGCTCCGCTGGCGCACCGGCGCCAGGCGCGCAGCCAGCTGGGCTGGGCCAGTCGGAGTTTCGCCGCCTCGAAGTGCAAGGCCTGGGCGTACCTGCTCAGGCGCTCGAGAGTCGGCTCGGGCACGCCCGCCTGGCGCGCCTCCGCGATTGCCTCCAGGAGGCGCTCAGAGCTACCGCGGATGGCTGCCTCGCACAACGGGCCGATGGCGGCGCCAGCGCCGCCGTCAGCAGCAGCGGCATCCCTCGGCGTGCCTCCCTGGGCTCTTGCATCATACAGCGCCGACTGGCCTCTGCTCACGAGCTCTGGATCCACATCGCCCACGCCCGCACTTTCAGCCTCGGCGAGCGCCCACTCCAGAATGACGGCGTCGCCGCGCATGGACCCCTCGAGCGTTGTTCGCAGGCTGGCAGCAGCCTCGTCCAGCCGCTGCTGCTGCTGCTGCGGCGGCGGCTGCAAATCCTGCAACGGCACGCCCCCCGCTGGTGCTGTGTTGGGGCTGCAGCTGCCAAGCTGGGCCACTGAGGCAGCGACGAGGCTGGTCCCAACTGGGCTGCGGGGAGACGCGCCAAGCCCACGACTGCCCAGCGAGGTGGCAACACCCGCTGCCAGCACGGTCGAGGCGGCAACGAGGCTGGTCCCAACCGGGCTGCGGGGAGACGCACCAGACCCATGACTGCCCAGCGTGGTGGCAGCACCTGCTGGCGGGCTGAACGCTGCCTCTGCTGGGTGCCGCGCGGCGGCCAGGCCCTGCTCCAGCGGCGCTGCTCCTGGACCCTCGGTCGACGGCGACAGCAGGGCCGCGAGCGCAGGGGGCTCAGGCGCGGTGGGGGCCGTAGGCACGCGGAGCTCCGAGACCTCAGTGCCGCCACCGGGAGGGCGCCCGTGGGGACCTGGAGGCTGACCCAACGGCGGCGCTGCCGTTGGCGCTGGCACGCCAGCGTGGCCATGTCCGACTGGAGGGCGCGGGCCAGCACCCGACGCCGCGTTCGGTGGCAGCCGCGTGGCCTCCGGGATGGTCGATCCAGCTTGCGACTGCAGAGAAGCGATCTGGCGTTGTGCATTCTCGAAGCGGTTGTTCAACGTCGCCGCCAGCTCATCTGAACGACCTTGACCGACTATGTTCCTGATAGGCTCCAGCGCGTCGCTCTGAAAACGACGCAACGTGTCCTGCAGACTGGGGTCCTGGCTTGGGACCGGCAAGTCCGTCGCCGTCGCCACCGGCGCTGGCACGTTCCTGGGGCTTGAGAGCGCCATCTGGCCAGCACGCTGGCCAGCTGTCAAGTTGAATCGTAGCATGTCGAGTCTCAACCCGACGCCCCCGACGCGGTGCCCAAAAATAGTGGCGCCTACCAACTGTCGAAAGGCAGTTTGTGCCAAAACGGCTACGGAGGGCATCGGAGAAGCGGAGGAGAGAGAGGAGAAGGGCGTACGAAGGGGCCATGAGGGCAGGGCGAGGCGAGTGAAACTATGACCCTTGCTGTCTGCCCCTCTTTTGCAGGCCGCTCCTCCTCCTCCTCCTCCTCCTCCTCCTCCTCCTCCTCCTCCTCCTCCTCCTCCTCCTCCTCCTTATCCTCCTCCTCCGCATCTATATCATTATCTTGTGCTCGGCAACCAGCTGCGCAGCACTTAGGCAGCTTCCAACATCAAAAAGGCACGCAACAGCACATGGAGAAACGAAAAAAAACATAAACAAACAAACGAACAAACAAACAACGAGTAGAGCACCCCCCTCGCCGCTGCTGGAGGGGGGCGCCCGAAGGACGCGCGCCGCTCGAGTGCCAGGTCCCACCGCGCTGCGGCGCATCCCCCCCCCCCGCTTTCCAGGAGAGCGAGGCTCCGATGCTGAATCACCCTGCGGCTGGATCCTGCTGTCGCCCCCCTCCATTCCACTTCGCCTCCGACACCCCGGCGGCGGCGTCGCGGCATGTTCCCAATTGCACGCCGTTGGCTTCTCCCTCCATGTTTCGAGGGCGGCGGAGGCACATGAAGTGAAACGTTTTAAGTATGTTCCCTGTTCTCCGTGAGGAGGAGAGCTTTCGTAGCCCAACTGATCGGCACCACGTGCGCTTGTTTATCATAATGTTTGTGTTGTTCTTATTGTAACAATCTCTAACTCAGGCTCAAGCGGTGAATTGGTGGCATACTTCTTGTAAGCATGGCGAGATGTCACGTTGCCCCGTTAAGCTTTGACTGTGATCGAAGTACGAAGAGAGAGGGCCGGCCGGCCGGCGGGCGGACGGGCGCTCACCTTTCTACCAGATCGCAGCCAATTCAGCTGCGAGCATGTATATCTTGATGTCACTGAGGCATGGCAGGGGCATGACTAAATCAACTCCCCCCGCGGCCTCCCCGGCGAGCTCCACTAGCGCGGGCGGGCGCCGGACGATTCGTCGACGCCCCAAAAGTCGCTTATAAAGCGGCCCGTCGCGCCGCGCCCGGCAGGCAGGGCCCCGCCACCTGGTTCACGGCGCTCTAGGACACTCAGCGCATAGCACCTCAGCGCCGGGCGGTTCACTTCATCCGTTCTGGACGCACTTGAAACGCCGCCGTTCGCGTCGAGGAGGTACCTGCTGCATGGCCGCGTATCCCTCCCCGTTCCCCCCCTCAACCACCACTGCCGCCGTCGCGGCCCCAACTGCCTCCTGCGGGGAAGAGGGGCCCAAGCTCTGCTGCTCGTTGTCGGCGCACGCGCGCCGCGGAAGGGAACTGTCCGCGCGGCGCCGCGAGGTGCCCGCCTCAAGGCGCCAGGGCGCGCCCGGCCAGAAATCTCTGGCTGCCGGCGGTCTCGCGGCCGCAGCGGAACTTGAAGAGGCAGCCCCCGCGCCGCTGGGTCGGGTTCTCAGCTCGGCGTCGCCTGGATTCCCGTCGGCCATCTGGCGCGCGACTGCCTGGCCTCGTGGCTCCTTTGCCTTCGTTCTCGCTCTCCTTGCCCTCGCCCTTGGCGTCGCCCGACATCCTTGCTGCCGCGCGGCGGCCCTTGGGCCGCGCGGGATTGGCCACGTCGCTTCCCCGGCGGATTGCGCCCGAGAAGCGACGCCGGCTCCGACGCGCTCGGGCGGCGCCCGGGCCCTCGCTCCACGCGCTGTTGGCACGGGGGCCAGCCCTCGGAGATTCCGCCCGCGGCCAATGACCCCCAATTTCCCGTCCCACCGCAGTTTTCAACTGACCAAGCGGCTCCACTTCAGAGGCCCGCGGGGACGTTGCGCGCCGCGCGGGCCATCCCATGCCGGGCTCTTCACGATGGCGTTCCCCTGGATAGTCATAGTCCCAGTCAAAGGGTTCCAAAACGGCAAAGCCTTCCCCACTCAGGATCCACCTGCTGATACACGGCCACCATGCTCACGGGGGAACGGCTGCGTTCTTCCCAGTCGCACGCGCGTTGAGGTGCTCGTTCTGGAACTTGATCCGCCTGCGAGCCAGCTTCTTTGTCTTCTCCAGCTTGTAGCGATTCTGCGGCAGAGATAGCTCGTCATCTGGGGGGTGGGCAGCCAGGCAAAGACCGCCATGACGTTGCTGCGCAGCGCGGTCTTTCCTTGCAGAGCGTTGTCTCTGCGAGCAGTTATGCCCCGAATGCCAGCGTCCTTCCACCTGCGCCGTGCTCTTGCCTGGGCGCGGTCGGCATCGGGGCCCGTCCACATCCTCGCCGCAGGGTCAGGGGCATGCCCTCTCGATCCCGCTTGGTCAGCCCGGTTGCTTGGCAGTCAATCTTTCGGGTTCGGCGATAGAGGGGCCGCGCTGCACAGGTGCCCTGCGCGCGAGGCAACTCAATGCCCCCAATCGGTTCTGGCACTCGCTGCGGCGGAGAAGGTGGCCGCCGCCCCAATCACTAGGCGCGCAGTGTGCAATCCTTTTTCTCGGTGGGAGAGAGCGCATCATCATCGTCTTCATCGGGTATCCAAAGTAGGACATGGTGCTGTTCAGGCCGTCCTATGCAAGCCGCGTCGAAGTCGGGGAAGTCCTTGAGCGCGGCGCACCGACACGGTAAGACGCATGATCTGATGAACATCGCTTCATCTGTGCCGGAGTGCGGTCGCCAGGGGAGCCGTCGCGCTGAATCCGAATGTCTCGGCCCTCGAAGATGCGGAGCTCGAAAGTTAACGCGCGCGACCGAGGGCGGGCGCGGATGATCCAAAGCAAAACACTCGCTTCTAAGGCCTGGCCGGCCACAGCTCGTGCCCAACCCCCAAATCTAAGCAGAGTCGGTAGCTCCCCGTGCAACTCGCCGCACTTATCCTCCTGCGCTACCTGGACTAGCCTGACTGCCCCATAAGACCCCCTCTTCTGGTCTTTGGAGATCGGGCCTGCTGGGGCAGTATACGGTTCAAGCTGGGTAGGCAGACGGGTCAGACAACGGCGCTGCCGAACGCCTTGGAGGCCCTTCTGCGGCGGCACGACAAACTCGGACATAGACCTTACTCGTCGTTCTGACCGACCGTCTTTCGGCACTTCCGAGTGGCTCGGTGCCGTCTTCTCAGGGTCGTCGTTGACGCAGGGAGGGTCATGCGTGCCTAATAGTTACCCCCCTTTCTCGAGATCGCCTCGTCTCCCGAACCTTTTATCCCAGGCACACTCTGCGCATCTTTTGGTAATCGTGCCCAGGTGATTCCTGCGCGCGGGCTTCAAACGCCCCGCGCAAATCTCAGTGAGAGGTCCAGAACACACGCGGCATAGCTGATCTGCGTTGCCAGTTCGCGTCCAAATCCGCTTGTCGTCGTTTCTACATGCAAGACGAACAGCAGTCGGGCGGCGAGGCGGCTCGACATGCATCGGCCGCGCCGGCGTCGATCCCAACCGCTCAGTTGAGCCCGCACCTACCGGCAAGGCCGTAGACGCAGCTTCAGTTATTGTCGGAACTTCTGCATTTAACCGGGTTGTCCGAAGCCATTTCCGCGACTCCCTGTCTTTGCGTTGCTGTTCAAGGTCAGACCTTAATAACCTGCTATCTTCGCTTGCTGCGCGAGCGGCAAGAAGACTATGTCTCATGTGCTCATCCGCTTGCCCCTTCATTTCGGCCCCAGGCAACGGCCATTTTCTGTTGGTCCTCATCCCGAATTGCCTGAGCCTTCTGCTCGTGTTCTCGAAGGGCTCGCAGCGCCTCCAGTTTTACTTTTTCCGCCTCGAGTCCAGCAGCTTCACGCTGATTGCGGGGCCCCTGATTTTCGCGCGCCGCTTGCTCTCGAGCCTCTTTCTCCCCATCCCTCCCGGCAACGTCAGCCATCTCTCTGTGTTCGGCTCTTTCTGTCTCGGCCTGCTGACAAGAAGCTGACGCCATGTGCTCTGCCGTGTGCTGAATTGTTATGTTCTCTTTGTCCTTTTGGGCAAGACGTCGCTGCGCCGCAGAGTGGCTCATTACTGCAATACTGGCTTCTGCTTGTTGTATCTGTCTTTGCGCATCTTCCTCAATGACAAGTCTCTATTGTTCGACCTCTCGTGCCATTGCCTGTCCCTCTGCTTCGGATTCTGCCAGCATCCATTGAAAATCGCCAGCGGCTCCCTTCTCAACTTGCGCCTCGAGAACAATTTGCTGCGCTTGCGCACTCGCAGCTCTCAGTTGCTCTCGGTCCTGCCTATTTTTCTCTTCCCGCTCCTGAATGGCTAAATAACGGCAATTGTGCTCCTCCAAGTTAGCGCATCCTCCGCATAGCCATGCAACGCTGCACTTGGGACATACGTTCGCACAGTCCGAGCATACCGGCCTAAGACACGGCCCCCCGGTTCATATGCTTTTCCCGGGCATCGGTTCTTCTCCTGCGGCGGGCACCTAGGCCCAGCCTTCCAGCAGCGATCCCTTATCGAGAAGCTACTGGTGGTCCTATTTGATGACAGCCGAGGTGACGCAAGGGCATTAAATCCTCTGGAACTGGAGCGTCCAGCACTGGGGGCCTTCGTACGTCCCCTGCTGGAGGCAGGAGTATGCCGTTCCCTCGTTCTTACACCCTTGTTGATGAATTCGATGTCTTGCTTTTGGGTAAACTCGTCTTTTTCGTCCTGCATTACCAGCTCATCAAGTTCTGGCACCCTGCCCCTGCTTGACCTCGTCAATGCGATGTCGGGTCGGTGAAAGCCTTCTGGCAGAAGAAAAGCATTCAGGTCGTCATCCTCTTTCTTAGACTTTTGTGCCTGTGGAAATGGAGTCGTTCCTGTGGGCTCTCTTATGTCCCTGACCGTGCCCATGCCTTCGGGCGAAGTCAACATCGGCTGTGCCAACGAACTCTTGCCTTGACCTGGGCTTCCTCCATCTCCAATATCATCATCCGAATCGAGAATCGCCTGTTGGATTGTATCGACGTAGGCAACGGTCTCGTCGTCAGACGGGTCTACACCTGTGGCGAGGCCGTCGAATCCATTGGTAATGGGATTATGGTGATGAGATGGGCCAGGTGAGGTATGAAATTGAGCGCACTCCTCGTTCCTCTCAATCGAATGCGAACTGTCTTTTTCAGATGGTAGATCGTTCCCTTCCTCACCTTGACCATGAATCTCAAATTGAGCTGCTTCTCGTGTGCTACAGTTACCTTGATCTAATGTTTCTCTGGGCATTCATTCCAGCACTTTCTCCATTTCATGATCTAAGTCGATCGACGATTGGGAATTCGGGCGTGCCGGCACAAGCCCAAATGGCCACGCGGTAGGAGTTCTGGCTGCGCCATACCTCCCACCCGGGGTTTGCCCCCTTACTACTGTCATCGAGTCGACTGGAGAATCTCCTCCTGTTAAATCGAACGCAGTTTTCGACGCTTGCCTTTCTGGGAGGCGGAGAGAACTAGGTCGCCCCATAGAAGCGCCTGCATCATGAATCGGATCGGAACGATAACGATCTTCTTCTCTTCCGAGCGATCCTTCCTGTGGCCCCATGCTCTGCAAAACTAACGGCTGTGCCGCCGTTTCGGATGATAACCAATATTTTGCTTGGATATTCATAATCCCTGCAATATGTTATGTTGATGTCATGGTCAGTGGGCTCCGCCGATGACATGGGGTTAAAAATTGATAATGCCGTCAAGCATGCAATAGGGTAGCACTGAAGGGAGGAGGCCGGCCCGCTGGCCGACGCACGCGCGCGCGCCGCAGGCTCGCCTTTTCCGTTTCCTTAGAGCCAAAGTGCAGCAGCAGGTAAAAAGCTCAAGTCAAGAAGGGAAAAAAACAGTGCAGCAGACAATGCAGGCAAGGCTAGAGAGCAGGACGGGCAGCAGCAGCATGGCGGTGCGGAACGGGTGCACTGACTGAAACCCCTTGAGGGGCCCCCTAGAGGGCACCAAAACGGCCCCAAGAGCGCCCAGGACCCCCCCGAGGGCGCCCAAGAACCGCGGCCTCCAAGAGGGCTCCAAGAAAGTTCCAAGAGGGCCTCAAGAGGGCCCAACGACCCCCCAAAAGAAACCCCAAGATGACACCGACCCCCCCAAAAAAAAGCTCGACTCCAGCCTCCACGAACTGGCGCTCAGGATCGACGAGGCCTTTTTGTTCAAGATGACGACGCAACATCGCCCGTCGCTATTGAGCAGTTCCCCGCGCTACACCATGACAAGAACCGGCTTGCCTGGCAAATCAATTCTGTGCAGACGACACCGACAGTCCAAGGCATCTCGCAACACATCGGGCAATGGTCACGGGCTGCAGCACGTATACTGCTGGCCGCCTGCACGTCGCCTCTGCGCTGGGCGCAGGGCGGAGCCGAATCCCTCGCAAACCAGTGCGAGCAGGAGTCTGTAAAGGGTCAGAGCGGGGTGTCTCGCCAGCGGAAAACGTGCAGTCTCGGCAATGGAGACCGCAAGAAGAAGCTGAGCTCGCGCGGCCGAGAAAATATGAGCCCGATGTTGGAGACAAGATGCTGGAGGAGAGAGAGAGAGTGAGAGAGAGAGAGAGAGAGAAACCGACAGACAGACAGACAGACAGACAGACAGACAGACAGACAGACAGACAGACAGACACACAGACAGACAGACAGACAGACAGACAGACAGACAGACAGACAGGCAGGCAGGCAGGCAGGCAGACAGACAGAAAGACAGAGTCATATAGACAGAGACAGAGGGAGATAAAGAAAACAAAAGTTCAGATAATATTAGGCTAGCGATTGAACCTGTAGGGTGCCCCAGCCGCGAGCCAAAAGACATCTGCTTGGGGGATCTCCCGAGGACGTGGTCCAGCTGCGGGATGCGGATGACGTCTTACTCAATCTAACGCACCATCCCCTGCTGCTCTCGCGTGAGGGATTCCGCGCGTCGCCCATGAGTCTGAACAAAACCAGGAGCCAGCTCCTCAACGTCAAGCTTCCCGCCGCCATCGGCGTCTACCAAATTGAAAACCAAACTGGCATCTACCACGTCAAGATCCATGGCAAGGAAGACTCATCGGTTCAAACCAAAATGGAGAACACACCTATTCAACTAGAACCGTTGTGCGCGCATCTCGCACGCGCTCCACTTCTAGCTGGCCTGTGCGCCAGGGCATGGCATTGAAGAACAGCCGTGGCATGATGACCCAGAACTGAAAGGTGTCGATTGAGTCTGGAAGTCATCTTGAGACCTTGGTAGACGCCCCAAGGCCTCAATCAGGGACACCGTGAAGATATTTCTGCCGAAAAGTAGGAGACCCCAGAGGTCGTCGAACTAGCAGGCATCTGCTTGGCGGATCTCCCGAAGATGTGGTCAATCAAACGCACCATAACCTGCTGCCCTCGCTGGAGTTGCAGAATGTCCAGATTTCGCGCGTTCCCCATGAGTCTTCCAACTCCTGAGACCCGCTCCTCAGCGTCAAGCTTCCCGTCGCCATCGGCGTCTAACAAATTGAAAACAGCCCTGGTATCTGCCACATCAAGGTCCATGGAAGCCATCCACGTCTGCACGTCCGGCTCCCCCATGATCGCCTGGAACTCATACACGTCCAGCAACCCGTCCCCCGATTCGTCCGCAGCCTGGAACAGCCGCTCCATCTTGCGCGCGTGCGTTTTCACCATCTGCTCGCGTTGCCTGATCATGAGCACGTCGTCCGTGGTGGCGACCTTGAACGTTTCTTGGATAAAGACGCCATTGATCACGCTGATCACGGCGAAGCCTACGGTGAGCTTGTGCGTGAGAAAGAAGATCACAAACCACTCAGAGACGCTTTCGGTCAGCATCCTGCAGGGCCCTGGAAAGGCTGCCAAGGTGATCTCAAAGGTGGTCAGAAGCGCCCTAGAAAACGAGCCCCAATACTCGAACACCTGCAAGCGCTCCTCCACGGGGTAGGAATCATTCTCGAGATACCAGGTGGTCAGAACCCAATTGACAACGAGCGCAACAGCGATCTGGAATAGACTAAGTAAGAGGCAAGACCACGCAAACGATCCTGCACTGCCACGGATTGCGGTAGTCATCAAGTATGACGAATTGAACCCTTGGACTTTCTGGACCAGCTTGAGCAGGCGGAGAAGCCGCACCAGTCGCCCCATACGAAGCATTTCCGCGTCAATTGGCATAACATATTCGCCAACGACCTCAACATACCAACAACATATGACGATCATGTCCAGCACGTTCCAACTATCATGAACCACTTCGCTGCGAAGGGCAATTACTTTTAGCAAACACTCGACGGTGAGCGCGATCCCACAAACGTAATCCATGACCGCGAACAGGGTCTTCGCGAAGGGCCACCTATCATGGGGGGTCTCGGTGTACCAGCGATACCCGAGGTCCAAGCCAATCTGAAAACCGTTGTACTGGACCTCCATCGCCACGCACATTATGGTCACGACTATGACCCCAGCCGAGGCGAGCTCCACCCAGCTGCTCTCCATGACCTGGCGAAACGTCCACCCATCTTGAACCGCGAACGTGCTGCGCTTTTGCATTTTGAAGAGGCTGTCCGCTTTGCCCTTCACGGTAGTACGCACGGAATCCAGCAAAGACCCTCTCTCCGACGAGCAAACAATGCTGCTCCACAGCGCCCTGCCGCGATGCGTTGAGGCTGGCCGCGACGCCTGCTCCGTCCTCTCCACCCTGGCGGGCCCCCGCCTCGCCGCCCCCGCCTCGCCGCCCCCGCCTCGCCGCCCCCGCCTCGCCGCCTTGCCCCTGGCTCCACGCGACGGCCGGCGCCGCCTTGATGTGCGCGCGCGAGACGGCGCCGCCTGGGCCGGCCTCCACGTCTTCCAGGACCCAGGCCGGCGAGGGAGATCGATTGGCTGCTGGCGCGCACAGCCTGGCCTCCAGCCTGGCCACCACCGCGGCGTGCCTGGCGAGCAGGTCTGCGGCCACGGCGGCCCGCTCCTCCTGCAGCGCCCCGCGCAACCACTCGCTCAGGGCGGCGGCCCCTGCGCAGGGGCCGCCCGCCTCGGGCCGAACGCCATTCTCGACGGGCGGGGGGCCGTGCCACGAACTCGACGTGCCGAAGGGCGGCACCGACGGGCTCCGCGGCCGCGTCGCCCTCAGCGCGGCGGTGGGAGCCCCTTCGGGGAACCAGGCCGTCGCGCCCTCGGCGTCCTCCATGGCGGATCGCCCAGGTGTCGTCGGGCCCCGCCCCTCAGGGGCGTAGAGGCGGCGGCGCTCCGTCCTGAGCTGGACCTGAGCCAGGCTTGAGCCAGAATAGCTTCGGAGGATGGGCTTGAACTTGTGACATCGTGAAAGGGAGGAGGTGAGGAGGAATATGCAGGAGAGCGTATGAGAAGAACGCTGAGGGAGGATACGAGGGAATGATGATGGAAGACTGAGGGAGAACCTCTCCCACGTGCGCCGCGAACTGCTGCAACTGAAAACGGAAGACCCCCAAATTCGTCAAACAATGCGTGAATGATTCAGGGCGTGGACTAAACCTGCCGGATCACTCTTGGCCCTTCGGAGGGGGGGGGGGGGCAAGGGAACATAATGGTAAAAGACGCGGGAGTGGGAGAAGGAGAAAGGATCTGCAGGATCAGGAGTGGACAGGATGCGAAGGAAGAGAAAAGAGAAATAATCAAATGGGGAAGATAAAGAAGCATGCGAGGAAACGGAAGAACTGCATCCAATACGACTACGGCGAGTCACCGCCGCCCCCCTGGCCAAGAATCCGCCAAACATTAGCCTGGCGAAGGGCCCAACCATATGCAGTTGTGAGCACCGTCGTTTTATGCACCGCATTCGGAGGAGCTCCCCATAAGCCACGAAACGTGTGAGGGGTGCGCCACAATTTATGCGGTGGGCGCATGCGAAAGCAGCCACTTGGGCCGTCGGTGAAATTTTCGATGGGCCCACTAAACGTGTGAGGGGTGTGCCGAAATAGCCACTGGGGCCGTCGGTGGAGCTCCCTATGGGGCCGCGAAACGTGCGAGGGGTGTGCCAAAATAGGCGCGGTGGGCGCATGCGAACGCAACCACTGGGGCCGTCGGTGGAGCTCCCTATGGGGGCACGGAGCGCGTGAGGGGTATGCCCAAAAAGGGTGCGAAGGGCGCATGCGAACGTAGCCACTGAGGCCGTCGTTGGGGCTCCCTATGGGGCCACGAAACGTGTGAGGGGTGTGCCGAAATGGGTGCGGTGGGCGCATGCGAACGCAACCGCTCGGGCCTTCGGTGGAGCTCCTCTGGGGGCACGAAACGTGTGAAAGGAATGCGGAAGCTGATGGCGATGATAGTGATGATGACGGCCATGATGACGATGACGATGATGGTGATGATGACGGCCATGATGACGATGACGATGACGATGGCGATGACGATGATGCTGTTGTTGATGATGATGGTGGTGATGATGATGACGTCGATGATGATGATGCTGATGATGGTGGAGGAGGGAGGGGAGGAGGGGGATGAAGGACGGAAGAAAGGAAGGAAGGAGTGAGTGATGCGGAGCGCTGTCTCTTCGAAACGAAGACCCAATATCACAGGATGGTTGGGAAGAACTTGACTATCGATGAATTCTGAGGTCCCGCTTGGGCCCGCTCTGGGCCGTCTCGGGGCTCTTCGACGGGCCCTCTGGGGCATCCTGGGTGCACCCTCAGGCTCTATTGGGACACCTCTCGGGGCCCTCTTGGGCTGTGTTGGGGCCCTCTTGGAGCCCTCTCGGGCCGTCTGGAGCCCATGAGACGGTCTGCGGGGTCACTTGGGGCCATCCGGGAGGTTTCATTGCGCCCTCTTGCGCTGTGCCAGGACAATCTTGGGCGTTGGGCCCTTGTTGGGCAATATTCAGGCCAGTTGGGAAGCCTCTCGGAGTGATTTGAGTGCGTCCGGTCTCGAGAGCCTCCTGGGCAGTGTTTGAGGCTCTTGAGGCCCGCAAGGCGACAATGTTTAAACCATGCATTTAGGTCCCCCAGGGCTTCGTGGGAGCTCTCTTGGACCGCTCTTTGAGCGTCTCGGGCACCTCGGGGGCAGTCTTGGAGCCTTGCTGGGCTGTGTCTAGGTCCCCTCGGGCCGCCTTCCGAGCATCTTGGGCCATCTGGGGGCGATTTTGGGCCGCAAGGACTTCGTCCTTGCGGTCGGAATACAGGTCCTGGCGACCCTGCCCCAAACCTGTGATCGGGGTCTCGGCTCGGGTACCCCCAGCTCCGTTCCCCACACATCAGTCGCAATGCCGTGCAAACTCTGCCCCAGAAGCCTCAAGATTCAGGGCATCATCTGGAAGAGCTTGCCGAGCAGCGCCAAAAGAGATCCACGGACATCCAGCTTCTGATGCTAACAACATACATGCATCATCGCAGGAACATAAGCGATGCCCAAGCAATTCGCTTGCCCCCCTGATCCACGGATATGCGCCATCTGTCACGAGAGGCATTGCAAAGGGGCGACAAGATCAGAAAGTGACGCCCTTGCCGCCGCCCTCCTTGCCGCTTGTGGCGACAGGTGCGCGCTCGTCGCCGCAGCTGTCAGCGCGGGCGGCGGGGGCATCTTGGGGGACCACCTGCGCGCGGCCGTGCCAACCTCCTGCATAGCAACTAGACAGCCTTGTCTGATCGCGATGCCCGAGCTATGCCGAGACCAACTTTGTCAGTGCACTACATCGAAATGATTCTCGGCAATCTCGCAGCAGTGCAGCAAAAACAACACAAGTGGCACAGTGCCCACTGCTGCAAGGGCCAACATCGGCAATGGCGCTCTGGTCGTGGCCGCCGCCGGCGGCGGCGTCTTTCCTTGCGTGTGCTCAACTGCTGCAACGCAACGACGACAAGGCAAGGGGTCGGGCGCGCGACGGCACGGCGACCATGCACGAAGGCTCACGCAGGCCGCCAGCGCGGCACACCGCGCCGAAGGAGGGCGCTCACACGCGACCTCGCGCGGGCAGCTTGCGCGCGACTGTCCGCGCCGCGCAGCTGGCTCCTTTTTGTTGCACCACCCGATTGCCTGCCCAAGGCCTGCACCACGACGGCACAGCCCTTTTCAGCATTCAATCGCAGTTGAAGAACGGACACTGTGACATGCGAAATGGAACATTAAACACAGGATCTGATAAGAATTGTAAAGGTTATGATGTGCGTCACAACTTCCCTTCTCCGTTTCTCTTCAAAAGGTTCGTTTGCTAACGTTTGATGGCTGACATATCTGATGTCGTGAGGACACCATTCAACTCTTGTTGCTCAGTCTTATTTAAACAAGATGAAGTGCTCGCAGAGGACATTTGAATTCCCTGGCCACCTTCTCCGCCCAACACGTCTGCACCTTCTCCGCCTTCCCTGCCCGCGAGGCAGCCGCGGGGGCAGCATTTCTGCTCGCGCCCTTGCTGCTGCTGGAGGCTGGGACGAAGGCGTCTGCGCTCCCGCTGCCATTGGCAGGCGCGGAGGCGAAGGCGTCGTCGGCGGCCGCCTGCCCGAGTCACCACGAATACCTTGCAAGCTGCTCATCCTTTCGCCGCCGGAAACTGCGCAACCTTAGCTGCCCCGACACGCAACAAACAGCACGGAGCACGCTGACATGGAGCTCATCACGTAGACTGACAACGTAGGTATGACGCGATGCTTTCACCAACACGTGGACCAACATGTGCCGAACCAACGCGCAGCGTCTCAACAATGACGTTGAAAACACGGCACGTGTCGCGTTTCAACACGGGCGTATCAGGGCAGTGACGTACCCAGTACGGTGGGTGTGCGCCTCATCGCCGACGCTTGCCCCACCATGCTGCAACTCCCTCTCCTCAACAGGGGCCAGAGAGATGGATCCCCGAACCTCACCAATGAAAGCACGGCGCGCACGAAAACCAGCCAGGGCGAATCTGAAATATGCGCCGCGTGCTTCAGGCTGGCCGGAACTACCGATCGACCAGCGGCGACAGACACAGTACTCAAACGTAAAAACGAAGCACGCGGCATATCGACAAGTTCCAAACAGAGGTGTTACGATCCCTACACGTGGACCGCACCCAGGCTTCATTGCGCGCACATATGCACAATAATCACGAGATCGGGAATCTCTGTAGACAGACCAGTGGAAAGTCGGGACCAATCCCAACAACCGATATTGACAACAAATTAACTTGAAACTTGAACTCCGGACAAGCCACGGCCTGGGCAAGCCCCCGGAACTATGACTCGCAACCAGGTGGTGCAATGCAAGGTGCTAGTCGAAGCTAGCAGGCCAAACAAGAGGAATCCCCAGCAAGTCAATTTGGGCAATGCCACGAACTAGCCCCAAAGACTCGCATTCCCTCGCTTGCTATCTCAGTCGGAGCTATCACTGCAAAACAGCATTCCTGGGACGCCAGAGGGGTCCGGTTCCTGGACGTGGGGCGAAAGTCAGGAGCCAGTAGAGGATAGCCCAAATCATCATCATTCACGACAAGCTAGTGCGCCACCTTTTCCGATGTGATCGAAGCTAGCCCCAAGAACTAGAATTTCAGGAAAGCCAGAGGGGTCTCCGAATAACTCCCATTCCCAGGCAGTCCAAATTGGAAGAGCTGTGCTAGGGGGTTGTCAAAACGAGCCCAGATAGCCAACATCCTGGACACGTCAAATTACCAGGAGCTCACCAGGACAAATATGAATCCCCGCAGAGAAAATAAGGAATGATCCCAAAAACGAGAAGTCCCGACAAGCAAGACCACGGGCGTGGCGTAAGCAGGAAGCAGAAGTCTCTCCCAAGGGGTCGAAAAGGCGACAGTGTGGAGTAGAAGGCACATGGCAGAGTAGAGGGTGGCATGCATCATAGACCATATTGACAAAACAACATTCGATATATATATATATATATATATATATATATTTCCCGCAGGGGCCGGGGGAAAGGAAACATTGAATGAGGAGAAATAAACAGGAATGGTAGGAGCGTGGAGTGGTAAGGGCGAGAGGAAATGAGAAGATGACGTGGAACGCACGATGGAGGTGCCCACTTAGTCGTCGAGGAGGACGAGGAGGAGGAGAAAGAGGAGGAGCAGGAGGAGGAACAGGAGGGATAGGTAATGGAAAGGGGTAGCGGTGGTGAGAAGAGAAAGAACTGAAGAAAAGGTGGGAAGTCCTGGTCGGATCAGGAGGAGGAATGCGTGAGGGAGAAAACGTAATTAGCAAGGGGAGGAGAAATAGTATGAAGGAGGCGGGGAAGTAATCATGGAGGGCGCGCCGCTGGATGCCCCAGAGGGGGGGGGAGGGGTCCCTGACGCTGGATGCCCCAGAGGGGGGGGGAGGGACCAATGATCCCCCCCAATCCCCCACCACCCTTTTCCCTTGATCCGCCGTCGCGGGCGACCCCTTTCGCCCCCCCTTCCCGCTCCATCGTCGGCGGACCCCCCCCCACCCTTTCCCGATCCGTCGCCGGCGGACCTCACCCCCCCCCTCCCCCCTTTCGCCACGCCGCCCCCTGGCTCCGGAACCGGATCCCTACCACACCTAATCCTCAACCTAATCCCTGCCCTGACCCCTAACCCCTAATCCACCCCCCCACTCCTAACCCTAACCCCTACCCTAACCCCTAATTCAAACCCTAATCCCCACTCTAACCCCTACCCTAAGCCCTGACCCTAACCCCTAACCCCTACCCGAACCCTAACCCCTACCCTGACCCTGATCCTAACCCTGACCCCTACCCTAACCCTAACCCCTACCCCTAACCCTACCCCTTACCCCTAACCCTGGCCCCTAACCCTAATCCCTGACCCTAGCCCTAAGACCTAACCCTAACCCCTAACCCTACTCTCACCCCTAACCCTGACCTTAATCCCTAACCCTTACCCTCAGCCCTAATCCAACCCCCTAAACCCTAACCCTAACACCCAGCCCTGCCCTAACCCCTACCCTAACCCCTAACCTTAACCCTAACCCACTAACCCTCACCTAACCCCTAACCCCTACCCCCACCCCTAACCCTGACCCTGATCCGTAACCCCAACCCTATGCCCAAACCGTTAACCCTAACCCCTAAACTCAACCCTAACCCCTAACCGTAACCCGAATCCCAAATATCAACCCTAAGCCCTAACCCTAATCCCCCAACCCTACCCTAACACCTACCCTAACCCTAACCTCTACCACTGTTCCCTATTAATAAACACCCCCTCCCCCAGGCAACTGGGGGCCAACCCAGGTCCATGACGACACCCCCCACAATCCCTTGTAAACAACAATACAAAACACACTCTGCCTCCAAATTCGGAACATGCGCAGCCAACCCGATGCGCCCCCCCCCCCCGCCATCCCTGTCAAAAAACAATACAGAGTACACTTGGCGGCGGCGGCGGCTGCGGCGGCTGCGGCGGCGGCTGGCGGCGGCGGCGGCGGCTGGCGGCGGCGGCGGCGGCGGCGGCGGCGGCGGCGGCGGCGGCGGCGGCGGCGGCGGCGGTAGCGGCAGCGGCTGCGGCGGCGGCGGCGGCGGCGGCAGCGGCGGCGGCGGCGGCGGCGGCGGTGGCGGCCCTCCCTGGCGCGCGAAGTGCGCCAAGGGCGGCGCTGAAGGTGCCGCTGGGGGGGCCCAGCGCAGACACGAGAAGTCCGCGAGGAGGTCCGAAAATCAATGTTTATTAAGTTTTACGTCTTCGATGGAAACCAACGCCATGCGCGCCCCCTTCCCCTTCTGGCTGGCGTCCACAAAGAAAACATGTGACTGACCTGTGAGGAAGTGCTGTTTCACTAGGGTTTAGGGTTCAAGGTTTAACTGCGTGGACACCACATGCATTATGTGATTGACGCTCTTTGTCAACACGACTCGCTTCTCAAAACCAAGACTGGCCTTGGACAGATCAGCTCGTACTTGACGCTTGACTCTCAAATCCTCTGGCGCCAGGAAGAAAGACACACGAATGACACGATGCAAAATGCATCATTCTAAAGATCATGACGTTTACTGACAAAGACGCCAACAAAAATTGATGCGGGCGCCGTGCTGTGCGCTGCTGTGATCAAATGCTGCTGTCCGCACCATGGCGTCAATACTAAATCACATCGATAAGCGCTTCGGCAATAACTACTTCACTTGTACACCAACTTGAAAGATATCACCAATGGCATCGCAACACCTAGTGCTGCACAACCGTCTGCCTCCGTGCCCTCTGTCACCGTGAAGCGTGATAAAATTCGATGTGCTGACTGGAAGGGTTTCTGTGTATTCAAGGGCCCCCTCCCTCCGCTCCTCACATCCAGTGTATCTCACCCTCCCTCCTCCCAAGGCTCCCTGTCCAACGTCCCCCTAGGGCTTTTCAAAGCTCACCTAGGCTTCCAAGACGGCCCAGGAAGGCCACCAAGGCCACCAAGATGGTCCAGCATTGTCTCAGGAGTCACCCGACAGCCCCCGAAACGACCTCAAGAGGCGCCAAGACGCTTCCGAGGCCAAAGGGACGTGCAAAGAAATCTACCGGCTGTGGAGCACGTTTGATTTCGCGACCCTCTCGGTTGAAAACGGTAGGAGCAAGGCCTTCGAGGAGACAGAACGGAACCAACAACAACCAAATGAAGGCGGGCACAGGACAGCCTGAGAACACAGGAGAGTCCCCAAAGGGCCCCAAGAGGGCCAAAGAGGGGCCCAGGACAGCCCAAGAAAACCAACAGACTCTGCCTCTAGAGGCCACCAAAAAACAACAACAACAACAACAACAACAACAACAACAACAATCATTTTACCCGAACGCTCAGTGTTCTCACCAGTGCCAGGGTTTTCATGCGACGCGAGACAATACCCCCACTTCGTGGGGGGGCAGTTCAAGCTCTACCAAATATCCAAACGACTCTTCGCGACCACCCAAACCCAGCTTCCCGCCCTATGACGTTGGGACACTTCACTTCGTGGCGTGCGGACGACCGTGGCTACTACACTGGCGTGGGGTACACACCCACAGAACTTGGTCACTTATTCGGGGCGCGCGTGTGCCCAGCATCCTGCAATTGTGACATACAATACATGACACAGACAGACAGAGAGAGAGACAGAGAGCAGACAGAGAGAGAGACAGAGAGAGCGGAGTTGGTCACATTTTTGGGGCAAGTTCCTGAGATCGTCGTGTTTTTTGTTGGTCTTGCGCGCGCGAATGTCCACTTTACTTTTTTTTGCAAGGGAATATTGATTATGTTAGAACAAAAAAAAGTAGCTCGCGCGAGCTCATGTAACATAAATGTTGAAAAACCATTGGTTTTGTGGGAGTCGGACAGCGCGCGCGGGATGAAATTTGGACATTTTTTTTGAAAAACCATTGGGTTTTTGATGTTTTTATGTTGAAATCGTTACGAAACCTAAGGTTCTGGAAGGATTTCGTCTTGCGCGCGCGAATGTCCACTTTACCTTATTTTTTGCAAGGGATTATTGAAATTTGATTATGTTAGAACAAGAAAAAGTAGCTCGCGCGAGCTCATGTAACATAAATGTTGAAAAACCATTGGTTTTGTGGGATTCGGACAGCGCGCGCGGAAGGACATTTTGACAATTTTTTCTTAAAAAACCATTGGGTTTTTGATGTTTTTATGTTAAAATCGTTACGAAACCTAAGGTTTTGGAAGGATTTCGTCTTGCGCGCACGAATGTCCACTTTACCTTATTTTTTGCAAGGGATTCTTGCAATTTGATCAAGTAAGAACAAGAATTTTCATTTTATATTGTTTTTTGCAAGGGAAAACGAGCGTCAACAAAAAACCGGATCCGGTAATCCACTTTTCTGAAGCTTTCGCGAAAAATGATGAAAATGTAGCTGCGGCCTAGGCGGCGCAGGGGGGGCGCGCACCAGGGGGCCCAACAATAATTATTCTTTAGAAGAAATAATGTTCAACAACAACAACAACAACAATTACTAGCACGTGGGGACACTCCGTTCTCACCAGTGCCAGGGTTTTCATAGGAGGCGGGCAATACCCCCACTTTGTGGGGGGGCCGGTTCAAGCTCTACCAAATTTCCAAACGACTCTTCGCCACCACCCACACCCAGCTTCCCGCCCTATGACGTTCGGACACTTCACTTCGTGGCATGCGGACGACCGTGGCTACTATTCAGGGCCCCGCGGCCGACGACGACGGCGTGCGCGCGCGAAGAAAAAACGAATGTGTCCCGCATGGTATTATTTGACAGGGATGATGGCCCTGGCAGGTGCGCAACCGTTGTCGCAGAAGTTCGAAAAAGTTGCTCGCAAAAGCCCGTTTGACAGAAATGTTTAAAAAGTGTTGGGTTTTCCTACGAATCCGCAAGAGCGCGCGGGATGAGATTTTGACATTTTTTTGTTGAAAAACCATTGGTTTTTTGATGTTTTTATGTTAAAATCGCTCCGAACACTAAGCTTTTGGAAGGATTTCGTCTTGCGCGCGCGAATGTCCACTTTACCTTATTTTTTGCAAGGGATTCTTGAAATTTGATTATATTAGAACAAGAAATGTCATTTTATAGTGTTTTTTGCAAGGGGAAACGGATTACAACAAAACAACCGGATCTTGATCACATCGTATTACCTGAGGCTTCCTCACGAAAATGATGAAAATGTAGCTGCGGCCTAGGCGGCGCAGGGGGGCCGTGCACCAGGGGTCCCAACAATAATTATTCTTTAGAATTAATAATGTTCAACAACAACAATTACTAGCACGTGGGGACACTCCGTTCTCACCAGTGCCAGGGTTTTCATAGGAGGCGGGCAATACCCCCACTTTGTGGGGGGGCCGGTTCAAGCTCTACCAAATTTCCAAACGACTCTTCGCCACCACCCACACCCAGCTTCCCGCCCTATGACGTTCGGACACTTCACTTCGTGGCATGCGGACGACCGTGGCTACTATTCAGGGCCCCGCGGCCGACGACGACGGCGTGCGCGCGCGAAGAAAAAACGAATGTGTCCCGCATGGTATTATTTGACAGGGATGATGGCCCTGGCAGGTGCGCAACCGTTGTCGCAGAAGTTCGAAAAAGTTGCTCGCAAAAGCCCGTTTGACAGAAATGTTTAAAAAGTGTTGGGTTTCCTACGAATCCGCAAGAGCGCGCGGGATGAGATTTTGACAGTTTTTTGTTGAAAAACCATTGGTTTTTTGATGTTTTTATGTTAAAATCGCTGCGAACACTAAGGTTTTGGAAGGATTTCGTCTTGCGCGCGCGAATGTCCACTTTACCTTATTTTTTGCAAGGGATTCTTGAAATTTGATTATATTAGAACAAGAAATGTCATTTTCTATTGTTTTTTGCAAGGGAAAGCGGATTACAACAAAACAACCGGATCCTGTACACACCCTCTTTTCTGAGGCTTCCTCACGAAAATGATGAAAATGTAGCTGCGGCCTAGGCGGCGCAGGGGGGGCGCGCACCAGGGGGCCCAACAATAATTATTCTTTAGAATAAATAATGTTCAACAACAACAACAACAACAACAACAACAATAACAACAACAACAACAACAACAGCAGCAGCAGCAGCAACAACAACAACAAGAACAACAACAATCATTCTAAGACTGTTCGCCCTTATCTGCTCGAGTGTCCGATAACGCGTATGCCCCAAACCCTCGATGTCCGCCCTCTTCGTCTTCGATCGAACCCTTTTTGGGGGGTATACCTGTCTTCCCTGCAGGCCGGGCCCCGGCAAGCAGCGGGGCGGCCGCGGACCGTCGGCCTGGCCAGCGGCAGCGCTGATCGGCGGGGCGGCCGCCGTCGACCCGACACCAAGAGGGCCGGACAGGGGACCGACCACGACGACGACGACGACGTCGACGACGACGGCGACGACGACGACGACGACGGCGACGACAACGACGAGCGAAAGCGAGAGCGAGAGAGAACGACAGCAGGGCCACGAAAGACACGAAATAGGCCACGAAGGGCGACAGCGGGGACACGAAGGGAATGCGTATGGGGCCACGAAGAGCACGAACGAGCGGGGGCCACTGTGGGTAGCAACTGGGCCACGTAGGACAGTGAGGGGCCACAAACGGCGACAGCGGGGCAACGAAGGGCATGCACATGGGGCCACAACGGGCGCGAACGAGCGGGGGCCACGAAGGGCATAGTTACGTATGTTGGGCCGCGGGGGGCAAGGATGGGGCCACTGAGGGCAACAACGGGGCCACGAAGGGCAGCGAGGGGGCCACGAAGGGCTGCAATGGGGCCACGAAGGGGTGCAACGGGGCCACGAAACAAAGCGAGGGGGCCACGAAGGGCTGCAACTGGGCCACGAAACCAAACGAGGGGGCCACGAAGGGCTGCAACGGGGCCACGAAGGGCAGCGAGGAAGCCACGAAGGGCTGCAACGGGGCCGCGAAACAAAGCGAGAGGGGGCACAAAGGGCTGCAACGGGGCCACGAAACAAAGCAAGGGGGCCACGAAAGACTGCAACGGGGCCACGACAGGCAGCGAGATCCCGATTCCTAGGTAATCTGTGACGGAGTCCTGAGCGTGAGTGCGACTCCTGGGTGCCTGGGTGTCGGGAGCGCGGCGCTTGAGAAATCGCAAGAAATTCCAACGCAAGGGCGCGCTTCGTCAGTAGATTGCAAGCAAGTCTCCAGCGAGAGCGCGAGTCCAGAGCGCCCGGAGAGCGATTCCTCAATAATTATAAGGATGTCCCAAGCGAGAGCGCGACTCCTGCATAAAATGCGAGGAAGTCTCGGGCGGGAGCGGGGGTCTTGGCTAAATTGTAAAGAAGTCTCCAGCGGGAGCCGTTGTTGTTGTTGTTGTTGTAACCCGGAGGCCATGGGCACGGTTTGAGCATCAAGACTTCCCCCATCAAAAAACACGGTGCGAGGGTCGAGGGGCGCACTTTGAGAAAAAAAACAATATGCACCGGTGGGGGGGAACAACAAACAATAACTAGTCAACAACAACAAAAGCAACAACAACAACAACAACAACAACAAGGTCAGGGCGGTCGTGAGGGACGCGTGCTTGGTAAGGAGTCCTTACTAAGTGTCCCTGAGAAAGGAATCCTTACTAAATGTCCCTTAATAACGGATCGTTAATAACGATCCCTTAGTAAGGAATCCGAACTAAAGATTTCCTACTAAGGACCCCTGACTAAGGATTCCTCACTGAAGACTCCTTACTAAGGATTTGGGGAAAGAAAGATTCTGCAGAGAAAATTCTTTAACATAGACTCCGTACTAAGGGCTCCTGAGTAAGGACTCGCGCGCAAGATTCCGTGCCGAGACTTCCCCAAGAAGGATTCCCTCATAAGGACTCCTTACAGTGGACTCCATATTCAGGATTTCTTCAGAAGGGCTCCTGGATAATGATTCCTTACTACAGATTCCTTAATTGAGAAATCATGAACAGAGATTCCTCAATCCATATTCCTTATTGAGGCTTCTTTAACAAATATTCCATCCTAAAGATCCATGAATGATGATTCCTCCGTTTTGATTGCTTAGTAAAGATTCAGCGATATGGATTCCTGAGGAAAGATTCTGCACTACGGGTTCCTTAGTAAGGATTCTGCATTAAGGAATCCGTAACACATATTCATGAACAAGGATTCCGCAGTAAGCATTCTTTGGTGAGGATTCTTCAGTAAGGGCCCATATACAACTTACTCACTCACTTACTCTCGCGCGCGTCGGCCCTTTGGCCGCCCCGAAGCGGGGCGCGCGGCGGGGCCTCGGCTCCACGCGTCTCCTCGCAACGCAGTACTGCACTGCACAAGAAGATACAATATCCACCCATCTCGACCTCGGTGTCTCCGCCCGCCTCGCCATTCCGATGGGTTCCCATGCTAGTGCGCGGCGTGCCCCGGTATCTCCATCTTCTTGCACTTGCCCAGTCTAGTTTGAAGCTGCTTGCTGGTGGTTTTCGATTCCATCCCGAACTTGTACTTCACGACGTCTAACCTCTAGCTCGCGCGCGGTTCTCCGCGGCCAATCCACCCGAGGCTCTAGATCAGGATCTTCGCCGGAAAAAGAATCGGATTCCGACGCGCTTGACGACGCGCTTCGCGAAATTCCCTCCTTGACAGATTGTCGACGACGGCTGCCAAGAACCATCCGGGGCATCTTCCGCTGAACTCTGCGCACTCTGTCGATCAGCTCTTGAGTGAATGTCCAAGCGGCGCTTCCGTATAAACAAAAAAACATTGGATGCAGTAGCGTCAAAAAGCCGCAGGCGTGCATTGAGCGAATACCGCTCGTTGGTCAGCTCGTCTCTATGTGCCGTGAAACTCTTCCATGCCGCGTGGATCCGGTGTTCGACTTCAACGTCAATATGGTCGATCGCGTCATGGTCGACGTCATCCAGACGCCTTCCTCTGGATTCCTTAGTAAAGGTTTATTCGTGCGGATTCCTCAATAAGGATTCCTGAAAAGGGTTTCCTAATAAGGATTCTCTACTGGGATTTCCCGACTGAGGACTCCTGAAACAGGACTCCTCACTAGGGTTCTTCAGTAAGGACTCCCAATTGCAGATTCCTTACTAAGTCTGCCCCACCAAGGGTCCCTTAGTAAGCATGCCTTGGTAAAGATTCCTTACTAAAACCTTATTACTCAAAATTCCCTACTGCAAGATCCTCAGTCAAGAACCTGAACTACGGAATCCTCAGCAAGGGGTCCTTACGCAGCACTTCTCAACAAAACCCTTCTACGAAAGCGTCATTCGTAAGGAGTGCTTAGTAAGAAATCCCCACGAAGGAATATGCACCAAGGAGTCCTTAGCAAGGGGCCCGTAAGTGGCCCAAAGACGGCCACAGATGGCCAAACAACGCCCAAGACGGCCCTAGGACGGCGTCCCTTGACGGCGCGGCAGGGCCCCAAGACTGGCCACGACGCCCTCCATGGGACCCAATACTGTCTCACTGGAGGCCGGCCAACACAGTCCAAATGCAACTTACACGATATCCATGTCACCCCCAGGGCCGTGAAGGCGAACGGTGCGACGGTTTTCCTCTTCCACTTCCTCCTCCTCCTCATCATCATCACTCCCGTCACCATCCCCATCGCCACCATTAGCAGCAGACGCATCAGCAGCATCCTAAGCATTATCGCCAGCGCCCCATCCCTCCTCTTCATCATGCGCGCTCTCATCAGAACCAAAGCAACCACCATCGCCACCCTCATCAACATCATCATCAACAGCATCACCATCATACTGATCACCCGCATCATACTGGACCCCTCAGCAATCCTCAGCTTCCACGAGGGAATCGCCAGGGATCCTAGGGAACCCCCAGGACTCGCTAGGGGATCCGCGAAACCCTCCTTGGGAATCACCAGGACCACCCAGGAAGCCTCAGGAAACCCAAGGATATCCTGATGAAACCGTGAGGAAACCTTCGGAGACGTTTGGGATCCTTGGACGATTCTGAGGACTCCGTAAGGAATCCTCAGACATGCTTAGGGCATTGTGGGGAAACCGCAGGAAATCCACGGGAAGCCTCAGGGAATCCTCAAGATGCAAGATGCCGCAGGAAGTCTTAATGAACCCCATACGGAATCATCAAGAAACCCTAAGAGTCCTCAGGAATCTCTGAGGAATCCATCGGAAATCCTCTGGAATCCTCTAGAAGCCCTATGGAATCGTCAAGAACTCGAAGGGGATCCTCTGGAACCGCTTGGGAATCCTCAGGAACCCCAAAGAAAATCTTCTGGAAACTCGAGAGAAACCCCACGAACCCCAAAGGAACAATCATCGTGATAACCCCCAGGCAATGCTCGAGGTCCAGAAAGGAAACATCGGGGATCTCCTGGACACCCCTTGGAGACCCTAAAGATTCCTCAGGGCCCCCGAGGGCCCTGAGGGATCCGGAGGAATCGCAGAGGAATCCTTGGGAACCCTTCAGGGGTTCGTCGGAAATCCTCTGGAATTCGAAAGCATCCCGAAGCAGCCCCCAGGAACCCCTCGGGGGCCATCGGGCCGCTGCGTTGCTGGGGGGTGGGGCGGGGGGTGGGGGCACTCTCAAAAACGCCTTGTTCAACAACAAGCGACGCCAACACTAGCGCCACCAACATCAACGACAAAACCGACCGCCGAGGGGCCCGAGACGACCGACGAGGGGCAAGCCAAACTTGGACGCGCCAGTTTCGTTCCGCCGACGAGGGCTCTGCCCGCCTGGCGCCTCCCGCCTCGGCGCGGCCGGCGCGGAACGCCCCGCGACGCCCGCGGAGGTCCGCCGCCCGGCCCGCCCATGGCGCCCGCGGGGGCCCGCCCGCCCGACTCGCCGGCGACCCCGTTGGGCTGCAACGGCGCCGCCCTTCCAGCTCGGCCCGGCCGAGCGCGCGGCCCCGGCCGGGCGACCTCGGCCGAGACGGGCCCGGCCGGGCCGAATTTGGCTGGGCCGAATTCGGCCAGGCCGAATTGAAGGGAGGCGCCGTTGCAGCCCGACCGGCCGACAATCGCCTGGCCCGGAAATCCAGCGCTGGCGGCCACCACCAGCGTGGAAAACATAAATCAAGTCCTTGGAAAGCAAGAGCGCGTATTCACCTATGAGAGCGCTCGGTGCTCGACCCGAGTTCTGCATTCGCACGGGCCCCCCAGCACCGTCATCAAAAACGCCATTCGGGCACTGGCAAAATGCAGACAAAGCGGCAGCCCCTGTTCTTGCCAGTGCACTTTAAATTTATAACTAGGCCAAGCCAACTCGCGCAACGGAGATGTGCCTGATACCAGCGGCTACAGCTCCGCCTACTGCGTTCTGAACGCACCCACGGGTCAGCTCACTCAGAGAGTTGCTCACTTTCTGCGAAGACCTCCCCGGCTTTCCCTTGTCCTTTTTGGAAGATACATGTCGCATCGCCGCTCGCGCATGCGACCACTTTCCAGCATGTGTGACCCCGTGCGCGCCATCGCGCATGAGTCCTCTCCAATGAATGGGACCCACCCATGTCCGCTTGCATCGGCTATTTTAAGAACTGCCATATATTTAGCAGCGAACGGCATGCGTGCAATATCGCTGACCAGGTGCGCGGACGCGATCTGATCATACGGCCATCCGTCAACGCCTTCCCGCGTGGATCGAGCACGAACGCAACCGCGGGTGAGCAAATCCTTCGTTCGCGCATATACGTCAGAACGCTCCGCGGGCCCCGCGCAAGGCATGTCAGGCACTGACAAGCTCCGGGGCTGGCGGCGGGGTTGGAGGCGGGGCGCCACACCCGCCCCCACCACCGTTTAAACCGGGAATGGGAGAGGGAAGTGGCCTCGCACCCGACAATCCTGCATCGCTCGGCGCGTTTGCAGCACCGCCCCCAGTTGAACTCGGAGCCAGCGGGGCATTCTGTGCGCCCTTGCCACCTTGAGTGCCCGAGGCCGATCTCGGATGGGGCGACGCCGGGGGGAAATGATGTCATCGGCACCAACTGCGCCTGCACTATGACTACTTCTCTCCCCGGGCCTAAATACCCCCGCGCGCCCTCTCCCAGGTGCGCCGGCCTCCTCGCCGCTGGCTGAGCCAGCCACGGGAGCCCGCGAACCCTGAAGCCTTGCTCTCCTGAGGGAAAAAAAAAACACTCGAAAGATCGCTCGGCTTCTCATGCGCGAACCCGTTTCCATCCACGTACCCACGAGGAGGTAACTCGCTCGCGTCTCCCGACCTTCTCCAGCCCTTCCATTGCGCTTCGAGCGCCGCCGCTCGTTTCCTGTCCTCACTAGCGACGCCTTCCCACTTTGCGTCGCATTTCTTACTCGCCCTTGGGTTGCGCCGAAGCTCTTTGCAAACCTCGCTTGCCAACCTCTGAGCTGGTGCAGCCTTTGGCTTCTGAGGACTGCAGGGGGCAGCTTTTGGCTTAGGCCGATCAGGATTTCTTCTGCGCCGCGCACTTTCACGCGGCCTCATTCTTCGCGCGCCCGTCGCGGACGAGGTCTGTTCCTTGCCCCCGCGAAGCCGAGCCTGGGGCGGCCCCCGGCGCAGCTTCGCTAGACTTCTTGCGCCCCCGTCGCCCGTGCGAGTCAACGTCTTCATTCCGGGGGGGGGGGATCAAAATCCTCGCGTTCGAGATCCATTAGTTTCTGCAACTGGGCAATCAACCAGTCACGCCAGCGAGCCCCGACGCCAACTGCATCTAAGGAAAGATCATGCCTAGGAAAGCGCCGTCTTCATCTGATGCCTTTTTTTGATCGGCTCGTAGACGTCTTCGCGAATGGTGGCAGTCATATCAGGGGAGCGCGATTTCCCGCTATGCATGCCCCGCCGCACGGCCATCCGGTCGCTGTGAAAATAAGACAGATCTTGGTGCGGCTAAATCTCAGCGATCGCAACTTAAAGCAGATCGTGACGTGCACGGCGCCGACCGTGCTCCGATCGAACGGAAACGCGGACGCAAAATGTAAACCGGATACTGGCCCGTCAACAACTGGACGCCGTTTTGGGCATCCTGGCCTCCATGATCCACGGTTGTGCCCCAGCCGCGCCAGGCGAAGCATATGAAATCGCGCGCGCTGCGCGCGGCTTCCACGCCCTGAACTCGCCAGGGCCCGGGACGGGTCCCAATTTCGCCTCTCTGCTCGACTTGCCTGTTGCCGATGGCCATGGGGTTGGGCGGAGGTGGAGGGGCATTTCCTCCGTCGTCACCCCCGCCAGGCAGGCCATCGCCGGAGTCGGGGAAAGAACTGCGGCTGTCTTTACTCCCATCATCCTCGTCATTGGGATCGCCCCCGCCTCCTCCTCCATCGCCCCTCATTGAACCGGGCGCGAGAGAGGGTCTGCGACGGCCGTTCACACCTCCCGGGGGCTGCGATTTCCACTGCAGGCGAACATGCCGGAAGTTGCAATGAAAGCGCCTCTGCGGGGCAATGGGGCACGCCGTCATGCGCCCTCTCTAACGTCGGAGGGGGTCTGTCCCCCTTGGTCTCCAGCTACTGCGAGGGTGAAAGAGCGCGCTGACTTGCCTTCCGATCGAGCGCCTGTTTCACCCGCGTAAGCTCTTTCTTAGTGACAGATTGGTCCGACGTGTCCTTCTATGTCTCTATGAAATCGGGGTTCTGCGTGTCCGTGTCCAACTGGCGACACATATCCTGCCTTTCCTCTTCCTCCGAACGCCCCCCCATCTACCTCCGCCTCGGAATCGCCTTCACTTTTCCGGGGGCAAAGTGGCGCAGCGCGCGGCGCTCGGCGCTGGCGCCTGCGCGATTGCTACAGCATGGCGCGCCGCATTGACCGCAGTTCCCCCGCGTCGGTGACAAACGAAAGTGGCGCTTCTCCAACGGAACATCGCTTCTCCCCCCAGACGCGCGCGACGTCGGCGGGCGCCCGAGACGAACCGAAAATGCACCGCCCCCGCTGCCGACCGACTGAGCCGGGGCGGCGGCGGGTTCACCTGGCGAGAGGGACCCGAACGCTCCTTGGACAGCGCTGAAGGCTTAGCCCCAGAGTTCGTCCAACGGGTTGCCCTGCGCTCTTGGGCGGCAAGGTAGAAAGCCCCCCGGCGCCGCGGTCTCAGCCATCGGCGCGGTCGGCCCCCCAGTAGTCCGACGCGCTCCTGGGCGAGATGAGCTTGGAAGGGGGTTCAATCTGGTTTGAGCGATTTCCTGCCCCATCATGTCTTCCCTGATTTCCCTCGCTTCCTCGGCGGCGGCTTGCCCCCTGAGCGGCGCCCGCAAGATTGCGGCGCGCGTTCGTCCCCTTTGGGCTTCCGCCGCCTTCTGCTCGGCAACCGACGCAAACTCTCTGGCCCGCTGCAGGTCGCGCGGCATGCGCCGTCTTTTGTCCCGGTCATCTTTCCTGCCGCATTATATTTTTCCTCCGCGATTGCCAACCCAGCTGCTTCTTGGCCTCTTTCCTATCGCGCTAGGCTTCCTGCAGACACAGCTCAGCTGCCTTCGAGGTATCCTGCTGATTCGGGCGCCTGTTGTGTTATCAGCATCGAGCGCCCTCTGTCTCTTTGCATATGTTGTAGCTGTTCGTTCTACTCTGGGCCAGCCGCTTCCCATTGCAACTTCATATGAGCGACCACCTGGTCATGGAGGATTATGTTTCTCGCGGCGACATGTTTCTGGCTATTTTCCTGCCATGCAACAAATGTTCAGCATTGACAATTGCGCTCTCGCGTGTCGAAGCAGCCCGAACAAAGCCAAATGGCGCCGCGATGCTGACGCGCGTCGGGAAACGCTCCACACGCGGGCATGCGACAAGGACCGTCTTGATCTCCCGCTTTTCCAAGGCACCGGTTTTCCGCCGCCAATGGGCAATTGGGCCCCCGGCCCAGCAGCTCACCAAATATCGAAAGTCTGCCAGAGGAGGATTGTCCAGAAGTGCTGCTAGAGCCACGCCTGCTCCTCGACATGGCGCGGCCGACCATGGGCGACCCGAGCTTCGCGCGTCTCGCCAGAGCGGGGAATATCGGTGGGGGTGCCGCAAGGTTCGCATCAACCCTCCCGTTCCGACACTCCACTCTATTCTCCATCTCTTGATCTTGATGGGTTGATTCCATCACGTCAGAAGGTTCGTCATCCATTCCTTCAGATTCGCGAAGGATGGGGTAGCGTTGCTTCCGAAGCGGGGCTTCCCCTGTGCGGTCCCTCGACGGCTCTGGCAACTCAAGCTCACGAGGGCTCAACATGTCAACCAGAGACTGAGAATTTTCAATGCGATCTGCTATCTGAACCGAAAGGCCACGAAATACCTGGGGAATGGTTGATACTCTCCCCAGCGCATCGCCCCGTCCATCTCCCACATTATGTCGAACGTCGTTGGGGGCGTCGGTTTAAACCGGCGAATCCCGCAGCTACGTCGCGCGACTTTACCGTTTATTGATGAATTCAAAGAACTTATATCCGACTCAATCAGCGCGGATACTTCTCGATCGACATCAATCGTTCGCGTGCTTGCTTCTCCTTTTCCAGGTCACCAGATGGGGCTAAGACAAACTAAACCAGCGTGGAATCTTCACTCGACAATTGAATCAAAATCACGCCGATTGGCAACATGGCGTGTATGTCCCGGCGTGGCTGATTTGCCAAATGGTTATCACTAGTGGATCCAACGCTTTCAGCGGACAACCTATTTGCCAAAGGATCAGAATATTCCGACATTATGATCGGATGACTCGCTTGTTCTACCATCGTCATCAGTCCGTTGAGCGGGGGCGTGCAACTAGGTATATGTGATTAAGGAGGGGAGCCGTCCGGCCGAGGGCGCCCCCCTTTTCCACCTAGTTGCAGCCAAATGCAGCTGCTGTAAACGCGATGACCGGCGGTGCTGCCTAGCGTCAGCGGCGGCGGGAGACGGCGAGGAAATAATCAGATGTACGTTAACCAAACTTGGGCGGATTTACGTTATGAATGCTGGAGGGGCGAAAGTGATCAAAACACTTGGCCAGCTTTCCGGCCAGTTGGCTCATGCCCTACTACTCGGGGAGAGGTTTCTGAACCACATTCTCGACAGTAGACGACGACAGGTGTCACATGGTTCAGCCTTCTGGGCGTCTGTTCACACTGCGTTGGCACGGTGGCGGAAATTGCCGCAGGCAGCTGGATATACTTCAATGTCGCGCACTGCTCTTTCAATGCGATCTTGCTCTGGGCGTTAGACGCGCTCAAACGTTCATCGCGATTCGAATCAGATGAACCATTCACACATCGATACAAGCTAAATTGTGTAATTTTAAACACTGAGGGTCACACGGGAGACACACTGGAGATCGCGCTCAAAGGAAATAGTGCTGCAAGACCTCGAACGTGTCGACTGTGCTGGCTGTCATCGTTTTGTGTTTCGGCTGCGCTCAACTGGCTCCTTTTATGTTTCTCCTGTGCAGCCCTAGTCGCCCTCCCTGTAATACTCCCATCTGCAAAACCGAACTCTCGCCACGAAGCGCCAATGCTGAACCGCACAAAGATGGGTGTGGCTCTCACGCGTGCTCTCGCGGTCGAACTTCCACGGATGATGTGCTCGCCGTCTGTCGATCTAGAGGCGCCCCAACCTTTGTACGACGATGGTGCTGCAACGGAGCAGTGGCGGATGAGCACATGTCAAACAAGCGATTTGCCTTCCTGAACATGGAA
>CAUYUJ010009668.1:690000-702500 GCA_963575745.1 Prorocentrum cordatum
TGGGTGGGGGAACCGCATGCGAACACCCCCACTGGGGCCTTCGGTGGAGCTCCCTATGGGGCCACGAAACGCTGCCCTGGGTGGGGGAACCGCATGCGAACACCCCCACTGGGGCCTTCGGTGGAGCTCCCTATGGGGCTACGAAACGCTGCCCTGGGTGGGGGAACCGCATGCGAACACCCCCACTGGGGCCTTCGGTGGAGCTCCCTATGGGGCCACGAAACGCTGCCCTGGGTGGGGGAACCGCATGCGAACACCCCCACTGGGGCCTTCGGTGGAGCTCCCTATGGGGCCACGAAACGCTGCCCTGGGTGGGGGAACCGCATGCGAACACCCCCACTGGGGCCTTCGGTGGAGCTCCCTATGGGGCCACGAAACGCTGCCCTGGGTGGGGGAACCGCATGCGAACACCCCCACTGGGGCCTTCGGTGGAGCTCCCTATGGGGCCACGAAACGCTGCCCTGGGTGGGGGAACCGCATGCGAACACCCCCACTGGGGCCTTCGGTGGAGCTCCCTATGGGGCCACGAAACGCTGCCCTGGGTGGGGGAACCGCATGCGAACACCCCCACTGGGGCCTTCACCCCTACGAAGCGCTGCCCTGGGTCCGGCGGCCTTCGGTGGAGCTCCCTATGGGGCTACGAAACGCTGCCCTGGGTGGGGGAACCGCATGCGAACACCCCCACTGGGGCCTTCGGTGGAGCTCCCTATGGGGCCACGAAACGCTGCCCTGGGTGGGGGAACCGCATGCGAACACCCCCACTGGGGCCTTCGGTGGAGCTCCCTATGGGGCTACGAAACGCGTGAGAGGTGTGCCGAGAGCAGAGGCAAGGAGGGGGAGGAGGAGGAGGAGAGGAGAGGAACGCGGGGCACCGTCTCTTCAAAACGAGGACCCAACACCACAGGATGGTTGGGAATGAACTCCTACAACTAGTACTAGTCCTAGTACTAGTACCGGTACTACTACTACTACTACTACTACTACTACTACTACTACTTCCACTACTACTACTACTACTACTACTACTACTACTACTACTACTACTGCTGCTACTGATACTACTACTACGGCGACTACTACTCCTACGACCACTACGACTACGACTCCTCCAACTACCGCTGCTACTACTACTACTACTACTACTACTACTACTACTACTACTACTACTACTTCGACCGCTACAACTACGACTACTTCAGCTACTACTACTACTACTACTACTACTACTACTACTACTACTCCTACTACTACTACTACTACTACTACTACTACGACTACTACTACTACTACTAATACTACGACGACTACTACTACTACTACTACTACTACTACTACGACTACGACTAACACTACGACTACCGCTACGACTAGTTCTGCGACTACCCCGGCTACTCAAACTACTACTACTACTACTACTACTACCACCACTACTACTACTACTACTACTACTACTGCTACTGCTACTACTACTACTACTACTACTACTACTACGACTACTACTACTACTGCTACGAGTACGATTACTACGACTACTACAACGACTACGACTAGTACTACTACAACTACCACGACCCCCACTCTTACTACTACGACGACTATTACTACCACTACTGCTACCACTCCTACCACTACTACGAATACGACTCCTGTTGCTACGACTACTACTACTACGACTACGACTACGACTACGACTACGACTACGACTACGACTACGACTACGACTAAGACAACTACTACTACTACTACTACTACTACTACTACTACTACTACTACTACTACGACTACGACTACGACGACTACGACGACTACTACTACTACTACTACTACTACTACTACTACTACTACGACTACTACGACTACGACTATTACTACTACTACTACTACTACTACTACTACTACTACTACTACTACTACGACCACTATACTACTAACACTAACACTACTACGACACACGCCAAGTGGGGTGCGAAGAAACGCGGCGCACACGCCGCGAATTGACGAAACTGCAGCGTCGCGGCCTCGGCCCGTCTAGGCGCGCCTGGCCCAAAACAGCCGCGGGACGAATGGCGCGCGGAGCTGCTCCAGCGCCGCTCGCCCCAGGCGCGACCGCCAGGGCGCGTCGAGACGGGCCAGGCCAAACGCAGCACAGGACGTGCAGCGCACGGGGCTACCCCAGTACCGCCCGACCCCGGAAACGCGGGGGCCCTGTGCGGCACGGGCCCACAGCGAGAAACAAAGTGGGGCAAGCCAAAATGGTTGGTCACCTAGTTGGGGCGCCGAGGGCTGCGCGGCGACGCCGCGCAAGGCCCGCGGCCCACGGGGCGGCTCTAGCACCGCGAAGTAGCATAGGGCGCGCAAGAGAGGCCATGCCATAACTTCCGACAGCCACAAGTTGGAGCGCCCCGGCAATTATTAAAATTGGCGCGGCGGGGGCGCGGCGCACCGCGTCAGAGCAGGCGCGCAACCGCTCGCCAACTATTTCGTTCATTCGCTCATTCTAGCCTTGAGCCCCTGGAGCCCTGGAGCCTCCGAGCCGCTCAGCTACTCAGCACCCGAACGCTTCGGATGGGGGCGCGCGAACCTCCCCGCCCCTCTGGCCACCCTCCACCGCGGGGCCAAACAGCTGGGGCTCGACGTCTGGCGGTGGGCCCGCAGGCGGTGGCGGCGGCGCCTCCGCGTCGGCGAGCGCCGCAGGTGCAGGCGGCGTCGGCGGCGGGCCCACCGCTCCTGCGCCGCTCGCCCGCTGGGCCGCCTGCCGCCCGCCAGCGGGGGGGGGGGGCGCTCGCGGCTGCCCCTGCGCCCCTCCCGCGGGCAAGGCCCCCGACGCCCAGCTTGCGACGCTGCTCGTAGCCCCGCCAGGGCGCAAGTGGTTTGGAGAGTTTCTTCTCCCACCCCTCCTTCTTCCCCTTTCGTGGAGGGGTTCGCCCCCGCCGACCCTCCCCCCCCCCCCTGGACCTTGACGGGGCGTTTCGCGAGCGGTCAGAAGGTACTTTTTCGCCCGAGATGGTTCCAAGAGCGCTTCGGAAAGCCCGAGGTGACCTCCAAAATTGATCAAGATAGCCTAAGATACCTCAAGATGGCCCCGAAGATGCCCCAAGAGGCCCCAAGACCGCCCCCAGAGAGCCCCAAGGCAACATAGCTGTCCAAGGGGGCCTCCAAGAGGCAGCAATCTTTTGACAACCAAAGGGAAGCCCATGGCGTTTGCTTTCTCGCCGTTTCGCTTCCGATGGCCATCCGAGGCCTCGAGATGGCTCCAACATGGCTCAAGAAAGCCCAAGGGTGGGGGGCAGGAGAGCACCAAGACGGCTCCGAGAGCGCCCGCGAGCGCTCCGAGAGCGCCCCAGGAGCGGTACAAGAGGCGATTGTAGAAGCCCGCGAGGGGCGGCGCTAATTAACCGCCCCTCCTTTTTTTATCGATCTCCTCCAAGATGGCCCCAAGGGCGCCCCCGAGGCCCTCGCGAGGGCCCCGGGCGGCGCCCGGGGGGCCCCAAGAGGCCACCGAGACACCCCAAATATGTCCCGAGAGGCCCCCCGAAGCACCCAAGACGCCCCAAGGCCTCCGGGGCCGCCAAGACGCCCCCAAGGCGCCCCAACAGGCCGCCAGGACACTTCCAGGAGACATCCGAAGATACTCCGAGAGGCATCCAGTAGGCCTCTGGCCATTATGCTCGCCTTTCTCCCCCCCTCCTCCTCCTCCCATCGCCCTCCTCCTCATTCTCCTCGTGCTCCTCCTGATTATCCTCCTCCTCCTCCGCGTCCGCCTATACCTCCTCCTCCTCCCTCCCCCCTCCCCCTGCCCCCCTCCTCCTCATCCTTCAGTTCCCCCCCTCCTCATCCTCCTCCGATTCCTCCTCCATCCTCGCCGTATTGGATATGACAGGTTCCCCGTTGCCCTTCTCACTCTGCGCGCTCCCTCACTTCCCCGATCACCTCCACTCGCCCGGGCATTCGCTGGTCGAGAACCAGCAACGCCAGCAGCAACAGCAGCAGGAGCAGCACCAGCAGGAGCAAGAGCACCAGCAGCAACACGAGCAACTTTCACCACAAAAGATCTCCCAATTTACCGTTGTCGCCCGATCGGTCACTATGTGTTTCTCTCCCTCCATTCTTCCGTCAGCTCCCCCCTGCGCATCGTTTGCGGATAGGCTGGCGGGGATGCGCGTAGCGTCTAGAATTCAGCATCGCCACCCTCGCATCCTCGAGCTTCTCGCGCTTCATCCGGTTCCTGGTCTTCTTGCTGTAGCCCGCCCAGTCAGGGCCGTTGAGCCCCCGAGCTATCTGCGAGTATCACACCAGTTGAACTCAAGTATCTTCTCCCACGCCATGTCGATCGCCAACGCCCAGTGGCCCTTCAATTGCTTCTGTTCCGAGTGCCCCTTGAACACTGCGCCCAATGCCAAGGGCTCTACCCGCGGAAGGTGCTGCAACGCATCCGCGGGGCTGATCACCGCGACGCCCTCCTTATTGAGCTTGTCCGCCAGCGGCAGGATCTTCAGACCCCCGATGTTCTCCTCGGGAAATTTGGCCTGCAGGCGGTACGCCTTCGGCGGCTTGGCTGCGCGGACAATCATCTCGACGCACGCGCCGAGCTCCGCAGTGGAGCTCGGCGCGCCGAGCTCCGCAGTGGCAGCGCCGCCGCCGGCCACTTCGCCCCCCATCGCCTCCTCTTCAAGGGGGGGAAGCTATGTCCAGCGGTCCGCGC
The DNA here is from genome assembly GCA_963575745.1 of Prorocentrum cordatum. NCBI lineage: Eukaryota > Dinophyceae > Prorocentrales > Prorocentraceae > Prorocentrum > Prorocentrum cordatum. The sequence continues at coordinate 694,703 of CAUYUJ010009668.1, forward strand.
GGATAAAGGACCGGCACCCCCCTGGGTTGTCCCGCGTCTTGTTTGCGCTGCACTTGTAGCACATGTTCATCGTGGACAGGTCGCCCGCGAAGAACTGGTCGGAGTAGTCGGCCATCCTGCGGTAGGCCTCCTGTACGTCTGCATCGCCGCCTGGCTTCTCCCTGATGGCCTTCTGGTTGCCCGGGTGCGCGGCCGCCCGTTCGCGCGCCTCCAGCAGCCCTTTCTTGCCCTCCTCGGCCGCGCACGCGGCTTCCCTCCCTGCGATTTCAGCTCGCAACGTGTGGCTGCCCTCTACCGCGGCGCCCAGCTTCTCGAACCAGATCTCCATGCCCTCCGCGCAGCCCGCGGCCCGTATCACGTCGCCCTTCTTCTCGAAAGGCCCGGGGGGCCCCTTCGCGTGGGTCCGCAGGGTCTCGCGCCGCACCGCGGCGCAGCACCTCGCCATCCGCTTGAGCGTCTTCTTGGAATAGCCCATGTTGATGAGAGAGTGGACGTCTGCAACTTCCTCCACCAGCTTCCCGTCGCGGCCGTTGGGCTCCCCTGACGCTTCGGAGCGCGGCGTCGCGGCCCCCCCCCCAGCCGGTCGCGCTGTCCTCGGCCGGTGGCGGAGGCGCGCGGGGCCCCCCCGGCGCCTCCGCAACCGCCATCGGACGCCCGACCTCCTTTGCGACCTCCTCCGCGGCGCCCCCGAGCTGGACTTGTCGACGCCTATGCGAGCGCCCGTCGCGGCGCGCCGCAGGGCGGGCTCTCCGTCCTCAGCGAGCGCGTAGCCCACCAGCACGTCCAGGCTCTCTTTGCGCACGTTGAAGGACTCCTGGAACTTGGTCGCGCGGCCCCGCGAGTGCTGGATTGAACCTGCGCCTTCGCTGGTCCTCGCAGCCTTTGCGACTGCTTCCCGTTCATCTATGTTTTCGTGCCTGGCTACGCATCTGGAGCATGAGTAGGCACACAAGCCCCCCTGCTTGCCGTGCCGCAGCCTCGGGCACCTGGGGTTCGCGCCCAGCGCTTGCCGTAGCGGGCCAGTTCGGCGTCCGACAGCTCCTCGACCCACTCGATCTCCATGGCTTTCCAATCATCCAGGGCCGAGCAGCGACGGCGCCAGCCCAGCCGTCGCGGTCGCACCTACTAGGCCCCCATGCAGAACTCCCAGCCCATAGGCTCGTAATGCTCCTGCGTCATCTCCTCTGCACCCATGAGGGAAACAGCGTCCGTCTCCGCCCACGGTTGCATCTGTCCACACACTGCGCTGCTGCTTCGGCGGCGGCTCCGTTTGGGCCCGCACTGCCCCATCGGTCACGGCAGCACTCGGCGCATTGCCGTGCGTCTCACTGCCGCCCGCAGCGCTGGCAGCCTCGCCTGGGTCGCTGCGGGCCCCCGATGCGGCCCCCCTGCCCCCCTGCCCCCGCAGCTGCGTGGCCTTGAGCGCCATCGTCAGCTTATCCAGCCCGCTCTTCTGGTCCTCAGTGAGACCCGCATACGGTGCCGCATTCAGTGTGGCCTGGGCGGCCGCGACGGCGCGCTTTGCAGGCGCGGGCGCCCTCGCGCCGCTGGGCGGGAAGGCGCTGGGGGCTTCCCCCGCGCCTCCCCGCCCCTCGGCTTCGGGCCCCTCCGAGGCGCTGGGCACGGGGGCTGAACCCTCGGGAACGCGCGCGAACTCCTCCTCAGAGATGTCGGCGATGTCACCCGGGAACATGTCGCTCTCGGAGAGGTCTACCTTCTGGTCGGGGCGAGGCACTCGGGGCTTCGCCCGACGCCTCGACCACCGCCATCGGGCGTCCCACCTCCATTGCGACCTCCTCCATGGCTGGCGGTGCCCCCTGTGATGGGCGGGTAAATGCCCGCGTTCACTCCCTCGGTGGCCCCCCCCCTCGCGGCCGCCGCCGCCTCGATATCCGACTGCGGCTCCACCTGCGTCCCAGGTCCCGGGGGCTTCTAGTTGAGCTCCAGCTGGAGCGCGTTTCTTTATGTTCGGCGATGACGGGCGCCAGGGGGGGGGGGGGGGCGGGGGGGCATGGCGCAACGCCCCCCCGCCGCGCGGCCCCGGCACAACAGACGGGCCCGCGCGCGCGACGCGACGAGCGACGAGCGACGACGACGACGACGACCGCGACGACGACGATCGCGACGACGACGACGTCGACGACGCGAGCAGCATGTAGGCGGCGATATGCCCCACTGCGCCTGTGTACACCACAACGCTCGCGCGCGCCACAACAGCGCCTGCGCACACCGCAACACCGCGTGCAGCGCAGCGCCTGTACGCCACAATGCTTGCGCACACTACAACGCCGGCGCAAAATTGCACACCGCACCTACCATGTGCAACGCAGCGCCTGTGCACACCACGACGCTTGCGTGCACCGCAGCGCCCGTGCACGCCACAGCGCGCGTCTACACCGCAGCATCCGCGTGCAACGCAGCGCTGGTGCACACCGCAATGCCTGCGCGCATGGGACAAGTAGAAGGAGCACGTAGGCGAGGATCTGCTGCGGACAACTAGACGCCACGCCAGGAAGTTGCTGATAATCGAATGCGACGTTCTTCCCTCTTCCCCCCTTCTCCTCCACCACCTCCACCTCCTCCCCCCCCCTCCTCCTCCTCCTCCCCCTTGCCCCCTGTCGCGCGGGTTGGCGCCACGGCGCGCGTGCGCATCTCTGCGCGCGCCGCAAAATGGTCTAGTGAATCGGTCCGCTTGATTCTCGGACGGCCAATTTAGCTGGAACCTCCCGGGCACAAAAGGAGCGGGGCGACGCGGGCGATCTCGGGAGGACACGTAGATCCCAGCGGCGCTCCGTTGTCCATAAGGATTATCTTTATATCATTTTCAAAGGAATCCACAAGCGCTCCATTTTGTCATGAGGACTCGTTTTTTCCTCACATTCTATACACAGCAATGGCGCCGCGTTGCGCGCGGTTGCCGTGGTGCACGCAGGCGCCGCGGTGCACGCAGGCGCTGCAATGCACGCAGGCATTGCGGTGTATACTGGTGCTGCGTCGCACGCGGCTGATGCGGTGAACGCAAGCGCTGCGGTGTGCACGAGAGCTGTTGTGCCCGCGGGCACGGCGCCGCAAACTGACGCTGCGCTGCGCGCGACTGCTGTGGTATAGATAGGCGGTGGTGTACACAGGCGCTGCGGTGCACGCAGGCACTGTGGTGCACACAAGCGCCATGGTGCAAATCGCCACCTACATGCTGGCGCTACCCGTCCTCCGTCATTCCGAAGCATTCCCAAATGCCGCCGGCGCGAAACGCGACGTCATCGACCCCCTCCATCCCCCCCTAGATGATCGCCGCCATCGGCCCGGAATAAAAAACAGGCTTCAGCCGCGCCCGCGCGCGCGAAGCGCATGAGCGACGAGCGACAAGCCACGCGCGACGACGGCGACGACGACGACGACGACGACGACGACGACGACGACGACGACGACGACGACGACTGCGGACCAGACTCCTACGCGGATTCCTACGCGGACACCTACGCGGATCCCAACGCGCACAGCGGCAATGCTCGGAGCGTACTGGGGGGCAGTGCCTGGGGCGCACTGGAGGGGGGGGCGCTGCGTCGCGGGGGGGGGGGCCGGGGGCCACGGCGCCCGCCATGCCCCAAGCAATAAAGAAGCGGGCTCCTGCAGGTCCGGCCTTGGCCTCCGCTTTGGCTTTGACCTTGGCGCTGAGGGCCTCGCGTAGCGGCGCGGGGTCATGGCTCGCCGTGGCGGGGCGAGTAGTTGCTGGCCAGGGCGTCGCTGCGGGCTTCGAGAGCTCGGTGCCATAGTGTCGCAGCGCCGCGTGAACCGCGCTATCCAAACAGCAGCGGTTGAGATGGGGGACAAGAAAAGCCATGCGCCAAGCTGACAGAGGGAGGCCGATTCCCCGCAGGAGATATAAAAAAGGGCGTATAACTATAGAGGTTGAATCGGCACGTCTTGGCAAAGGGCTAGGCCGAGGAAGCAAGAAACACGGGCCCACCCCCGCTCAGAGCGGCCGCTGGAGGCTGGAGAGAGAGGGGGGAGACACCCGCGCCACAGGCGCGCATCGTATCCTCAGGCACGCCGTCGCGGGCCCCAGGGCCCTCGGGGCTGCCCCGACCCCGGCGCCAATCCCTGCCACTTGACACTGACTGAGCGAGACACTGTTCCGCTGTGCCCCCGATGGGCCAGACTCACAAGAGACAACGCCGCATGTCTGCAAGACCTGGGGCGCGCTGGCACTTTTCGCGGCCCCATGGACCAAATTCAAGACAATCAGGATGAAAGAGAAGAGGAGACAACAGCGGATGGGGCAAATGGGGCAGGGGGGCAAGGGCAGGGAGCGGGGACGGATGCGGAACCTAATCAATGCCGAGCACGCGGGGCTGCCCCGGCGCTCGGCATGACGCCCTCTGCGGCGAGGGCAATGCGTTCGGCCACCTGGCCCTGTAGCACCCTGGCAGCCGAGGAACGGAGAGAGCACCCAGCGGCGTGGCGCCCCCCCTCAGGGAGCTCACCGATCATGCGCCTCAGCCAGGTCTAAGCCCCAGCGCCCCATCTGCCATTGATGCCCAGGACGTAAGGCACGAGGCCCTGGAATGGGTATATGCGATGCTTCACATTTTCCCTGCGCTGGAGGACCACTTCACGGACCCTGCCGGACTGTGCGACCGCCGCAGAGTCCACCGGGCTGACGTCGAGGCATGCACGTCCGTGCAGACAGACCACAGTGGTTCGCGACGTCCAGTGTCGCCGCGCCGTCCGCCTCCGCGTGCCACTCCTGGATGACCTGCTCCACCTGCGCCTGGTGCCCCATCTCGCGTAGCCAGAGCGCCGCGGCGTCGCGCGCGGCACTGTGGTGCCGCACTGGGCCGCCCCCCCTGGGGCGCTCAATGCGCGCGCGCAGTGGGCGCCCACGTCGCGCCCGCAGTCTGGGCCCGCCTGCGCCAATGTACGCGTAGGCGTTGCCCGTCTGTTCCGGCGTGCGCCCGTCACTGGCAGCAGGGGCAGGCGCGCGCGTCGCTTGGCCGCGATGCAGAACGCGCGGTCGGCAAGGGGCGAGACCCCCTCGAAATTCTACAACCATGCGCCCGCAGAGGGGCCAGTAGCACCACGCACCGCCGCCGCAGCCACCGGGGGCAAGGTATTCAAGTAGTTGTTGGCGATGTGGTCACGCACCCTGCCAGCGAACGTCTGTTGGCCCGTGCCAGCCCGACCCTCCGGGAGCCCCTGCCGCCGATCCGCCCGGGGCGCGCGCCCTCCAGTCAGGCGAGCCTGCGCGGCCTCAGCCGCCGAGAGAGCTCGTCCCAAGCCTGGCCAGCGGCGCCAGAGGCCTACCGCCGTCGTTTCCTGCAACTCTGTCGCTGCTGCGCGGATGCCTGACTCCCAGGCGGCGAGGAGAGCCGCTGGCCCACGTGCCGCCGCGCCCCCAAAGCCGAACTCGCCTTCGTTGACCCCCATGAAGACCTGGTCCCGCCAGACCGCAGTTACGCCCAGCAGTCCACAGAAGAAGGCGACCACGCTGTCATCCACTCGGTGGGCCCAAGCCTCTGCGAGCGGCAGCGCGCGCTGCGCGTGGGCGCAGGCCCCCCGTGACCAGATCCGCCCTCGCTGGCAAGCGTCAAAGGCAGAGGCCATGTTTGTGGAGCATGAGCAGCTCGCGGAAGTAGCGGCCCCGCTTCTCTAGGAACGCCTGGCCGCACGACGGCGGCGCGCCTGGGCCCAGGGCTGCCCCGGCGCCGAGGGCCGCCGCCTCCTCGGCGAGGCCCTCCTCCGGCGTCGCGGAGTCCGTTGAGTGGGGCGCGCCGCCAGTCTGCGTCCACGTCATGGTCAGCATAGGCCAGCGTCGAGCCTACCGCCTTGGGCTTGTCTACGCGGTACTGACCATAGTGAGCGCGCTGGGGCGGCGGCGCCGCTTGGGGAACTGGGGGCCAAATCTGCGTCTTGGACATCTTCAACTGCATGTCGCGGGTCTCGACGCGCGCCTGCCCGGCCTCCGGGCCGTGAAATGCCGCTTCCGCCGAGCCCGCGAAGTACGCGTCATCCAAGTGCGCCAGGCAGTCCCCCCGCGGATCCACGGTCCACACTGAGGCCCTCCCCGGGCTCAAGTCGTCTGCGGTGCCAACCGCGTAGAAGGCAGGGCTCACGGGGCACCCCTGGTCCGGGCCCGCGGATCTGGGCGACCAGCTGGGCCGTTTGCGCCCCGCCTCCCGCTGCGCGGCCGGTGCAGCCCCGCAGCCAGGCCTCAGCCAGAGGGCGAAGGCCTGGGACTTAAGTGCGGATCGACCCCTGGACTAACTCCCCGGGGATATTGCTGAAGGCATTCCCCATGTCCACCGCCGCGACCCATCGGCCAGGTCGGGCGTTGGCCATCGCGCACAGGCGACGGTGCAGCGCACCGCGCCCGTCCTTGGCGAGGCCGAACTGCTGGCCCCCACTGCTGCGCGCATGTCAGCGTGGAAAATATCAGCCGCACTGCGCCCCGCCATCCGCCCTGCGTCATTCCCGCGGCCCAAGACGCGCGCGTCTGCAGGAGCGGCCTTCGGGATGGCAGCGAGACGAGCGGCAGCGAGCGCTGCGAGAACCCCTTGGGGGAAGGTCGCCAGTGGCGAGCCGAGCGAGCGCGTCTGCCACTGCTGCCGCCGCCTCCTCATCCGTCTTGAGGGGGGCCCAGCGCTCGTAGCGCCCGCCCCCTGGCCCTGCGCCGCCCCGCCTAGGGTGGAGCCCAAACTGGCTCTTGAGGCGCGTGGCCGCTCGACGGCGCACCTCGGCGGCCCCTGGCCGCTCTCCAGGTGCGAGGCGGACCTCGCCGCCTTCTGCGGGGGCCATGGCCGCGTCTCCCGCCCCCTGGGGGCCTCTCCCGCCAGGCACGCGCGGGGCTGCCCCGGCGCCTGGCGGGGGGGCCCCAGCGGCAGGCCGGGGCGGGCCAGGCGTCTCCGCGGCGCGGAACTTACGGACCGCAGCCGCCGCGTCTGCCGTGTCACCCTGCGGCCAGACTGCCGCCGCAGCTCGGGGCAACTCAGCTGCCCGCGCGAGCTCCGCGACTCGGAGCACTCGGGCTTCAAGCTCGCCCTCTCGGCCACGGCCCGCCGCGGGGCCTCGACGCGTCTGGTCTTCCATAGACAACCAGGCCGCGTCCCATTGGCCTGCGAGGATCCGCCGCAGGCGCCCCTGGAGCCGCTCGCGCCGCGCGCTCGGCGCAGGCGCCGAGCCTTCACTGAAGAGGAGGCCGTCCAATGCTACGAACACCTTCCAGAGGCGCTCTGGCGCGGCCGGCGGCGTGCCATCCCAGCTCGCATGAGCCTGTCAGGCGAGGCATACCTTCACCTTGGCGCGGCTGACCGCTGCGACCACGCCGTCAGGGATCACGGCCGTCGCGGGCCCCCCCAGGGACATGATGCGCCCCAGGCTCACAGCGGCCCACCATTCCAGGCTCGCGAACCCGATCTCGTGGTCAGCGTCTTCCGCGCTCAGGTTCTCATCGAGGTAGTCGTTGCATTGCCCGTCATCCCCCTCCTCTTCATCGGGCCCCCCTGGTTGCGTCTCCTGGGGGGGCTGCAGGGTAGCCGCCGGGGGCGGCGGGCCAGCCTCGGCGATCCGAAGCGGGTCGCCAGGCTGTCTCGGGCCGTAGGCGTGCCCCCCTCTCGCCCCGCCCACCTGCGGGGCCTGTCTGCCACCGACTCCTGGATCGGGAGGGCGGGGCTCGCGCGCGCCTCAATGGCGGCCTCGAGGTTCTCGCGCTCGCCCTCCGCAAGCTACGCATACCCTTCAATGCCCGAGGCCGGGGGCACTGGGCCATCCACGCATGCCAGGTGGAGCCACTCGTTGCCCG
>CAUYUJ010009668.1:710000-847500 GCA_963575745.1 Prorocentrum cordatum
AGGATGAGGAGGAGGAGGAGGGGGATCCGAGGACAATCGTTAGGTGCGCTCGCGTCGAACATCTGACATCCTAGCCCCTCCCATCGTTACAGAGCTAAGACATGTACGCGTGCGTGCGGAACCCTGAGGCTAGCCGGGGGTAGGGGACGGAACAGACGACACAAGAGGGAGACAACGAGGGGGCAACTAAAATAATGATCGATCCTGTCTCCCGCCTCCACGCCGCAGCCAAACCTGCACGGTCGTGTGTACATCCTGTACCTGCGTGTGGTCGGCCATCCACTGCACACAGACTTAAGGATGGCAGTGCAAACGAATGGCCCGAACTTTTGGGAGGCGAGTTTCAGATTTTAAATTACACGTTCGGCAACAAGCATGGGGGCCCCAGGGAGAAAATAACGAATCCTAGGAAGCAGGAGACTGGCAGCGCGTCTGGGGCGAGAACGCCATCCTGAACGATCGATCGAACTGCCGATGCCGAAATGAAAAGCGCAAACCACGCTTCACGACGCTTCGGGGAGCACCCGAATCCAAAGAGTCAATCTGCCGCAGAAGGTTAGAAGGTACAGCATGATAAGGGCCCGCTGTGAATCGTTGCAAACAGATGTGCTCGGCGTCGTGGATACTCTTGGGGACGGGGTACACTTGGCTGACATGAGAGAGCACAGGGAAAACAAACGCATTATATGCCTGTATATTCTGCGCCATCCTCCCGGAGGCCCTTACATGCGAGGTCCTCTGGAGAAACTTTCGACGAGGGCCCGCCCAAGATTTCTCCAATCCTCCAGGCCCAACATACACGCCGAAATACTTACCGCAACGTGAAACTGTCATGCTCCGCATTCGTAGGTGCAGTTTCTGGAAAGCTTTTACGATGTCCTGGGTGTCAATGTCTCTCACAAATACAACGCAACACTTCTGAAGGTTCAAGACAAGGCCAAATACGATGGCAGTCTGACAAAACCATAACAATACGACTGGCAACGAGACGTACAAATTCCCTGAACATACGCCAACGTCGTCAGCAAATGCAGAGCAACCCGGATGAACATCGATACGACGCTGGAGTCCTCGAAGGATGGGGTCGAAGCAAAACAAAAATAACAATCCAGCTAATGGACAACCTTGCTTGACTCCGCGGGTGATCCAGTAACCAGGGTGCCGTCCTCCACCGAACTGCACCTCTACGTAAATGTCCAAATACAGATTCTGTGCGGCGCGAACGATGTACGCCGGAACGCCCATCCCCCTCAGCGAGTCGATCATCCAACGGTGTGAGATCGATGGGAAAGCAGCCTTCAGGTCCAGAAGAATAACCCCAGAATCCTTCATATCTCGGTGGCAGGCCCACTCCAACAACCAAGATTCAAGCTGTACGATGTTGTCCAGCATATTGCGCCCCTTGATGAATCCGCGCTGAATGTACACAACAAAATACTGCGCCTGCTTCATGAAATGTACGGCTAAGCACGCGGACAGCACCTTGTTATCAGTGTTGGACAACGTGAGGGTCCTGGCCTGGGAGGGGGTAAGCACGCACTCAGGAGGAAGAGGAGGAGGAGGAGGAGGAGGAAGAGGAAGAGGAGCAGAAGGAGGAGGAGGAGGAGGACGAAGGAGGAGGAGGAGGAGGAGGAGGAGGATAGGGGCAATCCTATCGTTCGCGGGAAGACGAAAAAACACTCGGGTGACACAAGGGGACACTCGGGCTGCACCACCTGACGCCGTGGCGCAAACCAATCAGCCAAGACCCAATGCAGGAAGACATTGAAGACCCAACCTGTGAAATGCGAGTCCTCCACGCTCCGCAAACGTTACACGGAATACTGCACGACCGCCGCAATCCAGGAGCGTGCGCTCGTCAAATGGACCCCAGGCGTCGGCATGATCCCCGCCCAGACTATGTCCGGCTCAGCTCTCCAACAGGGGATGCACCCCCTCTGGCTACGTTTCTACCCTTGACGATCATGCCGACCTGTGCAATCATGGAACGGCCGGCCTCGCAAGTGGAAGAGGACTGAGGAGGCGGATGCCAGCGATCCTCCTCGCGATGATCTGGGTGTGTTCCAAGGATGGATGGGGGGGAACGCATGACGGAGTGCTCTGGAGTCAACAGGTATGACTGGCTGGTGAGGCGCTCGCTGTCAACAAAGATCTGTATCACCATCCTCACGGCCCTCTGCCTGCCTCATCCCTTCACTGCCTCTGCTGGGGAGCCGTTGGCGCCTGAGCTGGCCTTCGTCCTTACTGCTGGCGCGGACCGTACGTGGTCGTAGGTGCCGGACTCTTGTGTGCTCGACGCCGACGCGTGCTGCGTAGCCTGACCAACGGTCGCGTCGTCGTCGTAGCGCGGCATGCGCCTCGCGTTGCGTTGTGTGCGTGGTTGCCAATGCTCTGCACGTCTGTCGTGGGTGCTCCTGAGATGCCCGAGTTTCGTGCCTCTGGGGAGAGACCGGTTGTTCCCTGGTCGGGACCCGGTGTGGAGGAGGTTTTGTTGGGTGAGGATTGTAGCGTGTGTGCTAAGCGCGGGTGTTTTGGTAAGAACCCTTGATTGCAAAACCCGACTTCGCTTTGGGTGATCCCCCGTTGTTTTGTGTGCGTTCCCGTCGGAAAATTGTTCTGGTTTTGCTGTCTCCGTGGGGGTGTTGTCGCCAGGCCGAAGGGTTGCACCGTACTTGTCTGTCCCTGTGGATGGTCGGTTGAGTGGGTGGCTCCAGTAGGGCGGCTTCATTCCTCTGGTGGGTTGGTGGTTTTGACTGTGTTGTGCGTCCGTGGTGTTGTCAGTGGGCTGTGTGTGTGCTGTCAGAAACGGTGCACTGGCCAATGTGTGCTTCTTTTCGGTGGGACCGCTCTGTAAGGTGTGGCCCCAACCAAGCGCGGGCGGCTGTCTTTGGTTCGAACCGGGGGGGTCCCGTCTGCGGGTGTGCAGTGGGGGGGGTCCCCCCCACCCCCCCGTCGACACGCCCCTGCATCCCCTTTTCGAACTAATCGGGGAAAAGGCTTGCCAATAACCGCGTGTTGGGGGGGGCGCGGTCCCTGTCAAACGATAGCATGCGGGCCACTCGTCCGCGCTGGCCGCGTGCGCATGTCGAAATCCCCCCAAAACCTTCATCACTGACACGCGGGCACCATCATAGCCATCGGCGTGATCGGCATCGGCGCCGTCATTGGCTTTGCCGCCGTTGTTGTCTGCAGTTGTCTGCGTCGCCATGATGCCGCGCCCGCCCGAATCACCGGCTCGCACTGGAAGTTCCCGCGCGTCACCGCGGCCTGCGAGACGCGCCGGGGAGTCTAGCGGTCAGCGCCACCGCGGCCGCGTCGGTCGCGCTAGGCCAGCTGGCCGCTCTGCACGCAAGCATGCGCGCGCTAGCGCGGCCGCAACGATGCGCCATCCAGCGCCAAGCCGTCATCGCAATCGCAGCCGCCTGCGTCTTGAAAACCAACTTGCGGGTGGGTGGGTGCGATCATTGCGCGAGCACTGGAGTTGGCAACTGCAAGTTCAGCAGGGAGAGAACACCACATAAACTGCACAACCTAGATTGCGAAACGCACACGGTGATTCATATATGTATATATGATTCATAAACTAGAACCACGCGCGTTTCGCGCGCGGTTGGGGTCTAGCGCAGTCCAAGCCACCACGCGAGATCGGATGAAGATGGACATCATTCCGCAAGGGTCACCATATGGGAGCGCACTTCCTGGTCAATGCTTCTGGAGGCGCTGAATAAATTTGATAGGGGACTTGAGGCCCAACCGGCAGCTTCGCCTGAGGCGAAGCCCATATCCAACTGGGCGACCTGGACACGTGAAAACAAGCCTCTGGTTCGAGACATCCTCAACAAATCCTCATGCGACATCTGTCTGGGCCACCTGGAGGCGTGAAACCAAGCGTCTCGCTCGAGACATCCTCAAGACCTGGGCACGTGAAAACAAGCAATCCACTTGAGAGATCCTCAGAATTCAAGTCCCCAGGAGAGGACAATCTGTAACACAAAACAAGCGTTTCGCTCGAGACATCCTCAACAAATTCTGAAAAACAAGCGTTTCGCTCGAGACATCCTCAAAATCTTAATTCGCCGGCCCTAAGCGACCTCGTTATTTATCGCAGAATAATTTCGCCGGCCCAAGTCGCAGGGGGGCCGGGGGGTTAACCTACTAAAAAAAAACCCTGGGCCCGCGCCCTTTCCGGGAAAAAAAATTTAGAATGGCCTTTTTTCGGCGCCGCCTCGGAACTCGATTTTCCGGCGCCGGCCGGAACCGGCTCCGGACCCGGCCCGGGCGCCGGCCCGGGCGCCGGCTCGGGCGTGCAGCCCGGGCGCCGGCGGAAATGATGCCAGCGCTGCAGCGGGAGCACGATTCGGAACGAGCGGGGCCCGAAAATGAGGCCGGCGCCTCAGCGAGAGCAGCATTTTGGGAAAAAATGCAGGCGAAAACCCAACTCCGGGGAAACATGTGTAACATGATCGACCCACGAACCCGGAAAGGAATGTAGAACTGTAACACATGGCAGTGTTTTCAAAGACACCTGATTGGGTGACGGGCAGGCAATACTGAAGGTATCGATCTTGATGTACCCTGCCGAGGGCTGTGCTGTGCTGCGCCGTGCTGAATTGCGATGTGCCATGGCGCGACTGTGCTCTATAGCCTCGTGGATCGAGTCCTCCTTTGCATCCGAGTCCTGATCGAACTGATCTGGATCTTAAGCTCGAGCTGCCTGAACACATAGTAGCTGCCCCATGGACAGGGGAACATGCCAGGAGGACGCGCCGCGAAACGCCCCAAGGGATGCGCCAGGCGACGTGCCAGGGGACGTGCCATGGGGTCGCACCGCGGGACGTGCCAAGGGGACGCGCTACGGAACGTGCCAATGGATGTGCCACGGGATGTGCCAGGGGACGCGCCACGAGACGTGCCAGGGGGACTCGCCAAAGGACGCCCCACGGAACGTGCCAAGGAATGTGCCAAGTTGCAATGCTGAGTGTATCGACCTTGATGTACCGTGCCGAAATCAGTGCTGTGCTGCGCCGTGCTGAATTGCGATGTGCCATGGCGAGATTGTGCTCTATAGCCTCGTGGATCGAGTCCTCCTTTGCATCCGAGTCCTGACCGAACTGATCTGGATCTTAAGCTCGAGCTGCCTGAACACATAGTAGCTGCCCCAGAGCTAATGGACAGGGGAACATGCCAGGAGGACGCGACGCAGAACGTCTCGAGGGACGCGCCAAGCGACGTGCCAAGGGACGTGCCATGGGGACGCATCGCGGGACCTGCCAAGGGGACGCGCTACGGAACGTGCTGGGGACAAGCGTTTCGCTCGAGACATCCTGTATAATCATCTCTTCCTACGGGACGCCTGCACGCGCGAGACATCCTCGGAATTCCTGCGAGCGGGACGTGAAAACAAGCATTTCGCCTGAGACATCCTTTGAATTCTGGCCCCCCACGAGGCCAACGCTCGAGACATCCTCCAATTTTGCAAAACCAGCGTTTCGCTCGAGACATCCTCAACAAATTATGAAAAACAAGCGTTTCGCTCGAGACATCCTGTCAAATTCCCAAGAAATCCAAATACCCGCGCGCGGGACGCGGCACGCGCGAGACATCCTTGGAATTCCTGCGCGAGGGGCGCTTTTCCATGTCGCGGTCGGCTCTGCAAAACCAGCGTGTCGCTCGAGACATCCTCAACAAATTCTGAAACCAAGCGTTTCGCTCGAGACATCCCCAACTCTGCAAAACCAGCGTCTCGCTCGAGACATCCTCAACAAATTCTGAAAAACAAGCGTTTCGCTCGAGACATCCTCAAATTTTAATTCGCCGGCTCTACTCCCGCACGTAATTTATCGCAGAATAATTTCGCCGCCAAGTGGCAACGAAGCAAAGCAGCGCAAATCGCACAAAAACAAAAAACGCAACACAAACATCGCAGGCAGCAAAGCAACAAATAGTCAGCACAAAGCAAAGCAAATAAAGTAAGAGCAGCGGGGCCGTGGGGTTAACCTACTAAAAGAGAACCCTGGGCCCGCGCCCTTTCCGGGAAAAAAACAGTACGCGGGGGGGGGGCGACTATTCCCAAGACGTCATCAGGGGAAGAGGGAGAGTAGTATTCAGATTGAGTAATTGTAGAGAGGGGTTGGGGGAACAGGAGAGTGGGTGGGGGGGGACAGGAGAGAGTAAGAGGGGGGGAGAGGGGGGGGGACAGTTAGAGAACGGGGGTTTGGGGACGGACAGTATAGAGTGGGGGGGGGGAAAATCAAGAGAGCTCAACAACTACAAGCGAGGGGGGGGTGGCAGGAGGGAGGGGGAGGGTGATGTCGGGGAGGGTGGAACAGGAGAGAGGGGGAAGGGGGGACAGCAGAGAGGGGGGGGAAGGAGAGAGGGGGGGGTGTGGGGGGGGACGAGGAAAAGGAGGGGGAAGGAACAGGGAGAGAGGGGGGGGGGAGGGGGGGTCGGAGGGGGATACGGAGGATCACTTCACCACATCCTCCACCAAATCACACATCTACTCAGACAAATCACCATCGTTCAAACATCATCAACACCACCATAATCATCATCATCATCATCATCATCATCATCATCATCATCATCATCATCATCATCATCAGCAGCAGCAGCAGCAGCATCATCATCATCATCATCATCATCATCATCATCATCATCATCATCATCATCCGGAGCGCCCCGAATCGGCGGCACTGGCCAGAGGCCACTACAATATGTACATATATGTATAGATATATGTTGTATAAATATGTATATAGATGTACATAAATGTGTGCTTGTAGATCTGAATTCATGAATACATCTATAGGTGTGTGTGTGAGTCTCTTTGGCGTTCTCGTTTTCCGTCGCTGCGTCTCTCAGTCTTCTGTCCCTCGTTATATCTTTCGAAATGTACACTTATCTATACATATATATATATATATGTGTATGCATTGACCTACACATCGCTTTGTATAGATGTATGTAGGCATGTAGTTACATTCGTGTATGTGTATATTGATAAAACCTGTAGACATGCACATGTAGCTTCAACATGGATGCGTGGATACGCACATGCATACATGTAAATGTGTGTGTGCATGCACAAGGTCACACAGTCTAGCTCCGTATTTTGCGGGTACACATACGAGCATGCACGCACGCACACACCGATACACGTGTATATATATATATATATATATACAGATGTATGTATATACGTGTGGGTATGCATCTGGCAAACACTACATCGGCATGTAGGTCAAGCCCTTTGCTTCATTGTATCAGTGGCTCTCCACATATATCGCGTGCTCTCTCTATGGCTATATATATATACATATATATATATACACGTGTACTGGAACCACGCGCGCGCTTCGCGCGCGCTTAGGTTCTAGTCGACCCCATCCCTTGAGGAGATCCCGTATCCACTGAAGTGATTACCCATTGATGGTGTAAGCATGAGGTACAAGAAGCATCCATAATGCTGGCCGAACAGAGCCCCAGCACCGACAATGACACATGCTCCTTAATCCGCCGACCCTGTCGGCGTGTGTGAGGCGCCCTTCCGTTTGTCGTCGTCGGTGTCGTCGTCGCCGTCGCCGTCGTCGTTGTCGTCGTCGTCGCCCTCGCCATCTTCCCCCTTTCCCCAGGCCCTCTTCCTCAACCGATCCAGCCAAGAAGAAATCGAATCGAACAACGAAGGGAAGCACCTTCCCTTGATCCCTTCCCCAGCGGGGGGGGGGGTCCCGGGGCAACTCCCGGGGGGTGGTCCCGGCGGGTGGTCTCGGGGGGTGGTCCTGGGGGGTGGTCCCGGGGGGTGCCCTGGGGCCCGTGGGGCTCCTGCTATTGTTTTGTCGATCCCGAATATGTGGCGGAGGGTGGGGGGCCCCCCCCAAGAACCGGGGGGAGAGAGCCTCTCCTCACTTACCCCCAGAGTCCCCGCTTTGCCCCCCCTTCCAAGCGTCCCATGCTCCCCTTGTTCACAGGAGGGAGCCCCCCCCCCCCCCACGGGCCAGTCCCCCCCTCCACAGGGGGGAGCGACCCCCCTTGGTCGTCGTCGTCGTCGTCGTCGCCGCCGTCGTCGTTCAGGGTCGGCGGCACTGGCAGTAAGGCCTCTCCAGTATTCAATTCGAAGCTATGCAAGCCAGTTTAGCCAAACACATGCAACGCTATGAATGCAATGCAAAGCAAAGGAAAGCGATGCTCATAAGTGCAATGTGGATCACGAAACAATGAAATTGCACATGCAACGAAAAGCAGCCCAGTGGAATGCAATGGAATACAATGCCCAGTGGAAAAGTACCGATCATGCGGATGGAAGCGAGACCTACGGCCCCAGATGAAGGCGGGGTTCACACGGCGCCCCCCCGTCAATTTCGGCACGGTACTCACACGGATCTTGTCCCCCTGGGAGCTCCTCTTTCGGGTCCAGGGACAAAGTTCGCAGGGCGTCGCTCCGCCCATCTCGGCACACACAACACACGAATCGTGCGCCAGAGGGATGTCGTTTCACGTACGGCCTTAGTGTGAGGATTCGCATAACGTCACGTCCCCCCCGACGCGTATGTCGACTGTCTCCCCACATGAATCGTATCAACAGGGAGCTCCACCGACGGTTCCAGAGCCAACGTTCGCATCCAGCCGCCCCGCCCATAGCAGTGAATACACCCCTGATCTGGATCGTCAGTTCGGGGCGTCTTGGGTGCTTCTGTGGGCCACGCGGCATGTTTCTGTGAGGCCTCTGAAGCCCTGAGATGGATCGTGAATCGGGAGCCTCTTGAAGCCTTTTCTGGGAGCCTCGTGCAGGACGTCGAAGCGAGCCCTCCCATACGCTTACGGGTGACTACTGGGAAGCCTCCTGGGACCGTTTTGGGAGCGTTTTGGGAGTCTCAGGGGGCCTCTTGTGACCTTCTTGGAAGTCCTTTTGGGACTCTTTGGGGCTCTTTGGGGTCCTCTTGGCCCGTCCCGGGGCCCTCTTGGACCGTCTTGGGCGCTTGGGCCGTCTTGGGGCCCTCTTGGGGCCCTCTTGGGGCCCTCTTGGGCCGTCGAGGGTGCCTTCTGTGGCCCTCTTGGGTCTCCCTGGGGACTCTTTTGGAAACCTCTGGGGACCGTCGTGGGCCGTTCGGAGCAGCTAGATAAGGCGGGGGGGCTCGTCATGGGCCGTGTTGGAGCTCTCGCCTTGGGCGCCCCTGGGGCCCTCTTTTATTTTTTTGGTTTTTTGTTTTTCTTTTTGCTCTACTTGGGGCCCTCTTGTGGGCCTCTTGGGGCCGGCGAAAGGGTGCCTTCTCTTTTGGTGTTGGGGTTGGCCCTCGGGCGACGCGCCCGACCTTTGGGTCTTCCCTGGGGACTCTTTTGGGAACCTCTGGGGACCGTCGTGGGCCGTCGGGGGGCTCTCATGGGCCGTGTTGGTGCTCTCTTGGGCCGTCTTGGGGCCCTCTTGGGGGCCTCTTGGGTCGTCTTACGGCCGTCTTGGGGGCCTTTGGGTCCGTCTTGGGCGCTGTTAGGACCGAAGAAGCGAATATGCTAAAAACGTACGTTTTCCGACAGGAATTTAGCTGTTTTTGCCTTTTGGTGACCTTCTGGGAGGCCTCTTGGGCCGTCTTGAGGGCCTCTGAGGCCAAAAATATAGATTTCCCGCTAGTTTGTGACAGATTCGAATTTCTCGAGCACCTTTTCGGAAGCCTCTCAAGCACCCTTGGGGACCTCCTGGGCCGTCTTAAAGCGCTCTTGGGGTCCTCTTGGTGCGTCTTGGAGAGCTCTTGGGCCATCTGTAAACAATATTGGGCGGATTTAGGGCTGCTCTGAGCCTCGGGGGCGGGTCCAGGAGGGCTCCTGGGAGGGGGGCACCACCTATGTACAAGGGGGGGGGGGGGGGGGGTGGGGGGGCGGTGGGGGGGGGGGGGGGTGGGGGGGGGGGGGGGGTGGTGGGGGGGGGGGGGGGGGGGGGGGGGGGGGGGGGGGGGCAGGGTGGGGGAGGGAGGGGGGGGGGGGGGGGGGGGGGGGGGTGGGGGGGGGGGGGGGGGGGGGGAGGGGGGGTGGTGGGGGGGGGGGGGGGGGGGGGGGGGTGGGGGGGGGGGGGGCCCCTGCGGGTCCCTGGGGTCGGAATCCCCCATATATGTTACTTTCTCTATCGTTCCTCGTCCATATATCTGATTTACATATGCGTCACATGTTTCCGGAATGCACATAGGGCGCTGTATGTATAGATCGTCGCACCACCTCCTCTCTCGGCGAAAGTCTTAGTGCATCGGGCTTGATGCTGGGGTGCTCCACAAATTACTCACATCCTATAAGGTGCCAAAGGGAGGCACCCAAAAACCCCCCCCCACCATGATGTAATGAACCGTATCCAAATCGGCCTCCATAGCGCTGGAATCAATCCGAAGCCGCAACCAGTTCCTGCTGCAACTAGCCGAATGCCGCACGGGATGCAAACGCAAGAGACATGCAAGTAACACGATCGTGTTACAATATACATCACATTAAACGCTCTCGCTGTCCCTCTCCACTTAGCCAATCGTCTTGCGGGCTGCCTTGTCGTTCAACCTATATGGGTACTTCTCCCCTCGGTGGACCTGCTCTCCGACCGTCGAGATGGGGACCGAACAGCGAAGAGCAGGATGATGAACAGTCAGGGCAAAGTGGAAGAAATGAACGCGAGAGTAGACCAGCCCGTTTCCCACCAGGTGACCCCAACCGAATAATGCTCGTACGCCTCTCCCCGACCGAAAGCACATACGAAAAGAAATACTGATATCATAAAACCTTGGAGCACGTTTGTCGTCGAATGCTCAGCTTCCCAGAGTACCCCTAGGGCTTCTGTAGGCCCCAGGGACCATCGGGGCCCGCTGTAGTCGACGACAACGACGATGACGACGATGACTGACGACGACGCGCCGACGACGACGACGCGCTGCAAGCGTGGCTCACATGCTGACAGGCCGGTTTCTAATTTGATGTGCCTACTGTGTAAAGAGAGGGCTACGCCCTGCGGTGCACCACAGGGCTGGGCCAAACTCGCCGGGCTGGTGTTTTCCAAAGCTGGGCCTGCCTGGAAGTTCCGCGCCCTTCTCCCGATCTGCAGAGATGGGACGCTGACCTCACGGTGTCCTGGGGATTGCCGCGCCTCCTTATCTTGTCCTCCTACGCCTCCTACTCCTCCTCCTCCTCCTCCTCCTCCTCATCATCATCATCATCATCACCATCATCATCGTCGTCATTCTCCTCCTTATGACACCCTCCTCGTCGTGGTCATCCTGACCACCTGGCATGATCTCCATCGTCAGCATCGCCATCATAGCACAATCAGCATAACCATAATCCTCTTCAGCATGATCATAACCACCATGATCGTCATCATCCAAATCAACAGCATCATCATCGGCATCGCCATCATCAACATCATCATGAGCATACCCATCGGTCGTAAGAAGTCGGTAGAACCATGAAGGAGGAAAGCGTTGGAAATATATTGGGTGTCCGCCCGCCCCCTATGGAAGACGGAAAAGGTGAAGCCACCCGATCATGCGCTTAAGTAGATTGAAATCTGGGGATTGAAAAATACCTACTTTCAACGACCGAGGGGTACTCATCATCATACTCATCATCGTCACCACCATTATCTTCATCCTCATCCTCAGCCTCCTACTCCTCCTCATCATCATCACCATCGTCATCGTCATCGTCATCAGCATCATCATCTCCATCATCATCAGCATCGTCATCGTCATCAGCGTCATCATCATCATCATCATCATCATCATCATCATCATCATCATCATCATCATCATCATCAGCAGCAGCAGCATCATCAACGTCGTCGCCACCGTCGCCATCCTCATCCACGGCATCATCCTCATCGACATCCTTGTCATCAGCATCAGCATCATCATCAGCATCATCAGCATCATCAGCATCAGCATCAGCAACAGCATCATCAGCAGCATCGGCATCAGCAGCATCATCATAATCAGCGTCGGCATTATCACAAGCATCGTCGTTGCCATCGTCGTCACCCCTATCATTATCAGCAACATCATCCTCATCATCCTCATCCTCATCCTCATCAGTATCATCATCAGTATCATCATCATCATCATCATCATCATCATCATCATCATCAACACCAACAACATGAGCATCCTCATCGTCGCCGCGCATGTTGGCATCGTAATCCGTGTCGTCATCATCATCATCATCATCATCATCATCATCATCATCACTATCATCATCATCATCATCATCATCATCATCATCATCATCATCATCAACATCCGCAGCATAATCATCGTCATCCCCATGATCATCGTCGCCATCGATATCCCTGGCCATCCTCCTCCATCGCTCCCTCCGATCGCCCTCCTCAGAGTCAATCTTCTCAGATTCGATCATCCTCCTCCTCAGGAGCAACAGTGCAAACGAATGGGCAGCACTGGCAGCAAGCGAGGTTACGAGAAGCATGTGCAAATCACGGCTTATGTAAGCGTGGTGCAGGAACGAAAGCGGAAATACGAGCGGAAGCGGAAGCAGGCGCAGAAAGGAAACACGCGTGATTGATGATACGTGTGCACCTTCATTTGTCTCGTCGTGCCTGCGAAAGGCCCTCAAACCGCTGCTGCCGCGCGAATTCCCGTGTCAGCAATGAAGCGCGCGTCACCCTCGCCATTGAAACTTGCTGTATTCACTCGCGCGTCGCCCTGTACAATTCCCCCTGGCACCCCAATCACTCACAAGCCCTATCCTCATGCTCGGCCCGGTGTGGGTCCTCTCCAGACGGACCTGTCTGAGAAGCGTGAGGACGCTCTCCCCGGAGACCTGTTGACAAACTGCGCGCTTCCTAATATCACCCGAGGACATAAGCGCGAACGCCGCGAGCGTTACCAGTTCTGGAACGCTTTGGGGGTCAATGCTAGCAGAGTGAAAGGGTAAGTTTTGAAGAACCGATCACGCCATGTTGACAAGACAACTGCCAATGGTGAGGCCGCACTTCCGAATCACAGTCGTTCAAGCGGGCTGCTCGTAGCTCCACTCAGAAAAAACAAATGGATGGACATATCTGTGCCCATGAAAAGGCACCTCCCATTACCTCAACATACAGCATTTGAAAAACATGGTCACTGCACGCCCCGATGCAAAGAGGACAGGCCAATGGCAGTATGTGGGGTCGGAACGCCCTTCTCTGAAAAGTATCGTGGTACCCCGCAGTTGCGGATAAGAGCGTGGGGGCGGCAGGGACGTCGGCAGTCTGCGAGGCTCTGAAGAAGCCCACCGCAGGCGCCGAATTGCTACAAATTATACAAAGAGCCCGCCGCAGGCGCCGATTTGTTCGATAAAGCAATGTGGGTGCGTCGCGGGGTGGGTCGCGGGTGGGCCGCGGACGGGTCGAGGGGTGGGTGGCGGGTGGGTCGCGGGGTGTCGCGGGTGAGTCGCGGGCGGGTCGCAGGCGGTGACGTGAGGGGACGACGACGACACCAACGACAACCAACACCAACAACAACACTAACAACAACCACCACCAACAACCAACAACCAGCAACCAACGACAACAAAAACCACAACAACAACAACACCACCAACAACAACAGCAACACCACCAACAACAACAACAACAACAACAACAACAATAAGTTTACCCTCATGCGCGATGTTTCCACACGAAACATGCGACCATCATGAAAACCATCCCCATCGTGGGAGACTATTCTTCTATAGCGCTTTCCGTTATACCCATTCCCAGATCTCCCGCCCAAAGGGGTCTTGCAGACACCTCCTCCGAAGAATTTCAACATATCCCGCCTCGAAAGCGCATGCCCGCGCCTTGCTGCACCGCTGCGACACCGCTGGTGGAACCCCAGCCAGGGGTAAAACACAAGGAAGTATCGAGCGACAGGATTGTCTTGCTGGGGATGGGGGCTGCAGGCGGCGAAGCAAGGACCTGGCCCTGAATAGAAAGGGAGGAAGTCTCGAGCAGGGCCGCTCTTGTTGCTGGGAGCGGCGCCGATGCTGAAGAGACTAGGGCCCTAACCCACCGCACAACAAAACGAAATATCGAGCGGGAGCGCTGGTTTTGTTGGGACGGCGGGTGTCGGCGGCGAGGAGGAACACCGCCTTGAGTAAAAAGGAAGGAGGTCTCGAGCGGGAGTCGTGGTTCTGCCGGGACGGGGGCTGTCGGTGGCGAGGGACAGCACCACCCTGAGGAAAAAGGAAGGAAACCTCGAGCGGGAGCGTTGTTCTTGCTGGGAGCGGCACCAATTCAACAGACTCGGGCGCCAGTCCAGCGTAAAACGGGAGGAAGTCTCGGGCGGGAGCGCTGGTTTATCGGGGCGGCTGTTTTCGGCGGTGATGGGGAGCACTGCCTTGAGTACATTACCCTGGCGAAGGACCCAGCCATATGCAGCTGTGAGAACCGCAATTGTGAATATCTTCTTCGGTGGCGATCCCTATGGGGCAACGAACCGTGCGAGGGGTGTGCCGACATGTGTGGCGGGGCGCACAACGCGAACGGAAACGAGAGGCCTGAGCACGGGGGGTCGAGCGCGGGCGAGACTGAACGCGAGCGCGTCTGATTGTGATTGAGTTTGCGTGCGAGTAAGTCTACGCGCATGAATGCGAGCATGGATACGCCTAGTGTAAATGTATAAGGCTGTGGATACTGGGCGTGGCGGGGGCCCAACGGGCCACGAAGCGTGTGAGGGGCGTACTGGGTGTGGCCGACGCCTGCGGGCACCCCAACTGGGGCCCCAAATGGAACCCTCTATGAGGCCACGAAACGCTGTACTGAGTGTGGCGGACGCATGCGGACAACCCCACTAGGGCTTGGGGTGGAGCTCCCTATAAGGCCACGGAGCGCTGTGCTGGGCGTGGCGGACGCATGTGGCCACCCCAATGGGGCCTTAGATGGAGCTCCCTATGGGGCGACGAAGCGCTGTACTAACTGTGGCGAACGCATGTGGCCACCCCCGCTGGGGCCTTGGGTGGAATCCCTATGGGGCCACGAGACGCTGTACTGGGTGTGGCGGACGCATGTGGTCACCCCCAATGGGTTTTCGGTGGAATTCCCCATAGGACCACGAAGCGCTGTACTGGGTGTGGCGGACGCATGTGGCCACCCACACTGGGGCCTCAGGTGGAGCTCCTTAGACAGCCACGGAACGTGTGAAAGGTCTGCCGACGTGGGTGTGGCGGACGCATGTGGACACCCCCACTGGGGCCTTAGGTAGAAATCCCCATGGGGCCACGAAGCGCTGTACTGGGTGTGGCGGGCGCACGTGGCCACCCCAACTGGGGCCTTGGGTGGAGCTCCCCATGGAGCCACGAAGCGCTGTACATAGTGTGGCGATAGCACGTGGCCATCCCCAGTGGTGCATTAGGTGGAACTCCCCATGGGGCCACGAAGCGCTGTACTGGGTGTGGCGGACGTATGTGGCCACCCCCACTAGGGCCTGGGGTGGAACTCCCTATGGGGCCACAAAGCGGTGTACTAAGTGTGGCGGGCGCATGTGGCCGCCCCCACTGGGGCTTTAGGTGGAGGTCCCCATGGGGCCACGAAGCGCTGTATTGAGTGTGGCGATAGCATGTGGCCACCCCCACTGGAGCCTTGGGTGGAGCTCTCTATGGGGCCACGATAGCCGTGCCCCCTCTCGCGGATGGCGTGCCGGCGCCCCCCCGCACTGCCGGCCGTCCCTTCCTCGGCGGGGCGGTGGGTGATACCGCAGAGGTTCCCTCCCCACCAAGCCGCAGCGTACTGGGTTCGGTCAGGCCCCCCCCCGACGCCCTTCCCGACGCCCTTCCCGACGCCCTTCCCGACGCCTTTCCCGACGCCCACGGCCGACCCCGCCGACGCCCTTCCCGATGCCCTTACGCCCACGACCTCCCCCCGACGCCTTTCCCGACGCCCACACCGACCCTCCTGCCGCCGTAATGTCCGTAGGTTCGTCGCGGGTGGCCTTTCCCTCCTGGCCCCTGGCCCGGCCCTGCTGCTGTGTTTTCAGCTCGTGCTTCCTCGGACGTTCCTTTCTGGCGCTTCGGTATACGACCGAACTGCTTCACCAGGTCAACAATCCTTTGGACAGTACCGTTCAACACAGCACGCGGAGGAGGGGCACTGCTCACTGCAGCAGGCTGAGGAGCACCGCTGTTGGGTGCAGAAACGTCAGGAGCATCAGAACGCTGAAGGGCAGCGCTGACAGCGGCTGACTCTGAAGGCGTGGCGCATTCGAGGGCTTGCAACTCTAACAGAACGTCATTAGGAATGCTGTCGCGGTGGTCGGAGAAACGTTTGGCCAAGTTGTTTTCAGCTCGTGCTTCCTCGGACGTTCCTTTCTGGCGCTTCGGTATACGACCGAACTGCTTCACCAGGTCAACAATCCTTTGCACAGTACCGCTCAACACAGCACGCTGAGGAGCAGCACTGTTCACTGCAGCAGGCTGAGGAGCACCGCTGTTGGGTGCAGCAACGTCAGGAGCATGGCGCCCAGACCGAGAGCTACCAGCATGCCGTGGCATTACTGTGTGCAGTGGGTGCTGGAAAGTTCCTTTGTAAGGATAGCTCTAGGCAAGATGGCTACGGAGACATTGATGATGATGATGGTGATGATGGAGATTCGTTGTGGAGGATGTTGGTGATGGTGATGATGTGAATCAGTGATGATGATGGTGATGATGATCAATGGCGATGATGAGGTCGCAAAGGATCAGCAGGCTGAGAAGCACCGCAGGCCAACGTGAACCAGTCGTGATGATAGTGATGATGGAGTCGGTTCCAGTAAGTAAGATAAACTGCTATGCATTGACGTATGCTGAAAGGAAACTCGGTATCAATGAGTTGATATACAATGAGGTGTCCGAAAACGAGACACTGCTATCAACGCTTTTATAACTGAGCGAACCTCTGCTACCGACACTGCTACGAACATGGGAGGTGTCTTGAAATGAGGCACAGCCAGAGTTGATATACAATGAGGTGTCCGAAAACGAGACACTGCTATCAACGCTGTTATAACTGAACGAACGTCTGATATCGACACTGCTACGAACATGGGGGTTGTCTTGAAATGAAGCGCGGCCATGACCTGATTTAGGGTCCAATGAAACACATGTAGAAATGTTTTTTTTCGGGAAAGAGACAGGGATATCAATACGGAAATTCTCTGTAAACGAGACACTTTGAACGACTGCAGAACAGGCGCTTGTAGCAAAGGAAGTGCAAGCTGAAAAGCACCGCAGGCCAACGTGAATCAATCCGTGCACAGACCGAAACTCTGTGCAGGCACTCTCAAGGGAGCCAGGGCAGGCTGAGGAGCAATGCAGGCCGCAAACACTACTCTTGCACCAGACGCCACAACAGTAAATAGTGCAGGCTGAGAAGCACCGCATAAACAAACAAGGCAAAGGAAACTACCAAACGATATGTTTGAGGCAAACCTAGCTGGCATCCCGCAAGGCGAAGAACAAATACGCTTGCCATGTCCAGCAAGCTGAGAAGCATCGCTGACAAGACATCAGAAGCTCATCTCAAGCTTTCTCCTGAGGGGTGGCTTTCAAGAATTCGGCACTTCTTGGCGGATTCCGGCGTCTTGCTCCACTCATTCATCCGCTTATGCTCGCCTGATTGCTGAAGCTCTGTGCGCATCCCCAGTGTTCTCAATTTTTTATTGAAGTACTGCGCCTCAGACACGACGGAGTCGTCAATGTGGGTCACGCTGTGCACCGTCATGCCGTCTTTTGAACAGCCAGTAATGAGCAACAAGCAGACTCTGTGCTTCGCTCGGTTGGGCGGATCCATTTTGAACGAGAGCAAGTTGTCAACTGAGCAGTGTCCGTGAATCGTCACTGAGTGGGAAGACTCACCGTCAGAAGCGTACGTGACACCTGGTGTGGACACGACGAAGCCAGCCGCAGTGGATACGCACCGAGACTTCTGCGTGGTACGAACGAGAACGACTGCCAAGTGGCAGTTACGGGTAAGCTGAGAAGCGTCACCCCCTCCACCCGCTGGTGAGTACTGCACGCGCATGCCGTAGAAGGGGCAAGACCGTATCTCAGAGAGCTGCGCCGCGAGCATTGCATCCTGGCTCTCGCGGCACTGCTTCAGGATCTCCAAGACGACATTGTAAGACGTATTCGGGGCGTGCGATATCTGAAGCGGTGAAACGGCCACCACAGTCGTGTAGACGAAAGTCCGTTGAGGTGTGTCATCCTGTGCATTCGCAGCCACATTGCGCACGCGTCGTATGATGCGACAATTGCTCAGTGGAGGGAAGGAGATAGCTTTCTCGTCGTGAACTTTTTTGAATTCTTGCATGCTATCAATGCCAGTCAAAGCGAAGGCTGCCGCTTGGGATACGCCAACTTTGCACGAACCACTGAAATCACGAGCAGTAGTCGTAAAGAAGACGCGCTCGCCTGTGTTCTCCACCACAGAGTCGGCTGGCTCCGGTTCCTCAAGCCTCATCCCATTGACCTGCAACAAGAGTGGCAAGTTTGCATTCGGATCATCCGACGCCATAGCCAAAAAGGCACAGCAGGAGAGGAGTTCTTCTCCGGTGAGAATCTGCGAAGCCTGGTCTGGATCCCAAGTACCCGCATGAGCGGTGGTCAGCTGCTCCCGGTCCATCGCGAAGTCTTGAGTGGCTGCTAAGTCGTGTAGTTGAGCCATTCTGGGACAAGAGCATGCGGAATCCACCACGCGATCTTGCGACAAGTTCAGCTCCAGTTTGCCGTCGAATTTGCCCGCCACGTTGAGAAACAGCAGCGGTTGTCCTTTGTGAGAGCGACAAAGCTCTATGATGGTGGATCCCCAGACTGCAATCACAGCCTCCGCTGTCTTGGAGTTACTCGTCTGTGTGCCGTCGACCAGATGTACACTTGCCACTGGAGGGTGGCCAGCGGGAGCGCGGGTTTCTGAAACAGAATGAACCACAGCCATGACATCGAAGCAACGCTGCGATTTGATGTTCATCATGTCTGCCACTGTAGTCGCTGGAGCCGGCGCCGATGCCAAGGAGGTCTCCTCCGGAGAGCTTTTGAGCACTGGAGTGCAGGTTGTGCGTTCGAGGTCGACCACGACACGAACAGACGTATGCACAAAAGCGTCCTGCTGCCGACTGTCCAGGCCGACGCTGGGGAGTTTCCACGCCGTCATCGGAGGGAACTTTTTCAGAGCAGCTTGGACTTCTGCTGGAGTTCCTTTGAGGATGGCCTCACAATAGTGCTCTGAGTCTGTGCCAAGCAGAATGCATGTGAATCGGTTTGCATGGACTAGCTGGCCATTGTTCCTGCTCTTGTACGAGTGCTTGATCTCCCTGGGCTTGTATACTCGGACAAGGAAGTCTTGGGTTTTGGCGCTGCTCTTCGTGAGAAAACCCAGTGGAGACGTCGGCTGATCTGCAGCAGCAGCCATGGTAGCTCACTCGGAGGATCACCGTGGAGCGCACAGTGACACAGGCTGAGAAGCACCGTGCACGGCACGGTGAGACTGGGTGAGCGGACGCGGACAAGGCTCGCTTTTGCCTCGAACTCCTGCAATCCAAGTTCTTTGAACCAAAACGGCAATGATTACATAATTTCAAAGTTACAAGTGATGCCTCCACGAAGCACCCCCCCTGTGGAGTCGAGAAAGCGTGTTGCTGTATGTGTGCGTGACTGGATGGATGTGATGTGTGTGCTGTGTGGTGTACTGTATTGTTTTGTGATGTGCTTCATACTTGTCTGTGAGTATTCAATTTGCTGCGGCACTGCATGTGGTCTATATATTTTCTTGCGTATGCTGTATGCGGTGCTTGCTCTGTGCTGCGGTGTTCATGCTCGTGCGATGACTCGATTCTAGTCACCAAGAGAAACTGGTATGTATTCGCTTATGCGAAAAGGAAAACGATATCAAGGAGTTGATATAGAATAAGTTGTCCGCAAACGAGACACTGCTATCAACGCTTTTTATAACTAAACGAAACAGTGGTATCGACCCTACTACAAACATGAGTTGTTTTTACATGAGGCATTGCCATGAACGGATTCGGAATTCAATGAACCACATTCAGAACATATGGGGCGCAAGGATATCAATATGGGAAGTCTCCGCATATATCAATATGGGGCGACCGCACAACAAGCGCATGTAGGAAAGGATCTGCAGGCTGAGAAGCACCGCATGCCAACGTGAATCAATGCGTTTGGCAACTTAAGCACAGACAGACAGTCTGTGCTTAGGTTGCCAAACGCACTGATGTGTCCTCACTCTTTCCAATCTTTTTTTCCTTTTCCAAGTCAATACGGATCGGCGCTGCCCCATCAGCACCTGCATGTTTAAGGAAGATCGAGATGTGGCCACAGGAGAGAATGCTGTTCATGAGCATACACGCAGGCTGAGCAGCACCGCAGGCAAACGAACAAGGATTCAGGAACTCGCTGCCTAGTGCGGCCGCATCTTGGGCACCCACTCCTGCACCCACTGCAAGACGTTATTCTTATGCTCGTTCCAAAAGCACAACATTGCAGATATAGTGCAAACAGGTACCGACTTGCCATTACCGCCGGAGCCGAGTGTCAAAGAGATCGCTTTCAAAGCCTGTTGCTCCCGAATCTTCGAAGTCATGCCGGGCATGATTTTTCTCACGCCAAGGCGCGATCCGCTTGGAACCGGCCACGAACCAGACAAAGCGCAAAGGTCACCAGGCAGCAAGTGTGGCAATGTCAGTTTGGAACTGAGCCCAGCCAGCAAGGTGATTTCCAGAATTCGCTTGCATTTGTATGCTCCACAGCCATCGACCTCGAATCCGCGCTTGTTCGCGAGTTGGAAGACTAGTTTGACAAGACTGAGAAGCACCTGTCGCCGCCGAACAGTCTGCAGGGAAGCCGTGCACGACGAGAACAAACGCGCCATCTTGTTCCCCGCGACGCGCATGAACTGAACAAGCTGCGCTGCCAGGTTGCCGCGACAAATATTCCCAGGATGTTGGCCGCCACGGTGCACTACCTCCGCAGTATCAAGGTAGCGCCTGAGGCCTCTCAAATCGTTCTGAGCAAGGTATGGCGCTGCAGCATCCACGGTCGTTGCCAAGCCCGTCATGGCAGCAATGCAAATCATGCGCACAAGGTGGCGGGAACGTACCAGAACACTCATGCTGCGCGAACCTCGCAGGCTGAGAAGCACCGCGGCACCATGCTCCAGAGTTTCCTGCAATTTGCGTTGATCGTCAGGGTCATATGGTTGATATACAGGGTTGTCTGGCGATCGAACACCTGAAACGAATTCGGACAAGAGCTTGTCATTCACACACCCATGCATTGATGCTATGCCTGAGCATATGCAATCACGCGTTTGCTTAGCTGCACATGCCCCACATGCGAATTGAACTTCTGAGTTCGAAGGCGGAGGAAAACTCCGCATGCGGGAGCGAGCGACGGCATCTCTGAGCAAGCACCGCTCATACCTGTTCCTTGCTGTCTTTAGGCCCAGTAACAATGAAGATATGACATTGAACTGCAGCGACACTTTCACAGAACGATTGTACTTGGAGCGCCTAGTCGTTCTCCTCGCAGCACGGCGGCGACCTGACATCCGCAATCCGAAATAGATAATGAGCAGTTGTCCAAAATGATTTCGGTCAACCCCTTTGTCGAAAGCTGTCCCGGGAGTTTCCAAATAATTAACGACGTTTCCGAAATATGAACACACAACAAAAAACCTGTAATGAACCAGAATCCCGCAGAACAACATTCCCGAAACAATGAAATAAGTATGGAGATGTCTCAAAGCAGAACCCAACGAAAACGAAATACAACATGGGCGGACGGAATGAGCAATGCCAAACCATAGTAGCACTCCTCGGGGTGGCCAAGTCTTTCTTCTCCATGGTGGGAACGACCGCGGGTAAAAACCTCCTGGTCACACCTTTTTTCGTTTTCAAAAAGAATTTCTTCACCATGGCTACTACACCGAGGAGCACCTGGAAGAACTACGCCGGCTGAGAAGCACCGCGCCACGTGGCCACACGGCGCAAGGCATGTACAGAACAGGACAGCTCTAAGCAAAATGGCTACGAGGAGGTTAAGGATGATGATGATGGTGATGATAGGAAACACGGTATCAGTGAGTTGATGTACAATGAGTTGTCCGCAAACGAGACACTGCTATCAACGCTGTTATAACTAACCACAAACGAGACACTGCTATCAACGCTTGTATAATTAAAAAGAAACGCTGGCATTGACACTACTAGCAATGCCAAAGTTGAGTTTAAACGAGGCACTGCCATCAACCGATTCAACTTCCAATAAAAGAAGATCACAAATGATTTCAGTCTGAAGTGACCCATGGCTATCAATACGAGAAGTCTCTGCAAACTATACACTTCTGGCGACCGCCGCGCACACGCGCGTAGGAAATCGTTGATGATGATAGTGATAATGGAGTGGGGGCCAGTAATGAAGATACACTGCTGTGCATTCACTTGCTGCTAAAAGGAAACTCTGTATGAATGAGTTGATATACAATGAGTTGTCCACAAAAAAGACACTGCTATCAACGCTTGTATAATTAAAAAGAAACGCTGCTATCGACACTTCCACCAATACTAAAGTTGACTTTAAACGAGTCACTGCCATGAACGGATTCAACTACCAATGAAAGAATATCACAAAACAATTTCAGTCTGAAGTGACCCATGGCTACCAATACGAGAAGTCTCTGCAAACTAAACATTTCTGGCGACCGCAGCGGAGACGCGTGTAGCAAAGGATCTGCAGGCTGAGAAGCACTGCAGGCCAACGTGCACCAGTCGTGGTGATGATGATGATGGAAACCGGTGATGGTTTTTTTTTGCAGGGTTTTTCTTTGTTTTTTCTTTTGGGTCAGTTGCGTGTGTTTTTTTTTTTTTTTTTGTTTTTTCTTTTCTTTTTTTTTTTTTCTTTTTTTTTTTTTTTTTTGGGGTCGGTGGTTTGCGTGGTATTGTTGTGGTGGTTTTTGTGGGTGTGTGACGTGTGGTTCTTGGTGTTTCCTGACGATGATCAGGAGTCGGCCCTGGGCGAACAGCTCAGAACAAAACGGACCAAGTCCGATGCATTCACTTATGCTGAAAGGAAGACGGTATCAGTGAGTTGATATACAATGAGTTGTCCGCAAACGAGACACTGCTATCACCGCTGTTGTAACTAACCACAAACGAGACACTGCTATCAACGCTTATATAATTAAACAGAAGCCCTGCTATTGACACTACTAACCATACTAAAGTTGAGTTTAAACGAGGCACTGCCATCAACCGATTCAACTTCCATACTAAAGTTGAATTTAAACGAGGCACTGCCATCAACCGATTCACAAACGATCTGTGTCTGAAGTGACCCATGGATATCAACACGAGAAGTCTCTGCAAACTGAACACTTCTGGCGACCGCAGCGGAGACGCGTGTAGCAAAGGAACTGCAGGCTGCGAAGCACCGCAGGCCAACGTGAACCAGTCGTGGTGATGAGGATGATTGAAATCTGCGATGATGATAGCGATCATGAAGTCGGTTGTAGTAACAAACATACACTGCTATGCATTCACTTATGGTGAAAGGAAACTCGGTATCAGTGAGTTGATATACAATGAGTTGTCCGCAAACGAGACACTGCTATCAACGCTTTTATAACGAAGCGAACCCATCAGAACACTGTTATCAACGGAAAGAATGCTATAGAAGGACAAAGCGCTGAATGTACACCGATGTGTTCGACGACTGCGTATGTAATGATGTGACGATATACAGACTGAGCCTTTCGTGAATGTCTACATGTTTTTCTGACGCCTACAAACGGCGCTGACGTGTGTGAGAAAATTGTCCGCGCAGCAAAAGCCGGCGAAGCGTGCGGGAGATCGCATGCTGACACAGACTACGTCTGCAGACCGCCAGCTGCAAAAGGTTGCGAGCGGCTCTTGGAAGATGTTTACGGAACGGAGCTACGGTGTCTGAAAACATTGGCATCGAAGCGAAGAGCCTCGGAGCCCTGCAGCCTGAGAAACACCGCAGGAACTCGCATACTGAAAAGGAATGCATTGCAAACCGCACGCTGCGAACCCTGCAGGCTGAGAAGCACCGCAGGATGTCGCATGCTGAAAAGCACTTGTGCTGCAGAGCGCAAGCTGCGAAACCTGCAGGCTGAGAAGCACCGCAGGAACTCGCATGCTTTCGAACACTACTGCTCGAGACCGCAGCTGGAGAGCGGCAGACCGCAGGCTGAGAAGCACCGCGGGCAGGGAGGCCTGCAAAACTCAGATCTCCTGATCGTCTTGGAGGAAGTCACGCCAGTCCGGCGGCTGCCAAGAATCGATGATGCGCCGGGAGCCACCGCCCGTGCTGCCGCCGATGTCAAGGTAGTCGCCTCCGGCCCTGCGCAAACGGCCGTGTCCCAACGCCAGAATCGCTTGGTTGCGGATTTCAAGCAGCTCTCCGCTGTCAAACATCTGCAACACGTTCAGCTGCCTGCGCGTGAGGTTCGGCATGTCCTGGCCAGCGTGGGCAGACGGAAGAGCGCCGACACGACGGAGCTCTTCGCGATGGCGGGAAAGCCGCTCCCCCTCGTTGTAGCGCGCGATTGCTTCTGCCTTCCGGTGGTGCAGACGGCGCCGCTGTTCCCGCAGAGCTTCCTCGGGAGCTGCTGCGCCACGGTCCTCACTGTGATCAGCTTGCAACGCTTGCGTTAGCATATGAACGTCGAAGCGCCCTGAGAAGGCCAGCACCTCCCAGATCTGTTCGGTGCCGGCCACGCGTTGCAAATGGCGATGTCACCGCTTGCGCTTCTGGTCTTTCACAAACCTGGCGAGGCCACCTAGACCTGCGCCCTTGGCCTGGCCACCTTTTCCCGCAGGCTGAGAAGCACCGCGAGAACCTTTCTTACCGCCTGGCCCTTTGCTGGAACCCTGCGGAACCGCATGGCCCCCCTGTGGCGCAGACTTGCCTCTCGCTTTTCCCTTTTCGACATCCCGTTCCTGAAGCGCACGCTGCTGCCGCGACTGCTCGTACTGGTCGCGAGCTAGTCTGACACATTCCTGGCGCTCAGGCTCCGTGAGAACGTAGCGCATGTCGTCGATGTTCTTGCTCCGCAGAAAGTCATGTCGAAGCTGAAGGACAGAGATAATGGCTCGGCCAGTCTCCTCCTGAGACGCAAAGGCCGCGTCATATTCCGAGCCAGGCTGAGGAGCACCAGCTGGATCAGTGTCCGCTAGCTCCGTGGACTTCCTCTTTTTTAAAAAGCAAGAGACTGAGATGAAAGAGGACTTTCGGATCGTACTCATCGTCGTACCTTTCGTCCCAAAACTGCCTCAGCTCCCTGTGCAAGTCGTTCGCGCGAGTTTGAACAACATCCTCGACGTAGTCGGGATCAGCCGGTGAAGTCGGTGAAAGCGGAGGAGTAGGGCTCGGCGACCGATCCCAGTGCACAGAAGAGTCGGCGTCCGCCTGTACGCTGGCGTCGGCGTCGGAGACGTTTTCGACGACAATCTTCCGCCTCTTGCTCTCCCCAGGCTGAGAAGCACCAGGGGGAGTGAGCACAACCGCCACGGCATCGTGTGCGTCGTTGCGCATGCCGCGATCCGTAAAAGACGCGCCAACGGCAATCGAGCGGAAACGGGCGACTGCTCCGCAGACCGCGACGTGGTCGCCTTTGAGGTCGGCCGGAGTGGCAAGGACCTCCCAGAGCTTCTCGTCGTTCTGCTGGCGCTGGTAAGCCTCCCGCGCCTCCTGGAAAGTCAGGTTGTCGTCGCCGACTACAAGCAGAACGACTGGCACGCGCGGCTCCGAAGCATTGAGAATCTGAGCGATGCCGTCCAGGTGCAAGCGGAGATGGCGAACTGTCCGCTTTCGAGTCTGAATGGTCGGCGGTTTCTTGCCGCAGACGATGTGCATGTTGGCGATCACCACGTAGAACTTGTCATGGCCTGGTTTGTTCACCTCAAAATGTGAAATGACAGCATCAATCTCTCGCCCGCTAGGAGGCCTGTAAACTTGGCTGTCTTCGCACGGAGTCACTTCCGCAGGCTGAGAAGCACCGCGGAAGCCCCAGAGAGTCAAGTAGTTGTCGACCTCCGAGAAGCCAATGCCATCACCGAAAGGCTTACTGAGGATCTCTGTCACGTTGATCGCTGCTCGGCGAAAGCCTTCACGGAACGCACCGACCTCGCATGCACAGACAATATCAGCATCAGCGGTCCCCACTATCGTGGCGCACACCCTTCCGAAGTTAGCGCAGTGAGTGGCCGCCTGCTTACCAGTCATCATGCCCTGCTCGAACCCGAAATTGAAGGGGGCGACCGTGAAAGACGCAGGCTGCAGAGCGCCAGGACCAGGCGTCTGTCGACCTTCCTCCGCAGGCTGAGAAGCACCGCGAGGCGGCGATACTTCGGACGAACCTCGCGGAGCAGAGGCTGCGGATGAACGTTCCATATAGCGGTACGGCCAGGGGAACGCCATTGCAATCGAAACTCTAGTGACGAGGCACGTTGAGTGCAATGGACTGCAGTGTCACTAGCAAGTCCTGAACCAAACACGGCTGTCGCGGAAGGAATATGAAATGTGACCCGAGACTAACCTAGTGAAAACTCAAAGAAATCAGTGTGTGTGTGTGACGGTTGTGTCAAGGAATTGAAAGTTGAGATGTGACAAGACGACAAGGACACTGTGTATGAGTGTTGCATGATAGTGTGAGAACGAGTGTTGCCCAGGAGTGTCGCCCAGATATGAAGCTCTGAGAGGTCACAAAGCACAAAGTGTGTGACTGTCGCGTGGGATTACTCTGAATGTATCCCGGGATTGCCGTTCCAGACAGCCAGATAAACCGGCGTGTATACCTCTTGTGTGCAATTTTTCCAAATGTAGCCTGGGAATGGCGTTCTGGGAGGTCTCGGACACGAAGTGTTTGACTCTTGCATCCTGTTATTCCGAATGTGGCCTGGAAATGGGGTTCTGGGATGCCCAAGAGCTCGAAATGCATTTCTGTTGCATCCCGTTAATCAGAATGTGGCCCGGGAATAAGGTTCTGGGGTGTCAAGTACGAAGAATTGTATGACTGTTGCGTCCGGCTATTCAAAATGTGGCCCGGGAATGGAGTTCTGGGAACTCGAAGACCAGGAAGTGGCCTACAGTTGGCTCCGGGCAAAGAGCTCGAAATGCATTTCTGTTGCATCCCGTTAATCAGAATGTGGCCCGGGAATAAGGTTCTGGGGTGTCAAGTATGAAGAATTGTATGACTGTTGCGTCCGGCTATTCAAAATGTGGCCCGGGAATGGAGTTCTGGGAACTCGAAGAGCACGAAGTGGCCTACAGTTGGCTCCGGCCCTCCAGAATGTGGCCCGGGAATGGAATTCTGGGAACTCGAAGAGCACGAAGTGTGTGACTGTTGCATCCGGCCCTCCAGAATGTGGCCCGGGAATGGCGTTCTGGGATGTCGAAGAGCACGAAGTGTGTGACTGTTGCATCCGGTTATTCTAAATGTGGCCCGGGAACGGCGTTCTGGGATCTCGAAGAGCACGAAGTGTGTGACTGTTGCATCCGGGTATTCAGAATGTGGCCTGGGAATGGAGTTCTGGGAAGTCGAAGAGCACGAAGTGTGTGACTGTTGGTGAAAAACGAGCCCGGCACCTTGCCGCCCGGCAACTCCCCAACACCTGCCCGGACCCCCCTGTGGAGTGATCTGTGAGCTCTTTTGAGTCAACTAGAAACCTATCAGTCTTCGCTGTTAGGTAATAAAAATTATCAAGGCCAAAGCCAACACCTAACAGCCATGTGTAGAGCCATATCTGGAAGCATTCCCTTAAGATTCGGATGAGAATCCAGTTGTAGAATTCTGCTGTTCTCGCAGTCGTTGTCGCATTCGCGAGGACAGTCGCAGCGGCAAACGGCAAGCGCAGTTTCCACAGCTCAGCCTCACAAGCTGCCTCAGCCTCAGCCTGCCTCAGCCTCAGCCTCAGCCTGCCTCAGCCTCAGCCTGCCTCAGCCTCAGCCTCAGCCTGCCTCAGCCTCAGCCTCAGCCTGCTTCAGCCTCAGCATCAGTCTGCCTTCAGCCTCGGCCTCAGCCTCAGCATGCCTCAGCCTCAGCCTGCATCAGCCTCAGCCTCAGCCTCAGCCTGCCTCAGCATCAGCCTGCCTCAGCCTCAGCCTCAGCCTGCCTCTGCCTCAGCCTCAGCCTGCTTCAGCCTCAGCCTCGGTCTGCCGTCGGCCTCGGCCTCAGCCTCAGCCTGCCTCAGCCTCAGCCTGCATCAGCCTCAGCCTCAGCACGAAGCGACCCAGCTAGAAGGACAAAGCGCTGAATGTACACCGATGTGTTCGACGACTGCGTATGTAATGATGTGACGATAAACAGACTGAGCCCTTCGTGAATGTCTACATGTTTTTCTGACGCCTACAAACGGCGCTGACGTGTGTGAGAAAATTGTCCGCGCTGCAAAAGCCGGCGAAGCGTGCGGGAGCTCGCATGCTGAGACAGACTACGTCTGCAGACCGCCAGCTGCAAAAAGTTGCGAGCGGCTCTTGGAAGATGTTTACGGAACGGAGCTACGGTGTCTGAAAACATTGGCATCGAAGGGAAGAGCCTCGGAGCCCTGCAACCTAAGAAACACCGCAGGAACTCGCATACTGAAAAGGAATGCATTGCAAACCGCACGCTGCGAACCCTGCAGGCTGAGAAGCACCGCAGGATGTCGCATGCTGAAAAGCACTTGTACTGCTGAGCGCTAGCACTCCATCTCGGGCTCGGACCCCCCCGTCCTGATCCAGAACGTGTCCGGCCACGGCCTGAAAATGCCGTTCCAACTCCCGAGGATTAGCTGGCACTCCGGCTCTGGGACACTCCAGTACGTCTTGAGCACCTTGAGCCAGGCCCCATCTCGGGATCCCCACAGCACGCTGTACTTGACCGAGACCGTGCCGAACTCATAACAATTGACATCCGAAGGACCTGCGAGTGCAGGCTGAGAAACACCACGCGATTGCAGGGCACGGCATTGCGTGTCACATGAGTGCAGGCTGAGAAGCACCACATCTCGTTTGCCAGAGATCACTCCCAGGTTAATTGATCCCGCAACACCAGCCACGGCGTAGCTGCCACAGGGGCCGCAGATAGCAACGGTTCGGTCACCCAATTGGCGTTCCGGTGAGTCACAATTCGCGCGTGGCTCCACGAGCCTGTGTAGCGCGATTTGCGGGGCACCAGTGTGCTGTAGGTGGTGTTGCCGTAGCAGAAGACGGCCTCTGGAGCCCAGTGCGGATTCCAGCGGACAGCGTAGACCCTGTGGACGCCATTGCGGATGACGTCGCGCGCACCTTCGATATGTGCCACCCATCGAAGCCAGTCAAATGCTGAGCCATCGGTGATGTCAACAGCACCTGGGGCAGTCTCGCCATGTGGTAGTGCAACAGCGATTGGAGAGCGGCGCTGGCTTCGTCGCGGCCCACAATCTGGCGCGAGCAGGCTGCCTCTTGCAGGTGCTCCTGTGTGAAGAGCAGTGGGGCATCACCGCCAGTCTCGGCAGGCTGAGCAGCGCCACCGTCCGGCACGGCAGTCTGAGCAGCGCCGCCACGAGGAACATGAGGCTGAGCAGCGCCAGGCTCAGGCACGGCAGGCTGAGCAACGGCGCGTGGTGGACCGACATAGGTGGGCTCATCGGGTCGGCCGTTCTTATGGTAATGCAGGCGCATGGCTGAACCGTCTGCACGACGGAACTCGAAGAAGTGCCAGCCGTGGCCATCCGTGTTGGAGTAGTTAGGGTCGCGCTCTGTCTCGATGATGCGAAAGAGAACCTGGGCGATGCCCTGCCCGATTATGCGCTCAGCGAAACCCGGAGCGGCAGACCGAAGCAGTTGCTTCCAGTCGTTGGACGGGTCGTTTGTTACGTCTTTGAACGACAAGTTGTTGACAATGCACTCGGCGCGCAGCGCGCGCTGCCACTGGCAGGCGGTCTTGCCGCCCATCCCTGGTGTACGGCGGATGTCTTCGAGGTGAGCCTGCTCAAAGACCACGTCGACACCTGGATGAGGAGTCGGTGCGGGCGGATCCGGCAGAATCTCCCACGGGCCATCGCACGGGGCCGGGGGTGGCGGGGGCGATGCCTTGCCGCGTGCTGGCATTGTGACAAGGCAGGCTGAGGAGCACCGCCGAGGCTGGACGGCCAGGTGAAACTCGAGCAAACATGTGGCTACAGCTCTAAGCAAAATGGCTGCGAGGAGGTTAAGGATGATGATGATGGTGT
This sequence comes from Prorocentrum cordatum, assembly GCA_963575745.1. NCBI lineage: Eukaryota > Dinophyceae > Prorocentrales > Prorocentraceae > Prorocentrum > Prorocentrum cordatum. Next base: position 740,207 of record CAUYUJ010009668.1, read on the forward strand.
TGATAGGAAACCCGGTATCAGCGAGTTGATGTACAATGAGGTGTCCGCAAACGAGACACTGCTGTCAACGCTGTTATAACTAACCACAAACGAGACACTGCTATCAACGCTTGCACAATTAAAAAGAAACGCTGGCATTGACACTACTAGCAATACCAAAAGTGGAGTTTAAACGAGGCACTGCCATCAACCGATTCAACTTCCAATGAAAGAAGATCACAAATGAGTTCACTCTGAAGTGACCCATGGGTATCAATGCGAGAAGTCTCTGCAAACTATTCACTCATGGCGACCGCCGCGCACACGCGTGTAGAAAATCGTTGATGATGATAGTGATAATGGAGTGGGGGCCAGTAATGCAGATACACTGCTGTGCATTCACTTGCTGCGAAAAGAAACTCTGTATGAATGAGTTGATATATAATGAATTGTCCACAAACGAGACACTGCTATCAACGCTTGTATAAGTAAAAAGAAACGCTGCTATCGACACTTCCCCCAATACTAAAGTTGTCTTTAAACGAGTCACTGCCATGAACGGCTTCAACTACAGTGTAACGAAAAGAACTGCAGGCTGAGAAGCACCGCAGGCCAACGTGAACCAGTCGTGGTGATGAGGATGAGTGAAATCTGCGATGATGATAGCGATCATGAAGTCGGTTGTAGGAACCCACTTTTGTAGTAACCAACATACACTGGTATGCATTCACTTATGGTGAAAGGAAAATCGGTATCAGTGAGTTGATATAGAATGAGTTGTCCGCAAACGAGACACTGCTATCAACGCTTTTAGAACGAAGCGAACCCATCAGAACACTGTTATCAACGGAAAGAATGCTGTAGAAGGACAAAGCGCTGAATGTACACCGATGTGTTCGACGACTGCGTATGTAATGATGTGGCGATATACAAACTAAGCCCTTCGTGAATGTCTACATGTTTTTCTGACGCCTACAAACGGCGCTGACGTGTGTGAGAAAATTGTCCGCGCAGCAAAAGCCGGCGAAGCGTGCGGGAGCTCGCATGCTGAGACAGACTACGTCTGCAGACCGCCAGCTGCAAACAGTTGCGAGCGGCTCTTGGAAGATGTTTACGGAACGGAGCTACGGTGTCTGAAAACATTGGCATCGAAGGGAAGAGCCTCGGAGCCCTGCAACCTGAGAAACACCGCAGGAACTCGCATACTGAAAAGGAATGCATTGCAAACCGCACGTTGCGAACCCTGCAGGCTGAGAAGCACCGCAGGATGTCGCATGCTGAAGAGCACTTGTACTGCAGAGCGCAGGCTGCGAAACCTGCAGGCTGAAAAGCACCGCAGGAACTCGCATGCTTTCGAACACTACTGCTCGAGACCGCAGCTGGAGAGCGGCAGACCGCAGGCTGAGAAGCACCGCGGGCAGAGAGACTTGCAAAACTCAGATGTCCTGATCGTCTTGGAGGTAGTCACGCCAGTCCGGCGGCTGCCAAGAATCGATGATGCGCCTGGAGCCACCGCCCGTGCTGCCGCCGATGTCCAGGTAGTCGCCATCGCCCCTGAACAGACGGCCGTGCCCGCACGCCAGAATCGCTTGGTTGCGGATTTGAAGCAGCGCTCCGCTCTCAAACATCTGCAACACGTCCTGCTGACTGCGCGTGAAGTTCGGCTTTGCCTGGCCAGCCTGGGCAGACAGATATAGGGAAAGCCGCTCCCCCTCGTTGTAGCGCGCGATGGCCTCGGCCTTCTGGTGGTGCAGCCGGCGCCGATGTTGCCGCAGAGCTTCCTCGGGAACTGCTGCATCACGGCCCTCACTGTGATCAGCTTGCAACGCTTGCGTTAACCAATCAACGTCGAAGCGCCCTGAGAAGGCCAGCACCTCCCAGATCTGTTTGGTACCGGCCACACATTGCAAATGGCGATGCCACCGCTTACGCTTCTGGTCTTTCACAAACTTGGCGACGCTACCCAGACCTGCACCCTTGGCCTGGCCACCTTTTCCCGCAGGCTGAGAAGCACCGTGAGAACCTTTCTTACCGCCTGGCCCTTTGTTAGGACCCTGCGGAACCGCATGCCCCCTTGTGGCGCAGACTTGCCTCTCGCTTTTCCCTTTTCGACATCCCGTTCCTGAAGCGCACGCTGCTGCCGCGACTGCTCGTACTGGTCGCGAGCTACACTGACCAATTCCTGGCGCTCAGGCTCCGTGAGAACGTAGCGCATGTCGTCGATGTTCTTGCTCAGCAGAAAGTCATGTCGAAGCTTAAGGACAGAGAGAATGGCTCGGCCAGTCTCCTCCTGAGACGCAAAGGCCGTGTCATATTCCGAGCCAGGCTGAGGAGCGCCAGCTGGATTAGTGTCAGCTGGCTCCGTGGACTTCCTCTTTTTGAAAAGCAAGAGACTGAGATGATGGAGGACTTTCGGATCGTACTCCTCGTCGTACCTGTCGTCCCAAAGCTGCCTCAGCTCCCTGTGCAAGTCGTCCGCGCGATTCTGAACGACATCCTCGACGTAGTCGGGATCACCCGGTGAAGTCGGTGAAAGCGGAGGAGCAGAACTCGGCGACCGATCCCAATGCACAGAAGACTCTCGGTCCGCCTGTACGCTGACGTCGGCGTCGGAGACGTTTTCGACGACAATTTTCCGCCTCTTGCTCTCCCCAGGCTGAATAGCACCAGGGAGAGTGAGCACAACCGCCACCGCATCGTGTGCGTCGTTGCGCATGCCACGATCCGTAAAAGACGCGCCAACGGCAATGGAGCAAAAACGGGCGACTGCTCCGCAGACCGCGACGTGGTCGCCTTTGAGGTCGGCCGGAGTGGCATGGACCTCCCATACCTTCTCGTCGTTCTGCTCGCGCTGGTAAGCCTCCCGCGCCTCCTGGAAAGTGAGGTTGTCGTCGCCGACTACAAGAACAACGACTGCCTCGTTTAGATTCTCAAGAATCTTGGCCAGGCCGTCCAGGTGCAAGCGGAGATGGCGAACTGTCCGCTTTCGAGTCTGGATGCTCGGCGGTTTCTTGCCGCACACGATGTGCATGTTGGCGATCACCACGTGGAACTTGTCATGGCCTGGTTTGTTCACCTCAAAATGTGAAATAACAGCATCAATATCTCGGACGCTAGGAGGCCTGTAAACTTTGCTGTCTTCGCACAGAGTCAGTTCCGCAGGCTGAGAAGCACCGCGGAACCCCCAGAGAGTCCAGTAGTTGTCGACCTCCAAGAAGCGAATGCCATCACCGAAAGGCTTACTGAGGATGTCTGTCACGTTGATCCCTGCTCGGCGAAAGCCTTCACGGAACGCGCCGACCTCGCAGCCACAGACCATATCAGCATCAGCGGTCTCCACTATCTTGGCGCACAACCTTCCGAAGTTAGCGCAGTGAGTGGCCGCCTGCTTACCAGTCATCATGCCCTGCTCGAACCCGAAATTGAACGAGGCGACCGTGAAAGACGCAGGCTGCACAGCGCCAGAACCAGGCGTCTGTCACCTTCCTCCGCAGGCTGAGAAGCACCGCGAGGCGGCGCAGGCTGAGAAGCACCGCGAGGCGGCGACACTTCGGACGAGCCTCGCGGAGCAGAGGCTGCGGATGAACGTTGGACATGGGGGTACGGCCAGGGGAACGCCATTGTAATCAAAACTCAGTGGACTGCAGTGAATGAATGTAGTGGCCAATTGAATGCAGAGGACTGCAGTGTCACTAGCAAGTCCTGAACCAAACACAGCTGTGGCGGAAGGAATATGAAGCGTCTGGCTATTCAAAATGTTGCCCGGCAATGGAGTTCTGGGAACTCGAAGACCAGGAAGTGGACTAGAGTTGGCTCTGGGCATCCAAAATGTAGCCCAGGAATGGAGTTCTGGGAACTCGAAGAGCACGAAGTGGCTTACAGTTGGCTCCGGGCATCCAAAATGTGGCCCGGGAATGGAGTTCTGGGATATGGAAGAACACGAAGTGGCCTACAGTTGGCTCCGGGCATCCAGAATGTGGCCCGGGAATGGCGTTCTGGGAACTCGAAGAGCACGAAGTGTGTGACTGTTGCATCCGGCCCCCCAGAATGTGGCCCGGGAATGGCGTTCTGGGATGTCGAAGAGCACTTTGTGTGTGACTGTTGCATCCGGCCCCCCCAGAATGTGGCCTGGGAATGGAGTTCTGGGAAGGCGAAGAGCACGAAGTGTGTGACTGTTGGTGAAAAACGAGCCCGGCTCATGCCGCCCGGAAACGCCCCAACACCTGCCCGGACCCCCCTGTGGAGTGATCTGTGAGCTCTTTTGAGACCACTAGAAACCTATCAGTCTTCGCTGTTAGGTAATTATCCCGGCAAAGCAACCTAACAGCGATGTGTAGAAGCATATCTGAAAGCATTCCCCTTAAGGTTCAAATGAGAATCCAGTTGTCGAATTCTGCTGTTCTCGCAGTCGTAGTCGCATTCGCGATGACAGTCGCAGCGGCAACGGCAGTCGCAGTCACAGCCTCAGCCTCAGCCTGCCTCCTCCTCCTCCTCCTCCTCCTCTTTCTCCTGCTCCTGCTCCTCCTCCTCCTCCTCCTCCTCCTCTTCCTCCTGCTCGTCCTCGTTCTCGTCCTCCTCGTCTTGCTCGTCCTCCTCCTCCTGGTGCTCTCTCCTCCTCCTCCTCCTCCTCCTCCTCCTCCTCCTCCTCCTCCTCCTCCTCCTCCCCTCTCCTCTCCTCTCCTCCTCTCCTCTCCTCTCCTCTCGTCTCCTCTCCTCTTCTCTCCTCTTCTCTCCTCGTCCTCTCCTCCTCCTCCTCCTCCTCCTTTCCTCTCGTCCTCCTCCTACCCTCTTCCTCCTAATCCATCCTCCATCTCTCTCGTGGTAGTCCTTCCCCCTCCTCCTCCTCCTCCTCATCATCCCTTCCTCATCTTCATCGGTCGTCCTCTTCTCGTCACATCGGTCTGCTGAGTCCCCTCCCTCCTGGTGTTCTCTCATCCTCCTTCCTCCTACCTCCTCTCTCCCCGCCTCCCCTCATCCTGGTGGTCCTCCTTCTCCTCCTGCTGGTACTCTCCCCCCCCCTCCTCACCCCCCCCACCCTCCACCACTCATCCCTCCTACCTCGTCTCGTCCTCCTGTTAGTACCTCCTCCTCCTCTTCCTCCTCCTCCTCCCTCCTCCTCCTCCTCCCTCCTCATGGCTAACTCCTCACCACTCCTCCTCCTCCTCCTCCTCCTCTTCCTGGTCGTCCTCCTCCTCCTGCTCGTCCTCCTCTTCCTGCTCGTCCTCCTCCTCCTCCTGCTCGTCCTTCTTCTCCTGCTCCTCCTGCTCCTCGTCCTGCTCCTGCTCGTCCTCGTCCTCCTGGTCTTGCTCGTCCTCCTCATCGTCGTGCTCTTGCCCCTGCTGAAAATGCGGCCCAGGAATGGGAGTTCTGGGAAGTCGAAGAGCACGAAGTTGCCTACAGTTGGCTACGGGCATTCAAAATGTGGCCCGGGAATGGAGTTCCGGGAACTCGACGAGCACGAAGTGGCCTACAGTTGGCTCCGGGCATTCAAAATGTGGCCCGGGAATGGAGTTCTGGGAACTCGAAGAGCACGAAGTGGCCTACAATTGGCTCAGGGCATTCAAAATGTGGCCCGGGAATGGAGTTCTGGGAACTCGAAGGCCACGAAGTGGCCTACAGTTGGCTCCGGGCATCCAAAATGTGGCCCGGGAATGGAGTTCTGGGAACTCGAAGAGCACGATGTGTGTGACTGTTGCATACGGCCCTCCAGAATGTGGCCCGGGAATGGCGTTCTGGGATGTCGAAGAGCACGAAGTGTGTGACTGTTGCATCCGGGTATTCAGAATGTGGCCTGGGAATGGAGTTCTGGGAAGGCGAAGAGCACGAAGTGTGTGACTGTTGGTGAAAAACGAGCCCGGCACCTGCCGCCCGGCAACTCCCAACATCTGCCCGGACCCCCTGTGGAGTGATCTGCTGCTCTCTTTTGATCCCACTAGAAACCTATCAGTCTTCGCTGTTAGGTAATTATCCCGGCAAAGCAACCTAACAGCGATGTGTAGAAGCATATCTGAAATCATTCCCCTTAAGATTCAGATGAAAATCCAGTTGTCGAATTCTGCTGTTCTCGCAGTCGTAGTCGCATTCGCGATGACAGTCGCAGCGGCAACGGCAGTCGCAGTCACAGCCTCAGCCTTAGCCTGCCTCAGCCTCAGCCTCAGCCTGCCTCAGCCTCAGCCTGCCTCAGCCTCAGCCTCAGCCTGCTTCAGCCTCAGCCTCAGTCTGCCTTCAGCCTCGGCCTCAGCCTCAGCCTGCCTCAGCCTCACCCTGCGTCAGCCTCAGCCTCAGCCTCAGCCTGCCTCAGCCTCAGCCTGCCTCAGCCTCAGCCTCAGCCTGCCTCAGCCTCAGCCTCAGCCTCAGCCTGCTTCAGCATCAGCCTCAGTCTGCCTTCAGCCTCGGCCTCATCCTCAGCGTGCCTCAGCCTCAGCCTGCATCAGCCTCAGCCTCAGCTTGCCCTCAGCATTCAACAATCGTGGCCCCCGGGAAATGGAGTTCTGGGGAACTCGAAGAACACTGAAGTTGCCTACAGTGGCTCCGGGATTCAAAATTCATGCCCATGAATGGAGTTCTGGATCCGAAGAACACGAAGTGGACAGCAGTTGGCTCTTTCCACCCCGCTCCTTTGCTCCGGGCATCCAAAAATGTGGACCAGGAATGGAGTTTCTGGGATCTTCGAAGAGCACGACGTGTGTGACTGTTGCATCGAGCCCTCGCAGGAATGGGGCCCTCCGGAATGGAGTTCTGGGAACTCGAAGAGCACGATGTGTGTGACTGTTGCATACGGCCCTCCAGAATGTGGCCCGGGAATGGCGTTCTGGGATGTCGAAGAGCACGAAGTGTGTGACTGTTGCATCCGGGTATTCAGAATGTGGCCTGGGAATGGAGTTCTGGGAAGGCGAAGAGCACGAAGTGTGTGACTGTTGGTGAAAAACGAGCCCGGCACCTGCCGCCCGGCAACTCCCAACATCTGCCCGGACCCCCTGTGGAGTGATCTGCTGCTCTCTTTTGATCCCACTAGAAACCTATCAGTCTTCGCTGTTAGGTAATTATCCCGGCAAAGCAACCTAACAGCGATGTGTAGAAGCATATCTGAAATCATTCCCCTTAAGATTCAGATGAAAATCCAGTTGTCGAATTCTGCTGTTCTCGCAGTCGTAGTCGCATTCGCGATGACAGTCGCAGCGGCAACGGCAGTCGCAGTCACAGCCTCAGCCTTAGCCTGCCTCAGCCTCAGCCTCAGCCTGCCTCAGCCTCAGCCTGCCTCAGCCTCAGCCTCAGCCTGCTTCAGCCTCAGCCTCAGTCTGCCTTCAGCCTCGGCCTCAGCCTCAGCCTGCCTCAGCCTCACCCTGCGTCAGCCTCAGCCTCAGCCTCAGCCTGCCTCAGCCTCAGCCTGCCTCAGCCTCAGCCTCAGCCTGCCTCAGCCTCAGCCTCAGCCTCAGCCTGCTTCAGCATCAGCCTCAGTCTGCCTTCAGCCTCGGCCTCATCCTCAGCGTGCCTCAGCCTCAGCCTGCATCAGCCTCAGCCTCAGCCTCAGCCTAGCCTCCTTCAGCATTCAAAATGTGGCCCGGGAATGGAGTTCTGGGAAGTCGAAGAGCACGAAGTGGCCTACAGTTTGCTCCGGGCATCCAAAATGTGGCCCGGGAATGGCCAGTTCCTGGGCGGCCAAGACCAGGAAGTGGACTAGAGTTGGATCCGGGCATCCAAAATGTGGCCCAGGAATGGAGTTCTGGGAACTCGAAGAGCACGAAGTGTGTGACTGTTGCATCCGGCCCTCCAGAATGTGGCCCGGGAATGGAGTTCTGGGAACTCGAAGAGCACGAAGTGTGTGACTGTTGCATCCGGTTATTCTAAAGGTGGCCCGGGAATGGCGTTTTGGGATCTCGAAGAGCACGAAGTGTGTGACTGTTGCATCCGGTTATTCGGAATGAGCCTGGGAATGGAGTTCTGGGAACTCGAAGAGCACGAAGTGTGTGACTGTTTGTGAAAAACGAGCGGGGCACCCTGCCGCCCGGCAACTCCCAACGCCTGCCCGGACCCCCCTGTGGAGTGATCTGTGAGCTCTTTTTAGACCACTAGAAACCTATCAGTCTTCGCTGTTAGGTAATGATACAGGTCAGCGTCTGGCGTGTTGGGGTCAACAACAACCTTGAAGATATCACGCGAAATGCGATGTTGGCCCAACTCCGACGTAACAGAACACCAATGACAAATGGCTCGTGCCATCTCGCGCCCCGTTAAGAGCCTTCCCTCACTCTGGGCGCTGCACTCCGTTCGCGTGATCTGCTGGAGGAGGTGAATGTGGTGACTGGGCTGGCTGCGATTTCTTCGCATTTTGTTGAATTTCTCAATCAGATTAGTGGCGACCATGAGGTCAAGACGCTGGAAGCGCCCTGCTTCTTTCAGTTGTTCATCATCCACAGCAGGGTTCATAGCTCCCGTGATCCAGCTCTGCGGTGCTTGGCTCTCGGGCGACGACCCAGCGATCGCACGGATTGCATGCATTTGCCACTCCCGTATGTTTGTAACATCGGGGATGTCCAACAAGTCAATCTTCTGATTGTTTCCTACCTGTCTCCGTTGGTCCAACGGCGTACTTTCATCAATGCCTCCTGGATCATGCGGCCCGCCAGGGCCCTGAGGTCTTCCACGGCCGCCCCCGCCGCCTGAGGGCCCCGATCCCCCCGGACCCTCTGGGGGCGATTTATATGGTCGTTTAGCGTTATCTTCGTCGCGCGTCGACATAATCTCAGCGCTAGGAGCGTCACTCTTGTCGTCCCCTTCTTTGTCCTGTCCTGCCCCGCCCGACGGCTTTGCCGCCGGCAGCCTCGCAGGGCCACCCCTGGAAAATGGATGATACTTGACAAAACGGTTATCATCATTGGATCCTGTCAATTTCGTGTTGATTGGTAATCCATTCTCAGGGGTGCTCGGCTTAGCCGGACCTTCTAGAGCAGGACCGGGAACGGTAAAGCTGTGGCGCATCAAGGGCCTCACGGGAGTTTCTCGCGAAAGTAATGGCAAATCAAATGAACTCGAGGTGGGCCCTTTTTCTCGTCCGCTCTCAGTGTGCGGGATTGGATTCGTGATGGTAGCTTTAAGCTTCATCAATCTCTTCTCTGACTCGGCTGCATTCACCATGGCCTCTTCTTCTCGCATGTTGGCAGCTGACCTCTCGCTCTTCTGTAGAGTACATTTGGGGCATCTTCCAGTGCTCGCATCGAAATGATCTTTGCAAGCCGGCAAACCACAACCAGCGCAATCACCCGTCTTCGGGTTGAAGCAAATTGAAGAAAACTGAGAAATCGTTAAACTCGCTGCGCGAGTTTCCCCCCTCTTCGCGGGCTGAGGCTGCGGCGCAGCCCCCGCCTGCAAAGCTGACGATCCCGCGTTCGCTACGGTTGTCAAGTCAGGCTGGGGCGGAACGGACGTTGTGCCAGACGACTGAGCCGCTGGCGATGGTCGTCTGTCCGTCCCAGTCGGCTCAGCCGGCGGGCATTCATCATTGCTCACTTGCATGCGCTGCAGGGATGCTCTGGCATTTTCGTGCGATTTGAGTTCCCCTCGATGTCGATTGTTCTGGTCAGCTGTTTTCGCAGCTACAACTTGGGTGTTGACCACTTCCAGCCTGGCGTTTTTAAGCTATTCTTGAAGCTCCTGTTTTTCTCGTTCCGCCCTAGCTGTAGCGATTTGTCCTCCTTCTACTCTAGCCGCCGCAACAGCAGCGGTGACCGTTTCAACGAACTGATTAGTCGCCTCCACAACGGCCTGTCGTTCTGAAGCCAACATCTCGATATATCTATTCTCGGCTGCTCTCTCCGCCTGCCGCTTAGCGGCCGCGGTCGGATGGTGCACCTGTTCCACCAGTTCTTGTTCTCGCTCTCTGGCAGCCCTGGCTAGAGCGAGCCTTTCAGCCTCGAACTTCTTCCGAACTTCTGCCATGGTTGCGGTCATCTCTTCTCGATCCAGTCGGGCCCTTTCGGCCAGCTGTGCTTCGCTGGCCAGTAACTCTGGCTGAGTCTTAACTTCAGCTAATCTAGCCTGATCCTGAATAGTTTGTATAAGAAGATATGTGCAGTTATGCTCGTTCATAGGGAAGCAATCTGCACACAACCATTTGATACTACACTTAGGGCATACCTCAGAGCAGCTCTTACACACTGGATGCCTACATGCACCCTCTGGCTTATTGGCTTTACCCGGGCATCTGCTCTCCGCCTGAGGCGCGCAGTCAGAATTCCAGTTCCAGCATGTGTCCATCATAGAGATACTGCTGTTGCTCCTTGAAGTAGACCTCGCTCCTGATCTTGGCATTTTGGGTCTTCCCCTACTAGAAGCGTTCGGTCGAGGACGCACAAACGTACTTTCTGGGGGGTTAGGTACTTCTCGAAGCTCCTCATCCCTTTCGTCCTGTCTTATAAGCTCAGTGCACGAAGCTGGTTGTCCAACCATTTCTTCATCCTCAACCACAGCCGGTATCGAAGGTTGCCAATCGCCTGAGGCGACGGCAGCACGATAGAAACCTTCTTTAAGCGGTGAGTCGTTTAAATCGTAATCCTCGTTCCTCTGCTTCTTGAGTTGAGGTGCAGGAGTCCGTCCTGTAGACTCCCTATCATGCTTCGCCTGAGTCTCAGCCTTGTCCGCCTGAGGCGTCAGGTCACTGGTATCTTCATGTGATCCATCCGGGGACCACCTCTCGCCTTGGGCGGGGTGGTCTGCTTCCATTAATGAGGACAATTCTCGGCTCAGGGAGACTCCTTTGTTAACATAATCAAAATCTTCATCCATTGTGTTTATTTCATGTTCTCTATCAACCGGATCATCACTGTCTTGGCCAAGTTATCCGTTCAATGCTATTGGCATGGGGACATTTCAACTCGTGCCTCCCCATCCGCCTGGGACGTTGGGGTACACGCCTGTGGACTCGTGGGCTTCCCCCGATCGACTGGCTTCACCAGCGGCCGGTACGAATGTATGTGTAGCAATCGGAATGGGACTGATTGGCTCCGTCGATTCGGCGATCAAAGACGAGAATGCTCCTCGTCTAGATCTTGCTGTTGTGCCATTCCGTCCATGCGGGTCTAGGGTTTGTTCACGATTACCGATCGGAACTCCAGAGGGAGAGCCATCTTCCGACGTCTCAACAGCCTCTTCGGTGCTTCTACCCCTAGAGACCCGAGTGGCGGTACTATAAAAAGGAACGCGGCCCTGACCAGGGCCGCTCTCCTGTGGATCATGTCCGTCATGTTGTACAACATAATGTTCTGCGCTTCGCGAAGTGACGGACATCTCATCTGTCTTATCATAGCTCATACCCACCGCAGCGAATGAGTCGCGGGGTTCATCAGAAGTCCATGCTTCTGGCTGATATGAGCCCGCTTCGACTATGTCGCTGCTTTCGGCTGATAACCAGTCTTTCCTCTGAGAATCGGGGTAAGATGACAAAACTATTAAGATCTCATGTTCACTCTGCGCAGCGAGAGAGGGTACGGGATGAGACACCGATAAGACAAGTAACCGGTAAACAAAGTTACTTTATCAGGAATGGTAAGTGAGGTGGCCGGCCGGCCGACGACACGACAACGACGCGGGGACGACCCCGCGGCGCACGCGAGCGGACCAGCTCGCACCTTTCATCTCCTGCAAGCAAACAAACAGCTGCAGAATGCAGTATAAGTTACAGTCATACAGTGCGCAGCGTGCAAGTGTTACAACAAGCAATATTAATATGAGGCGGGGAAGAGCTTATTTACTAATGGGCCGAACGAAGCCCCAGGGGAAGTTGTTTTGGAAAAGGATCCAAACTAAACCGTATAGGGATTAGCACGCCGGGCACCCCTGTGACAAGCACAGGGGGCGGCGGATCTTCATGCTGGGCCACTTCGGCCCGAACAGCCTGATGCCACACGGCATCCTCAGCACTGCGGCTGGGCCAAAAGCCCCGTACTTACGAGGGTACATGGTGTCAAGATGCAGGATCACGGGCCTCGGAAGGCGCTCCCAGACACGGACAGGCCCAGCACGCAATAACATCGGAGGAGGAGGAGGAGGAGGAGAAGGGAGAGGAGGATGGGGCAAGAAACACACGTAATTACAATGGCTTAAAACGACATTGCGCCTCTGCGCCATCGAACTGGAATGCCGGTCTGAAGGGTCACTTCCAATCGACCTAGTAGGTCTTGGTGCAGAGCCACGGCTGCAATTGAACGACAGTCTGACTGATGCAGTTGCGAGCATGACGAGATGAACAACATATTACTCATGCCATTGAGGCCAACAGTGATCACGCATCGTCGACATACGCTCTTGACATGAAGCGATCAAGCGGGAAAACCGAGGAATGATGGCAACGCCATGACCAACCCACTGGCACTGCATATTCTCCCATCGCGCGAGAAGGTAGCGCGCACGGCGGCTGTTTTCGAGATTGAGCAGGAGCGGTGCACACCGCAAGCACAAGGCTGGAACCGCCAAAAGAACCAGTATGGTGGTGGCTATGCAAGCTGCGCGTTCTGAGTTGGCTACACCAACATTTCTGGCGAACCACTACGCATTACTTCGCACCAGCAACGCCCACCCCTGTCTGCTCCTGCTGTTCCTGCTCCTCCCCATCTTCCGCTAGTCTGGTCTCTCAATCCTGCCATTACCCTGCATCTGCTCTTCCCGATGCGCCTGCTGCTGCTACGCCTCGTCCTCTTTTGTCGCCTTGTGATTGCCTGTTCTTGCACACCTGTTCCTGCCCTTGTCCCTGCTGCTCCTCCAGGTCATGTTGCCCCCGCGCGTTCTCGTCGTCGTCATCCGCATCGTCCTCGTCATCACCACCATCAGACCTTCATCCACTAAGGGGAGCGACGCGACATGCGAGGCAAGGCTCGACAAGAAAACAACAATTGTACGCCGATGATGCTGCCGTGACCAACAAAACATCGACGTGTCATGCATCAGCGCGGTGTCATGCAAAGCGCGTGGCGCGGGCTCGCGGCACGTAAGGCTACGTGGTTCCGCTCAACCTCCCCTGGCCCGTCTCATATCGGCCGCCCCTCTCCTTCCTGATCCGCCCTCGCCTCATCCTTCCTCCTCCTCCCTCCTCCTCCACTCCTGCCCCTCACGATTAACTCCCCCGCGTGCCACCACCAGACGCGCTGGTAGGACAATCCTTGTGTTCCGCCTGAAACCCCCCTGGGATGTAGGATCGCACCACTGGCAATTTCCAGACTCTGCGCGGATGTGGGGAAGTAGATGTGCAGATCTTTCTCTAAGCCTCTAAGCGCGATCCACATGCGCGACGGACAGCCGTAGCGACGGCGTGCCGCGCGATATCGAAACTCCCAATGTCGTCGGTGAACAACACAACCCAGAAACGCGTGACATCCGAACCGGACGGTCGCACGGACGACAATCGTATCGGATGGGCACCCGACATCAAATAACACACACACAGGTAGCAGCGCGGTCACTCAAGCACCAACTGTCAGAACAATTGCATGTCGATTAGTTTGCTTCGAGCGCTCCCCACCGAAACCTTCAGCGTAAACTCTCGACGACGCGCGGTCGCCGACTTGGTCGACAACTGCCGTTTCTGGATTCAAAAAACGGCTCAAGCGTGTTCAATGTGCTCACGTTCTTGCATGATGTGCTCGAATATGTTCTGTTTTGGTGTCGACGGGCCGGCGTGACGTTGTTACGCCTGTGACGTTAGATGCGTCGTCTGCCCGTCGTCTGTCATGATGTTCCTATTCATCTATGTTTTCTGATTGGGTATGTTACGTGGTGCTCATCGCTGCCACCAAGCAATTGGACATGTTATGGTATCATCTGCCCCTGTGACCATGGTATCACATGGTGTGATCTGTCAGGCTATGGTATAGCATGCGTTGTCCCGCGATGCTGTTACAGCCCGGCTCAATCCAGTATGTAATGATATGCTCTGCCAGTATGTGTCGCTGCGCTTTGCCGCCGTGTTCTGATGTGTTATGTGATGAGATCGTGATATGATATGATATGTTCTTTCATGGTGTGGTACGTAATGGTTTGGTAACTTATGTTAGGTTGTGTTATGTCGTCTTCCGTTATGTCATTTGCTACTCTGGTGTGTGATGTGATGTTATGTTTTGTTGACGGCTCGGCTGTATATAATATAGTTTGATCTGCTCTGCTAATATGTGTCGCTCTGTCTGCTTTGCTGTCGTGTCATGATGTGTTCCGTGATGGTGTGTCATGGCATAATATGTTCTGGCACGGTATGTTATGTTATGATCGGCTATGTTATGATGTGTTGTGGTATGTCGTCTTCTGTTAAGTCATGGCACGCTCTGGTCTGTTCTGGAAGGTTATGTGATGAATTGGCCTTGTTCATGACATTGCTATAGACTGCTCTGTCATGGTCCGGTATGCCATGATCGTGCTATGTTATGTCATGCTATGTTGTGGCATAGTGTGTTATGTCTTGTTTGACGTCGCTATGTTCTGCTGTCGTGTTATGGTCGGTTCTGTGCTGTTTCATGATATAATACGTTCTGTCATAATGAATTCTGACTTCCCCTGGACAACCCCGATACATTACTCAAGGAGATGGGGAGCGGGGGAGCGGACGTTTTTGGCGGACGCTCGGACAGCGGGTGCCCTCGGGTGCTTCCGTGAGCTCCCCCCATGGATTCTCTTGGCACCCGGGCTCCGCCAATGGGTTCCGTTGGTACCCCGCCGTCATCCTTACTTTGACGCAAATGCGCAGGTCGAGATCCACAAGAAGTGCGCACCGTGGGTGGTAGCAGAGTCCAGCCCCCCCTCTCAGCGCCCTCTCATCCCCCTCCCGAGGTGCCACTTATTTGATGTGCTGCCGCTCCTTCTGGTTATCGCTCCCGGCAAGCGCCCGGCTATCTAGCCACCTCTGGAACGGCATGGTGGGCGCCTCCCGGTGGCAATGCCCGAGCTTGCGGGCCGCCGGCTCCCGCGTAGGGCCGGGCAAGGTCCCGTCTTGTGGGTCGCAGTCCCCGCCCAACCGGATGCCGCCCCTGGAGATCTCCCGCGGGCGCCCACCCGACGCGGGGCCCACCCTTGCAGGTCCTCTGGGGCCGGGCTCCTTCCCGCGACCCAGGCCAGGGGCTGAGCCCTGCCCGCGCTGGCGGAATCCGAGGATCGTTCACTTCCACGGGCAGTTGAAAATACACCCTCCTCTCCCAGGGCTGGCCTTCTCCTCCAGGCCCCCCCCCTGGGGCCCAGATGCTTCAGTATACCCCCGCGTGTTTTGCCCGCTCGACCCGATTTAGGGCCAGCGCGCAGACCGCCCTCTTGTCCTCCCCGGAGACGAATCATAGGCTTCCCAACTGCTCCAGGGTCACCACGGCCGTGGGGGTGCCACCGCGCGCCGAGGGCGGCGCCTCCAGAGTTCCCTGCTGCACGCGGTAGTGGAAGCGGCCCGGCTCCCTGAAAGCCCCGGTAGCAGGCGTCGAGGGCATTCCCCCCCTTGAAAAGCGAGCCACGCGCTGGGGGGAGGCCCACCTTGTTCTCCCCATGCCTCACCACCACCACCCCGCACCGGGGTGGGCTCAGATCCTGGAGCCGCCCGCCGGTGACCGCCAACATGCGTCCTTCTCCCAGGTAGCCCACCAGCGCGCCGGGCCCCGTAGACGACCCCGCCCCTCCCGGGGGCGCCCCTCCTGTCTCCGCGGGCGACCCTGCCCCCTCCCAGGGCGCTCTCTCCGCGGGGGGCGGTTCCAGACCATCGTCCCTGCGGGCCCATCCGCAGGCTTCCCTGGCGCGGCCTCTGCCGGCGCTGGGCCGACGGGCACGGCCTCGGGAGGGCGCTTCCCGAGGGCCGCGTCCCTGGGACATCTTCTGGGCCCTCGGGCGCCCCCTTGGGGCCTCGGCGGGACGTCGGGGGTCTTCTTCCGCAGGGATCGCCCGCCCCCCAGGAGCTCCTGGCAGTCGGCGGCGCGGGCATTAGGGCGCCCCCTGCCGCCAGATCCGCGCCCCGCCTCGCCCAGCGGTTCGACCGCCCCGGTGAGCGCCGCGGCTGGGCCCATGCCTGCGTCCGGCTCTGACCCCGGGGCCCCTTCCGCACCGCGGGGCACCTCCTGCTCAAGCGCCGCGGGGGTGCTTATTCCTCGATCCTGAGAGCCCCGCCTGGGTGGAGTGCGTTCGGGGGCGTGGTAGGCCGCGGGGGCCATCTTTCTCCTGCCCCGAGCTGCTCCGTTGGCACTTCCCTGCCGCCCTAGTTCGTCAGTTCGTCGTCGGACACCTCGGTGTCAAGTTTGGTGCGCACCGCAGTTGCACTTGCTCCAGCTCCGCATACCTCACGGCGCTGCCTACATGGGCACGTGGCGGTTGGCCGATTGCCGCAGCAACGGCCGTCGCGCAAGCCGCTTCCAATACTGGCCAGTCTCTCAATGATCGCCCGACTAGCAGGATCCAGGTGCCTGCAAGGACGTCCTCGTGACGCCTCGACGCGGGATGACACAGAAGTCATTGTCAAGCTTTCCTAGCCCGAATGGCTTGGACCAAAATGGCTACAGAGGATCAGGGGAAGTATGAAGAGCAGCAGCACCAGGAGCAGGAGAGTTCGGACGATCCAATGCGAGCAGGGCCAACAAAAACTCATGACAAGGCATATCGAGGGAGGAGGGGTGGTGAACGCCGCAGCTTCACCCTGGGAGAAGCTCTTAACTCAGGATGGTTTTTGAGCCATGGTTATTGCAACAAGGAAAAAGAAGCGGCCTCCCCCAGCTCCCATTCCTCAACTCTTCATCCCCGACCCCTATTTCCAATCCTTGTTCTCCCGTCCCCGTCGCCATTCTCCTCCCCCTATCCGCGCGAGGGGCGCGCTGCGTCCACGCTTTAGAAGCTTCCTCCCCCCATTGACAGAGGAGTAGAAGGGGCAGCGCCAAGGGCCCGCCCCTCCTGCCAGCGTCGTCGGCGGGAACGCTCACGCGCCCGTGTTCACGTTGCCGATCTTGTTGTCTTCTTCCGTTTCGCCCTCCTGCTGTGCTCTTCGGCCGCCGCGCCGAAAAAGATTGAAAGCGGGCGGGGGCGGGGGGGGGGGGGGGGCGCAGCGCATGATGGCAACGAGCCCCCGATGAAAGCCAGCAAGGGGGCACACAACTTGACCCAGATATTGTGCGAACTAAATGAAAGGCAGGGCCGCGGAGCAGCTCAGGGAGGGAGAGCCTCGGTGATCAAGCGCAGTGTGCTGAAGGGCTCCTGGTGATCAAGCATCCGAAAAAAAACTACAGGCTCCCTGCAGAAGGGCGACCAGCCTCGTGTGCACGCTCGCTCCGAAGAAGCAACAACCAATGGGCAACCGAGATTCGCCCGGGGGTGAGATGGCTGAGATGGCTTCTGCCCTGTCTCCCCCTCCCTGGCATGGGGTCAGCCAGGCCCTCGAGTGCCCCGAATGATCTGGGTGTTCGCCATTTTCTGGCCGCCCCCGCTAGAACCCAACGTAGGTGGAGGAAACATCCCCCTCCCTGGCCCGAGGAACTGGCCTGGGAATTCCAGCCTTGCCCTCGCCTTCGGGGAGGCGACTGGCTTGCGCCCGCTGCCGAGGCGTGGCGACGAAGAAACGGAACGCCATGCAGGCAGCAAGAGCCCACAACCCAGCAGCAGCAGCACACCATCAAACCCAAAGAGAAAGAGAGAGAAGAACAACACAAAAAGAGAGAGAGAGAGAGAGAGCGAAGAGAGGGAGAAAGAGAGAGAAATAAGCACAACAAACAATCGAGAAGGGAGGGAGACTGGAAACCCATCTTCTGCGTATCTACCTTTTGCTTGGCCCTCGGACGCTGGGCTCCCCCCGTCCCTACTCTACCTCCTCTAGCCATCCCGTCGGCAGCCTGACACCGCCTAGATCGCTCAGCCTTGAACGGTCGTGGCTCTCCTTCATCGCATATAGCTCAATACTCAATGATGCCCAAACTTTTGGCACTTGCGCCCTTCGACTTTGAATATCCCGCGCTGGCGCAGCCGTCCTGCCATAAAACCAGCACGCTGGGCCGGTCTTCGAAGGAGGTCGAGCGAGGGGGCGGGGGAAACCCTCGCGCCCCACCCGGCGTCCTCGTCCTTGGCGGCGTCGGAATTCATCGCGCTGGCGACCTATGTCCCCCCTCCACCTCGCCAGTGTCCCCCTCCCCCAACGTACTGCCCTCCCTTCCTCCCACATTATACCAGGAAACAAGACGCACACGGCTGGATTCACATGAGGAGACCAAGCACTGGATACAAATGCGGAAATCCGGCATGCCCGGCCATACGAGGCCTGATCGTTGGAAAGACACGCGGCCACGTGAGGATTCAGCTCTTGCTCCGGCCGGCCACGTCATGTGCATACGCACCCATGCGGCGAATTATTTTAGCTTACCATAAGACAGACCCAATCCATTCGCATTAACTGACGAAGAGGTTGGCCCAGAATCGTATGGATGATTATATTATGAGATTTGCCGTTGGTGGTGCAAGCTGTATGGAAAACGCATGCGCTGCACGACTGGCAGGACAACAAGGACGAGAGGTGAAACCCCAGGCTCGAAGAGAAAATGGGGAGTCGGGAGCGACGAGCGGAAGGATGGAAAACGGGCCGAAGAATAAAGGCGACAGCAACAGTGAGACGGCAGACGGAAAACGAGACGAAAACGAAATAACCAGGATGAGGAAGGAGGGTGGCGATTATTTCCGGTGGCACGCTGGACAAGCAGCGCGGCCCGCGCAATGTCGCTCTGGCGCTACAAAAGGTCAGCTGTTCATAGCTACAGCAAAAATCGAACGAGGCCGAGATCGTCCGCAGTCTTCCCCGCTTGCTTCCTGCACGCTTCAGTGCAGAAACTAAACGCCCACGGGCGCGCCGTCAGGTCTTTGGGCGGACCGCGGGACGCGAAAACAAAACTTTTCTGAACCTGCGTATGACATCACTCCACTGCCCCCCAGCAACGTTCGAACGTGGTGACAGCTTCGCAATTCGCACCCCGCAGGGATGACGAGGTCGAACCTGATACTGCGTATGAAGTCACTCCTCTGCCCTCCCCCCAGCAGCCCTCGAAAGTGGCCACAATTTCGCGCTTCGCAGCCTTCCAAGGATCGCGAGGTCGAATCTGAGTTTGCGTATAACGTCACCCCGTTGGATCCCCCAGCAGCCCTCGAAAATGGCGACCGTTTCGCAGATCGCGGCGCCCTAAGGCTGGCGAGGGTTAGTCTGACTCGTTTGACGCTTCTCCGCTGGACCCCAAGCAGCCCTCGAAAGCGGCGACACTTCCACTTCGAAACCGCTCAGGGACTGCGAGCTCGAATCTGAATCTGCGTATGACGTCAAACAGCTGGGTTCCGAAGCTGCACTCGAAAGTGTCAACATGTTCGCATGTCGCAGCACCCCAGGGATTGCGAGGTCGAATCTGAACCTGCGTATGACAACACTCCACTGACCCCCAACAGCCTTCGAACGTGGCGACGATTTCGCAGTTCGCAGCCTTCCAAATATTGCCAGATCGAATATGAATCTGCGTATGGCGTCACTCCGCTGCACCCCCCCTGGCAGCACCCGAAAGCGGAGACGGCGTTGCAGCTTGCAGCCCCCAGGGATTGCGAGGTCGAACCTGAATCTGCGTATGACGTCACTCCGATGGACCCCCGCCGCAGCCCTCCAAACTGGCGACAGCTTCGCAGTTCGCAGCCCCCGCCCCACCGACGGCGAAGTCGAATATGCACCTGCGTATGACGTCACTCCACTCCCCCCCAGAAGCCCTCGGAAGTTGCGACAGCTTCGCAGTTCGCAGCCGCCCAGGGATAGCGAACTCGAGTCTGAATCTGCGTATGATGTCATCCCGCTGGGCCCCCAGCAGTCCTCGAATGTGAGGACAGCTTCGCATGTCGCAGCCCCCCCAGGGATGGCGAAGTCGAATTTGGATCTGCGTATGACGTCAGTCCGCTGGACCCCCAAGCAGCCATCGAAAGTGGCGACAGCTTTGCAGGTCGCAGTCCCCAGGGCTGGCGAGGTCGAATCTGAATCTGCGTATGACGTCACCCCGCTGGACACTGGACACCCCATCGGCATTCGAAAGTTGCGACATCTTCGCGTTCGCAGCCCCCCAGCGAGCAGAACCTAGGATGGCGAGGTAAGAGGTAGGCTGGCAGGCAGGATAGAGACAGGTAAGAGGCAGAAGAGAAGAGGAGGGGGAAGGGGGGAAGGGGGGGGGCGGCAACGCCGCCGAGGCCGCCAAGACGGCCCAAGAGAGACCCTACACGCCCAAGATGCCCCCAAGACAGACCAAGCGGCCCCCAAGAGGCCCAAAGAGCGCTCCAAGAGGACTCTCAAGAGGGCCACAAGAGGAACAAACCATTGATTCCCTTTGGTTTTTTCATGGTCGTCGGGTTCTCCCCTTTTCGAGCTGCAGACGCTCCAAAACGGCCCCAAAACCCCCAAGAGAACCGAAGAGGGCCCCAACGAGGCTCCAAGAAGGCCCAAGAGGGCCCCGAGACGGCCCAAGAAGCGCCCAAGGCGCCCCATAAGGGCTCCAGGACGGCCCCAAGAGGGGCCCAAGAAGGGGATAACGAACCGACGATCGAGCCTTCCGCCCAAAAAGGCGCCCAGGAAGCCCCAAGGACACCAGCTGAACTCGGACCCAGCTGAACTCGGACCCAGCTGAACTCGGACCCAAGCTGAACTCGGACCCAGCTGAACTCGGACCCAAGCTGATCTCGGACCCGGAATCCCGGGCCCAAAAACTCGAACCCAGCTGAACTCGGACCCAGCTGAACTCGGACCCAGCTGATCTCGGACCCAGCTGATCTCGGACCCAGCTGAACCCGGACCCAGCTGATTTCGGACCGAGGCCCGCGCTGCAGCGAGAGCGTCCGGGTCCGAGATCAGCCGGGTCCGAGATCAGCCGGGTCCGAGATCAGCCGGGTCCGAGATCAGCCGGGTCCGAGATCAGCCGGGTCCGAGATCAGCCGGGTCCGAGACCAGCCGGGTCCGAGTTCAGCGGGTCCGAGATCAGCTGGGTCCGAGTTCAGCCGGGTCCGAGTTTCCGGGTCCGAGATCAGCCGGGTCCGAGTTCAGCCGTCGGCTGATCTCGGACCCGGCCGCGCCCGAACTCGGCCGGCCATGTGCCCTCGCCCCCTCCCCGTCTCTCAGGACCGCAAGGCAACAAAGAGCCCATCGAGCCATGGGACCTCTGCCCCCGGACGGCCTCTGGTGACCTCTAGCATGTCTGGGCCGATTGGCGAGGACATCTCGATCTCAAGCGAAACGGCCCGGACCACCTCTCGCGCGGCAGCTCGGAGCCCGGAGTTGCGAGAATGTCTGAGGCGGAACGGTCCGGACCACCTCTCGAACAGCCGTTCGGAGCCCAGCGTTTCGAGAATGTCTCATGGGAAACGCCGAATCCCAGACAACTCATTGACGTGGTTGGTGAGGATGTCTCAAGCGAAACCGCCCAGACCTCCAGATTGATGTGAGGATATATCTGCTTCGTATCCCCTCGGCCGGAACCAGCCACCATCACAACGGCAACCCACTTGAGCAGACTGTCGCGGGAAGAAGAAATGCGCAGAGAGGCCCGAAGAAGACACTGTGCTAGCTGGGGGCCAGACGTGGGTGGACCACCTCAAGTCAGTGGGAAGGGCACTGGGAGCCCCGAGATGCGAGAATGCCTCAGGCGAAACGGGCCGGACCACTTTTCTCGCGGCACCTCGGAACCCAGAGGTGCGAGAGTGGCTCAGGCTAAGCGTCCTGGACCATCTCTCGAACGGCCGCTGAAACCCAAGGTTTCGAGGATGACTGTAAGGAAACGCGTAATCCCGGACAACTCTAAAACGAGATTTGCAAGGATGTGTCAGGCGAAAACGCCTGGACCAACAGATTTGGGTGAGGATGTCTGCTGTGCTTGAGATTTCCTCGGGCGGAACTAGCTACCATCACAACTGCACCCCAATCTAGCAAACTGTTTGGGGAAAGAAGACGGTGAAAGAAATGCACATGAGCGAACAGTAGCCGAAGTGCAACACACTATACGTGCGGCTCTGAAATCGTAGAAGACACGCTGGGTGGAGTCAAGCAAGCCGCCTTTCAAATCCGCCACCTCGTGGTGCCAGCGTGTTGACACATCTCGTGGTATATGAAGTAAACCATCACGCTTTCTTCGCGCGCGCTGTAGGCACATCCCGCCACCAGGCGCCCAGTCGTCTCCGTGTGTGGGAACCGTCCTCGGCGCCCAGAACACCACGTCGGCGCGCTCAACGCACATCCTCGGTCGAGCTCGGTATGGGGCCACGACAAGTGTGAGGGGTGTTCCGACCTGAATACCGGGGACGCATGAGGGCGGCGCCAGTGGGGCCTTCGGTGGAGATATCCGTGAGGCCATGGAACGTGCATGCGGTGTCCCGAACTGGAGAACGGGAACGCACGCGGGCATTGCCAGTGGGGGATTCTGTAGAGCTCCCCAGGGTCCAGAGGAACGATGGTGGTGAGTGGTGGCATGGTCGGCGGGAACGCGTGCGGGCCACGCCAGTGGGCCCTTGTTCGGTGGAGGTCCCCATGAGGCCACGCGACGTGTGATAAGTGTCCCGAAGAGGATTGCGAAGACGCATGCGGGCGGGGGAAGTGGAGCCTTCGCATTGCATGGGCCGGGGGAACGTGCGTGGGCAGTTCCGCCATGGGCGACGGGGGCGCATGCGGCCGGCGCCGCCAAGCCCTTCGGTGCACATCACCGTGATGCCGGGAAAAGTTGTGAGGGAAAATAATGAAAGTTGTGGAGGGTACGCATGGCGGCGCAAGAGGAGTCTCTTCGGTGGAGCACCCTCGACGGCCACGACGCGCGGGCTGTATACCATGTCATGTACAAGTTCTGAAGACGCAAAGCTGCCCGTCGCATCCGGTCCAGGCGGTGCAGCCGCTTGGATGATGCATGTGCTACTTGCGCGAATCCGCATCCATGAGTACCGAACGGGACACGCGTGCGCGCGTGGAGCCAGTCCGGCGAAGACCGTTCGCGCCGCGTGTGTAGATCAGTCGCGGCGCGCGGCATGACTAATGCACGCGCGCGGCATCTGCGAGTTGCGGCGCTCCGCGCTCCCCAGCTGCGCAGCGCCCACACATGCGCGGGGCCAACGGCGAGCAGCCTCGCGCGAGGAGCGCTCCTTGAAACGTTTGGAGACGCCTTCAGCAGACTCCCGCGACCGCAATGTCGCGCAGGCGCCCCCCGCCGAGTGTCCCAGCGGCACTGCGGCAGTCGCAGGCGAGTGGCCCGGCGGCCCCTCTGTCGCACGGTCGAGGGGCCTTTGCGAGAGAGTCACCATGGACTCCCTGACTTCGTGGCGCGCGCGTAACGAGACGGGAGTCTGCCGCCTGGGGTCCGCGCAGACATTGGGGACGCGCGCTTAGAAGACGCAGGCAAGGACGGCGTCCGCGCGGCAGGAGTCCCCGTGGGCGTCCTCGGGAGCGCTGGGTATGGTACGTGCGTCCGCGCGCTGCCATGGAAGTAGCAGCATCCGCGCGCGCGGAGCCCAGTGGGAGCCCGCCCATGTCGCGCGCGCGGGAATCGCCGGTGCAGGGAAAGCCCTTCGCGGGCGCCAGAATTGTGGACAACGACTGGTCCGCGAAGCCCATCTGCGCGGAGCAGCCACCGCGCGCGCGCGCTGGGTACTCCGCGGAGGGCAAGTGGAAAGCGAAAAGCAACGCGGTGGCGCGCCCGCGCCTGCTGAAAGAGCCCCTGCACAGACGCAGGGTCGCGCGCGGTCGCGCGAAGACAGCCATCGGAAGCACGCGTGTCAGAGCAGGGGAGCCCAGCAGCAGGCCATGCCCGCGCAACTCTGCAACGAGGCCAGAGATGCAAACCCCCGCGACGAGGCCCGTGGAGTTCCAATGGCAGACAAGCCTTTGCGAGCACACCCACAGACACACACGCGCGCACACACGGACACACACTTAGGGGAGTAACTCGCGAGGCGCACGGGGGAAGTCCGATGCAGGAACAAGCGCGGCGCCAAGTTTCCCCGGAGACTGGAGGGCGGTGTCTGGCAGGCCGAGCATTGCGCCGTCGCCTGTCCGCATCGGTCCACGATGGCCGCCCGAACGCTGGCGCGCGCAACTTTTGCCTGGGCGCCCGCGGAAGAAGACGCCCACCCGGACATGCGCAGCGCGCGGGGGCCGCGGCATCCGGCTTTTGTCTGCGAGCGCTGCGTTTTGCGTCTGGCGCTGAGTGGGCGAGTCTTTCCGAGGCACTCACTCCTGCTGGTGCTCCGTGCCGCTTGCACCTGGGGCAACGGCGCCAGTCTCTGCGCGCCGCTGCAGTGGCCCCTTTTCCATGCACGTGGAGCGCCGCACGGAGGGTGAAAGTGGACTTGCGGAAGTCGGTCGGCGACTACTTCCGCTCATGCTTTGGCCAGGCAAGGCCCATGGCGAAGCGCTTCCAGGTGCGCCAGCGCACCATGTTCAGCAGCGCGTTGCGGTACTCCCCGTAAGAATTCGCCACCGCCTCGGATATCACGACACGCGTCTCGCGTGCCGCGCGCGACGCAGGACGCGCAGCACGCCGCGCACCTGGCGGGGGAGTGCCCTGACGACGCAGTGGAGCGGTAGCGAAGAGGTTCAGGAGCAGCCCACCCACGTGCTCAATTTTGATGCAGCGGAGAGCTTGCGCCATCATCGCGCAAGCGGCCTTTGTTTCGGTGCCCAGGAGGAGTTCGACAGGATGAGGGCAGGGGCCTCTTCGAGCTGCGCCAGAGCACGCTCGTGGCCCCTCATGCGCCACAGAGCCCCCCAGCGCGCGGGACCGACGGCGACGGCGACCAGCCTCGCGCGAGGAGCGCATCCTGAAACGTTCGCCGCCACCTTCTCCGGGCTCCCGCGACCGCGCTGGCGCGCAGACGGACCGCGCCGTGTTTCCCGGCGGCGCGCCAGCGGGCAGGCGGCCCCTGCGCGGCGAGCGCGCAGGGCTGGAGCCAGAGAGTGTCTCTTGAATCCCCGACGCGGGCCCGCGCGCGGAACGCGAGAGTCCGCCGCCTGGGAAAGCGGGCGCTGCCACTCCGCACTCACATGGAAGACGCACCGCCAGGAAAACGCAGGCAAGAAAGAACGGACTCCGCGCGGCAGGTGCCCCGTGGACCTCCGCGGAAGCGCGAGAGATGCTGCGGGCGCGAGGTCGCTGAAACGGAAAAGACTGCATTCGCAAAACTGGCGCATGCCCAGCGGTGGCCCGTCGATGCTCCGCGCGCGGGAAATGGCGGCGCAGCGATCCGTGCGTCCCATCTGGGCGGCATGGCCATCGCGGGCGCGCGCGCCCGCGCGCTGGGGGCTCCATGGCGAGCAGGAAAGAGGCGGAAAGCCACCGGGTGGCGCGGCCGCGCCTGAGGGAGCCCCTGCGCGCGCACAAGAGCGCGCGCGGTCGGGGGAAGAGTCGAAGCGGATACACTCGCGGCAGACCACGAGAGCCGATTAGCAGGCCATGGCCGCACGAATCTGCAGTCATGGCATCCTTGCAAAGGCCCCCCATGAGGACCATGACATGCCCATGGAGCACGAAACGCTTAGAACACATTGACGGGGTCACCCTTACGCCTCATAGGAAAATTCCGAGTGGGGGACAATGTGCGGCGGCGGGTTGTGCCGGAGGCTGGAGGATGCTGTCTGGCAGGCCAAGCAAAGCGCCGTCGCCTGGCCCCATCGCTCCACGATGGCCGCCCGGACGCTGGGGCGCGCAACTTTTGCCTGGGCGCCCGCGGAGCAAGACGCCCACCCCGACATGCACAGGGTATGGGACCCGCGACAACCGGCCTTGGTCTGCGTGCGCTTGGATTTGCGTCTGGCGCTGGCTCGGCGCGTCTTTCGGAGCCACTCCTTCCTGCTTGCGCTCCCAGCAGCTTGCGCCTGCGGCAACGACGCCCTTCTCCTGGCGATGCTGGCGTGGCCCCTTTTCCGCGCGCGCGGAGCGCCGGACCGGTAGGCCACGGTGGACTCGCGGACGTCGCTCTGCGTGAGCTTCTGCTCCTGCGTAAGCACGACAGGGTCGAGGGCAAAGCACATTTTGGGGAACCGACGCACCATGTTCAGCAGCGCGTTGTCCGCAGGGAAGCCTTTGCGAAGGTATTCGCCGTAAATCACCGCCCCCGCCTGCGAGATCACGAACGCATGGCTCTGGTAAGCCTGCTGGGCGTAGCACAAACCAGCCGGCCCTCCGCGCACCTTGCGCAAGGGCCCAGACCACCGAGTGGTAGAGCAGCCAAGGTACAGGATCAGCCAATCATTGTGGTCCTTTTGGATGCAACGGAGAGCCTGCGCAATCATCGCGCAGGCCTCCTTGGCATCAATTGCCAGGCGGATGTCGTCTTCCAAGACGATGAGGGCAGGAGCGTCTTCGAGCTGCGCCAATGCACGCTCGTGGCTCATCAGACAGCCCAAGGTCCCCCAATGCGTGCCCCAATTCGACTTGGCATTTCGCACATACCGAATACGGCGCGTCTTGTGTGCGGCGTCGAACCAGGAGCAAAGCACCCGGCCGCCCGGCCCGCCCTGGCAACGCTTAGCATACCCACTCCGTGCCTTGAGGGAATCCCCATCGGTTCCCGCCAACCACGTCGGCTCGATGCCCAGACCGGCTGCCACCTGGAAGGCAACGTCGCGCTTGTCTTCTCGACGCCGTAGGCTAATCAAGCAAGAGGGCAACGCTCGGAAGGTCGCGGATGCCATGGGACCGGATGGCTGGCAGAAGGCAGTGCGATCGAAAGGAAACGCTTGACCCAAGATGCCTGTGAAAAAAAACGTGGTTGGGTTGGGAATGGCGCGACTACATAAAGATGTAGGCGGAGGGCATATTAATGGAAAACCCACAAAGGACTCAAATCGAATGCTATGGATCGCAATGGAATGCAACGCATCGCAAATCGAAGTGAAGCAGGCAGAAGAATTCAAGGCAGTGGAATGGGAACTTGGAAGGAGCTGCGCTGCATTGCACAACAATGGAACGCATGACAACGCAATGCATGACAACGCATGCCACACCTGAAAGACGCAGAGTGCAAGGCCACAGTGGCCGGAGAAAGATCCCCTGGAACCCATTCCCGGGATTACAGCTGCCGCCGAGTCTCCTGCACAGAAAACGGGAGGGGAGGAGCAAGGAGGAAGCGGGAGGGAAGGAAGGAGGAGCAGGGAGGAGGGAGGAAGAGGACGTCGTCGTCGTCGACGTCGTCGTCGTGATGGTCTCCGTGGCCGCAGTCGCCGCCGTCGGAATCGTAGTCCGCCGTCGCTGCCATCATCACCGTCGACATTGCCATGGCCATTCTGAGCCTGAGAACCACCGCGCGAGAATGCACGTCAGTATCCAAGTGCATGCCTGTACGGCGTGGGCGTCTGAGCATGCTCCTGTGGCCCATGTGAAAGAAGTGATGAAGTGCTGTAGGGCCGCCCGCCCTGGGCCCAAGGACACCTTCAAAACCGCCCACGCGCGCGAACAGGGCGGCCACAGAGCCCGTAAGACGGCCACGGCTCCCGTTCTTGATGTTCTCCCGCTCCTCCTCGTCCTCCTCCACCCTCTCCCCTTAAAAAGAAATCCTCCCTGGCGCGCCACGGACGTGTGTGTAGGGGGGGGGAGGCAGGCGTTTCGCCAGAGACTCCCATGCCATGTGCGATCGCCATGTATGATCCTGAACTGTACTATTGTGCAACATTTACACGATGGAGGGCAGTTTGTGTCCACAATGCGGCTCTCGCCTGAGCGCCGCGTGCAATCGTCTGGAAGTCTGTTACACGGGTGGAGGGAGGTTCCTTTCCAAAATAAAACTCTCGCCTGATGGCCGCGGACAATCGTCGTGAACGTCTGTCGCAGTGACAGGGATGGAAGGAGGTTACTTTTCAACATGGGGCTCTCGCGTGCTCGCCGCGGACATAGAGGCACCAGGAGAGCGCTAGGGAGGAGACGGAGCCGCCGGGTGAGCGCAGGTAACGCGCCGGCCGAGAGCCGAGACAGGGCCAGACCGCCGAGGAAACGCCAACCGGGAAAGCGCCGGAGGCGGGAAGGCGCCGGCCGGAAGACCCGAAGCGGAAGTCAGGAGGACCGGCGGGATCGCAGCTGGCAGGAGGTGGGTCCGAGATCAGCCAGTAGCGAAATCAACCGACTCAAAGTTCAGAAAAATCCGAAATGAGCCGGGTCCGAGTGCAGCCAGAGATGGCGGGCGCGCCGGGAACGCCCGAGCGAGCCCAGGTCCGAGGTCAGCCGGGTCCGAGACGGCGGGATGGCGGGCAGACGCCGGCGGCCAGTGGAGCGCCCGGCGTGGAGCCGGGCCAGGAGCACCCCCAGCCAGAGGCCGGGGAAAACGTCGAGCGGGAGAACCCCAGCCGGAAGCTGGAAGGAGCGCCGGAGGCAGGCCGGGTCCGAGATCAGCCGGGTCCGAGATCAGCCGGGTCCGAGTTCAGCCGGGTCCGAGTTCAGCCGGGTCCGAGAAACCGCCAACCGGGAAAGCGCCGGAGGCGGGAAGGCGCCGGCCGGAGGAACCCGAAGCGGAAGTCAGGAGGACCGGCGGGATCGCAGCTGGCAGGAGGTGGGTCCGAGATCAGCCAGTAGCGAAATCAACCGACTCAAAGTTCAGAAAAATCCGAAATGAGCCGGGTCCGAGTGCAGCCAGAGATGGCGGGCGCGCCGGGAACGCCCGAGCGAGCCCAGGTCCGAGGTCAGCCGGGTCCGAGACGGCGGGATGGCGGGCAGACGCCGGCGGCCAGTGGAGCGCCCGGCGTGGAGCCGGGCCAGGAGCACCCCCAGCCAGAGGCCGGGGAAAACGTCGAGCGGGAGAACCCCAGCCGGAAGCTGGAAGGAGCGCCGGAGGCAGGCCGGGTCCGAGATCAGCCGGGTCCGAGATCAGCCGGGTCCGAGTTCAGCCGGGTCCGAGTTCAGCCGGGTCCGAGAAACCGCCAACCAGGAAAGCGCCGGAGGCGGGAAGGCGCCGGCCGGAAGAACCCGAAGCGGAAGTCAGGAGGACCGGCGGGATCGCAGCTGGCAGGAGGTGGGTCCGAGATCAGCCAGTAGCGAAATCAACCGACTCAAAGTTCAGAAAAATCCGAAATGAGCCGGGTCCGAGTGCAGCCAGAGATGGCGGGCGCGCCGGGAACGCCCGAGCGAGCCCAGGTCCGAGGTCAGCCGGGTCCGAGACGGCGGGATGGCGGGCAGACGCCGGCGGCCAGTGGAGCGCCCGGCGTGGAGCCGGGCCAGGAGCACCCCCAGCCAGAGGCCGGGGAAAACGTCGAGCGGGAGAACCCCAGCCGGAAGCTGGAAGGAGCGCCGGAGGCAGGCCGGGTCCGAGATCAGCCGGGTCCGAGATCAGCCGGGTCCGAGTTCAGCCGGGTCCGAGTTCAGCCGGGTCCGAGATCAGCCGGGTCCGAGATTTGCAGGGGCGGAGACGCCGAGGAGACGCTGGCCGGGGGAGCGCCGGCCCGTGGAGCCGGGCGGAGAGCACCCCGGCCAGAGGCCGGGAGAAACGGCGAGCGGGAGAACCCCAGCCAGAAGCCGGGAGGAGCGCCGGAGGCAGGCCGGGTCCGACATCAGCCGGGTCCGAGATCAGCCGGGTCCGAGTTCAGCGGGGTCCGAGATCAACCGGGTCCGAGATCAGCCGGGTCCGAGGTCAGCCATGGGAGACGCCGGGGAGACGCCGGCCAGGGGAGCGCCGAGCTGGAGCCGGGCCGGGAGCACCCAGGCCAGAGGCCGGGAAAAGCGCCGGGCGGGAGAACCCCAGCCGGAAGACGGGAAGAGCGCCGGAAGCAGGCCGGGTCCGAGATCAGCCGGGTCCGAGATCAGCCGGTTCCGAGTTCAGCCGGGTCCGAGATCAGCCGGGTCCGAGATCAGCCGGGTCCGAGATCAGCCGGGTCCGACATCAGCCGGGTCCGAGAACAGCCGGGTCCGAGTTCAGCGGGGTCCGAGATCAGCCAGGTCCGAGATCAGCCGGGTCCGAGATCAGCCGGGTGGGAGACGCCGGGGAAACGCCCGCCAGGGAAGCGCCGAGCTGGAGCCGGGCCGGGAGCACCCAGGGCAGAGGCCGGGAAAAGCGCCGGGCGGGAGAACCCCAGCCGGGAGCCGGGAAGAGCGCCGGAGGCAGGCCGGGTCCGAGATCAGCCGGGTCCGAGATCAGCCGGGTCCGAGTTCAGCCGGGTCCGAGATCAGCCGGGTCCGAGATCAGCCGGGTCCGAGATCAGCCGGGTCCGAGTTCAGCCGGGTCCGAGTTCAGCGGGTCCGAGATCAGCCGGGTCCGAGATCAGCCGGGTCCGAGTTCAGCTGGGTCCGAGTTCAGCCGGGTCTGAGTTCAGCTTCTTCCCAAGAGGCCCCCGAAAGGCCCCAAGGGGCTGCCAAAAGGCCCCCAAGAGGCCCCCAAGCGGCCCAGAAGAGGCCCCCACATGCTTTGTTAACTACCTTTCAGCCGGCCCCGAGAAGCTTCCCACGAGATCCCAACCTCCAAACAGCCTCGGACACATAACCCAAGCAAGTGGGCGGGATGGGTTGAAGGCAACCAGAGTGGAGAAGATAGAGAGGACGGGAAAGAGCAGCATAAGATACAATATTCACGCTACGACCCCCCTCCTCCTGCTCCCCCCTGCCTCCTCGAGATCAGACTCACCATAACTATTGAGCAAGACGAATTCGCACGGAACGTGCTGGAGCGTCCTGGATCGGCGGCATAGGCCGGAAGCCTGTGCAATGCTCAGCTGCCTGGGATCCTCCTCCGTTTTCTCCTTATCCCTCCGCCCTTCCACCCACCTTTCCACCTCCTCCTCCGCCGTCTTCTCCCTGTTGCTACTCCGTCGTCTCCCCCCACCCCCCTCCTTGTCCTCCTCCTCTGCCCAAGAAGCGCCCACGAGGGGGAACCCGCGGGGACCCTGGCAACCCTCCCCCACAAGGTGTCCCCCAAGGCCCCTGCCCCCAGGAAGCCCCTGAGAGGCAAACAAGAAGCTCCTAGAAGGCCTCCCAAAGCCCCGAGGAGCTTTTGGACAAAATTCAAGAGGCCGCCCCCAAAGCTACCAAGAGGCTCCCAAGAAGCCCCACAACAGACGCGGAGGAAGAGAGGTGGACGAAGTAGCAACAATTACATGCAGACAGCACGACGGAAAGTGACGAACGACACACACGAAATGGGACGCCGCACGTCTCCTCCCCTGGAGATCCGCGGAATGGTGGGACTAATCCTTATAA
The DNA here is from genome assembly GCA_963575745.1 of Prorocentrum cordatum. Taxonomy (NCBI): domain Eukaryota; class Dinophyceae; order Prorocentrales; family Prorocentraceae; genus Prorocentrum; species Prorocentrum cordatum. The sequence continues at coordinate 771,325 of CAUYUJ010009668.1, forward strand.
ACTATGATGCAAGTGACACTTCAACGGCAAACGAATCCTTCTGAACGGTCGAAATGTACATCACTTTCTGAAGAGCGGGCAAGATGTTCGAAATCTCCGGACACACGCTGGCCATATAGTTTAGTTGAGCCACTGGGCCCGATACAACTCAAAATCGATCGCAAGAGAGGGAGAGGGAATGATAATGAGGATGAGGATACGGAGGAGGAGAAGTGCCTCGCGCAATGGCGTTGGCCGTCAAACGCAAGGCCCTCGACCGCCGTCAAATCTGACTTCTGTGTAGCGCTTTCGACGAGACCACGACTCGACGCTACCGCGCACCACGAGAATATTTCATTGTGAAAACCCAACGACGTAGCCCTAACCCCCTCAAGCGAAACCTCCCTGGCCGTGCACCGCCCCCTGGCCCCCTATCTCCACGACTTCTCCGTACAGAGAACTCTTCCCTGTCGCACTTCCAGACGCGTCCGTAGGCCGAGCTGGGCCTGTGGTTTTGACAATATGGCTCTCGCCTTGGCGCGGCGAGCATTCGTCTTTAAAGCCTTCAACAACAACCAAAGGTTGTTTTACCTAACAGCGAAGACTGATAGGTTTCTAGTAGGGTCAAAAGAGAACATCATGACGCCCCAGGGGGGTCTGGGCGCGATCCGGGGTAGAATGCCGGGAACTTTTTTAAAGCAAACAATAACGCACTTCGTGGTCGTCGAGGTCCCAGAACTCCATTCTCGGGCCACATTCTGAATGCCCAGAGCCAACTGTAGGCCACTTCGTGCTCTTCGAGTTCCCAGAACTCCATTCTCGGGCCACATTTTGAATGCCCGGAGCTACCTGTAGGCCACTTTGTGGTCTTCGAGTTCCCAGAACTTCATTCCTGGGCATGATTTTGAATGCCCGGAGCCAACTGTAGGCCACTTCGTGTTTTTCGAGTTCCCAGAATTCCATTCCCGGGCCACAATTTGAATGCTGAGGCAGGCTGATGCTGAGGCTGAGGGAGGCTGAGGCTGAGGCAGGCTGAGGCTGAGGCAGGCTGCGGCTGAGGCCGAGGCTGAAGGCAGACTGAGGCTGAGGCTGAAGCAGGCTGAGGCTGAGGCTGAGGCAGGCTGAGGCTGATGCTGAGGCAGGCTGATGCTGAGGCAGGCTGAGGCAGAGGCTGAGGCTGATGCAGGCTGAGTCTGAGGCAGGCTGAGGCTGAGGCCGAGGCTGAAGGCAGACTGAGGCCGAGGCTGAGGCAGGCTGAGGCTGAGGCTGAGGCTGAGGCAGGCTGAGGCTGAGGCTGAGGCAGGCTGATGCTGAGGCAGGCTGAAGGCTGAGGCTGAGGCTGAGGCTGAGGCTGAGGCTGAGGCCGAGGCTGAAGGCTGAGGCTGAAGCAGGCTGAGAGGCTGAGGGCTGAGGCTGAGGCTGAGGCTGATGAGGCTGAGGCTGAGGCTGAGGCTGAGGCCGAGGCTGAAGGCAGACTGAGGCTGAGGCTGAAGCAGGCTCTGAGGCTGAGGCAGGCTGAGGCTGAGGCTGAGGCAGGCTGATGCTGAGGAGGCTGAGGCTGAGGCTGAGGCTGATGCAGGCTGAGGCTGAGCCGAGGCTGAAGGCAGACTGAGGCTGAGGCTGAAGCAGGCTGAGGCTGAGGCTGAGGCAGGCAGGCTGAGGCTGAGGCAGGCTGCAGGCTGAGGCTGAGGCTGAGGCTGAGGCTGAGGCTGATGCAGGCTGAGGCTGAGGCAGGCTGAGGCTGAGGCCGAGGCTGAAGGCAGACTGAGGCTGAGGCTGAAGCAGGCTGAGGCTGAGGCAGGCTGAGGCTGAGGCTGAGGCTGAGGCTGAGGCTGAGGCTGAGGCTGAGGCTGAGGCTGAGGCTGAGGCTGAGGCTGAGGCAGGCTGAGGCTGAGGCAGGCTGAGGCTGAGGCCGAGGCTGCAGGCAGCTGAGGCTGAGGCTGAAGCAGGCTGAGGCTGAGGCTGAGGCAGGCTGAGGCTGGCTGAGGCTGAGGCAAGCTGATGCTGAGGCAGGCTGAGGCTGAGGCTGATGCTGATGCAGGCTGAGGCTGAGGCAGGCTGAGGCTGAGGCCGAGGCCGACGGCAGACTGAGGCTGAGGCTGAAGCAGGCTGAGGCTGAGGCTGAGGCAGGCTGAGGCTGAGGTTGAGGCAGGCTGATGCTGAGGCAGGCGGAGGCTGAGGCTGAGGCTGATGCAGGGTGGGGCTGAGGCAGGCTGAGGCTGAGGCCGAGGATGAAGGCAAACTGATGCTCAGGCTGAAGCAGGCTGAGGCTGAGGCAGGCTGAGGCTGTGGCAGGCTGAGGCTGAGGCTGAGGCAGGCCGAGACTGAGGCTGTGACTGCGACTGCCATTGCCACTGCGACTGTCATCGCGAATGCGACTGCGACTGCGAGAACAACAGAATTCTACAACTGGATTCTCATCTGAATCCTAAGGGGAATGCTTCCAGATATGCTCCTACACATCGTGTTCGGTTGCTTTGCCGGGATCATTACCTAACAGCGAAGACTGATAACTTTCTAGTAGGCTCAAAAGAAAGCATCTTGACTCCCCAGGCGGGTCTGGGCAGATGCCGGACGGGTGCCGGGGAGAATCCGCGGGAATCGTTTTAAACGTACTGTTGCACACTTCGTGGCCTTCGAGGTCCCAGAACTCCATTCCTGGGCATGTTTTTGAATGCCTGGAGCCAACTGTAGGCCACTTCGTGGTCTTCAAATTCCCAGAACTCCATTCCTGGGCATGATTTTGAATGCTCGGAGCCAACTGTAGGCCACTTCGTGGTCTTCGGGTTCCCAGAATACCATTCCTGGGCATGATTTTGAATGCCCGGAGCCAACTGTAGGAAATTTCGTGGTCTTCGAATTCCCAACACTCCATTCCTAGGCCTCTTCCTGCCCGCTTGTAGACGGATCCATAATTCATAGCTTCGTCTCCTTTGCAGACAAATCCATCATTGTTAACCGTGTCTCGTTTGCAGACACATCCACTATTGATACCAGTGTCTCGTTTGCAGACAACTCCGTAATAGTACGTAGTAGTGCCTCGTTCAAGATAGTGGCAGTCAGAAGCGGCGCGTAGGTAGTAGTAGTGAATTGTAGTGTGAGTAAGTGAGTGGCGGTAAGTACTAGAGTCCCGTTTGGAGCTACCGCTACCTAAATCAGTGAGCCGTTCTAAGCTAAATCCATTGATACCAGTGTCTCGTTCGAAGCTACATCCATTGATAGCAGTGTCTCGTTCGGGGGTACATCCATTGATAGCGGCGTCTCGTCAGCAGATACAGCTAGCGAACGCACCACTGATACCAGTGTCTCGTTCGAATAGACATCCATTGCTAGCCGAGTCTCGTTTGAGGCTACATCCATTGATAGCAGTGTCTCCTTTTGCGATGCAGCTTTCAAAAAAAAAGTAAGCCGTTCGAAACTACATCCATTGATAGCAGTGTCTCGTTCGGAGACAAATCCATTGATAGCAATATTTCGCTTCGGTCTTCATCCATTGATAGCAGTGTCTCGTTTGACAAAAAAAAAAAAACGAAAGCAGTGAGTCGTTCGAAGCTCCCACTCTCTCACTGCCAATATCCTCCCCCCCCTGCCTCTGATAGCCGTCTTTGGTCCAGAACGTGCCTCCAACATTCCAATGCCCCTCGCCAGAAGGTGCCTGTCCTGCGCAGTCCACATTGCAATGGCCCTCGCCTCGCCGCGAGACTCGTCCGCGCCCTCGGCCTCCCGCGGTGCATCTCAGCCTGCGGGGGAAGACCGAGGCGCGTCTGCGGCCGCGCCTGCTCGCGCTGCTCCTCAGCCTGAGTATTTCACGGTCGCCTCCTTTAACTTCGGGTTCGAGCAGCCAGCGATGTCCGGGAATAATTCCAGCACCCACTGCGCCAACTTTGGGCGGGTGTGCGCCGCGATCGTCGAGGGCGCTGACGTTGACCTCATGTTTGCGCGCGAAGTCGGCGCGTTTCGTCGGGGCCTCAGCAAAGCAAACATCCACGTGGAAGACATGCTGAAGAAGCCGTTCGGCGACAGCGTTCGCTTCGCCGAGGTCGACAACTACTTTAGCTTGTGGGGCTTCGGCGGTGCTTCTCAGCCTGCCGCCGTGTCCCTGCGCGGCGACGCAAAGATCTACAACGTCCTCATCGGGCGACAGGTGGACGCTGTAGTTGCTCGGTTCAATGCGCAGACGAGCGGCCATAGCAGAGCGCACGTGGTCACCGGCAATATGCACATCGTTTGCGGGGGCCGGCCCCCCAGCATTGTCGCGCGACAGATTGCAGCGAGGCTTCTCCGACTCCACTTGGACGGCCTCGAGGCGCCGGAGCTGGACACGCCGGTCGTGCGCATCATGGTCGGCGACGACAACCTGAACTCCCAGCAGGCGCGTGAAGCTTTGCAGCGCCGCGCTGAGGACGAGGCATTGTGGCGGGTCTTCGCCTCGCCGGCAGACCGTATCGGCGACAATGTGGCTGTCTGTGGAGCCGTCGCGCGTTTCCGGCACGTCGCTGCCGGCGCGTCGTACATGGACCGCGGCATGCGCAACGACTCGCACAATGCTGTCGCGGTCGTCATCACCCTCCCCGGTGCTTCTCAGCCTGCGGGGAACAAGACGCGGAAGATTGTCCAGATCTCGTTGCCTGATACCGACGAGTCGGAGGCGGCGGCGTCAGAGGCCGACGGCCAGACCTGCGACGAGACCAAGGATGAGGTTAGCCAGCGCGCGCAGGACCTGCACAATGAGATGCGAGAGTATCGGGACCAAAGGTATGACGGGCATTACGACCCACAACTCCGGCACCACCTGAGCCTTTTGCTCTTAGAGAAGAGGGAGTCCACGCAGCCTGCGGACGGAGATTCAGCTGGTGCTCCTCAGCCTGGCTCAGACTACGACACCGCCTTCGCGTCGCAGGAGGAGACAGCTCGAGCCATCATGTCTGTCCTCCAGGTTCGCCGCGAGTTTCTGCGGAGCAAGAACATCGCCGACTTGCGCCGCGTCCTCACCGAGGCTGAGCGCGGGGAGCTAGTAAGAGGTGCTCGAGAAGAGCACGAGCAGTCCGACCACCAGCGCGCACTGCAGGAGCGAAAGGCCGAGAAGGGGAAAGCGAAAGGCAAGACTCCACCGCATTTTTCTCGCGGTGCTCCTCAACCTGCGAGCAAAGGAAGCAAGGCCCAAGGGACAAGCAAAGGGAGCCTCAACAAGTTCCTGAAGGTCCAGCGGCGCAAGCGATGGTGCCGGCATCTGCAACGCGTTTGCGGAACCAAGCAGATCTGGGAGGTGCTGGCCTTCTCCGGCCGCTTCGACGTTGACATGCCCCGCCGAGCCTTGCACGTCGAGCCCGGCGATGAAGCCGCAGAGCCACCCGCTCGCGACGAAGTCCCCCAGGAACAGCACCGCCGACTCCACCGCGACAAAGCTGAAGCCATCGCACACTACAACGAGGGTCAACGGCTCGCCCGCCATCGGCAAGAACTCCAGCGTCGCGGTGCTTCTCAGCCTGCGAGTCACGGCCAGGAGGTGCACACTTTCACGCGAAGGCAGTTGGACGTGCTGCACAAGTGGGGAAGCGGCGAGTTGCTATCCAGCTGCCTGCGGCAAGTCCCGCCACCGAGCCACTGATGCTGATGCTGAAGATGATGATGATGATGGTTATGAAGATGATGATGGTGATGATGATGGCGATGATGATGGTGATTATGATAATGATGATAGTGATGATGATGATTACGATGATGATGATGATGATCGCGAGGATATCGCAGGAGGCGTCTTGGGAGCTGGAATGTCCGGTTCGTGGTCCTCCTCTTGGGCCCCTTTTTGGGGCCGTCTTGGGGCTCTCTTGGGCTGTCTTGGCATTCTAGCGCGCCTCAACGTGCCGGGGGGCGCAGTGGCGGATTCAGCCGGAACGAAGCGATTCTGGCGGTAGGACATGGCCGCCTGCGTTCCGCGCGAGGGGACTACCTGGACATCGGCGGCAACACGGGCGGCGGGCCCCGGCGCATCATCGATAGTTGGCAGCCGCCGGATTGGCGCGACTTCCTGCGAGACGAGCGGGAGAGGTGAAGCATCTGAGCCCGCGCGCCCGCGGTGCTTCTCAGCCTGCGTGCTCGTAATACTAGTTGCAGCAGTAGAAGGACTGCGTGGCCGCGGTGCTTCTTAGCCTGCGGGTTTCTGCGACGCTTCCCAGCCTGCAGGTTTAGCCCGCTCTCCGCTCCACGCGCATCTCCTCAGCGCGCTCTTCTTGCGTTCGCAAGATGTCTTCCAAGAGTTGGTTGGACACGCGAGACAGACAGCCAAAACCGATCTTGCTCCATCTTGGAGAAGTGTCAGACGCTCACTGCTGCGCGAGCGCCCCTGACCTCTCCCCTCTCGCCCTCTGGGCCCCCTGCTCCCCGAGGCCCTGCGAAAGCCCGCGTTGAGCTAGAAGGTCGAGAGTGGCTATTGCATTGTCTTCCTCACTGCTGCGCGCGCGCCCCTGACCTCTCCCGGCGCGCCGCCCGGGCCCCCTGCCCCCCGAGGCCCTGCGAGAGCCCGCGTTGAGCTAGAAGGTCGAGAGTGTCGCATCGAGAAAAACGCTCACCGCTGCGCGAGCAACCCCGACCTCTCCCCTCTCGTCCTCGGGCCCCCCTGCCCCCCCGAGGCCCTACGAGAGCCCGCGTTGGTCTAGAAGGTCGACAGTGGCTGCCGCATTGTCTTGCTCATTCCTGTGTTAGCGCTCCTGACCTCTCCCCATCTCGTCCTCTGGGCTCTCTGCTCCCCGAGGCCCTGCGAGAGCCCGCGTTCTCCTCCTTCGGTGTCTGTGGTTCGTTTCCACACAATCCCACTATTGATGGCAATATCTCGCTTGTACACATATCGTCGATCGCGATAGCATGGTTCTCTTGGAAGCCTGTGTCTTGTTCGAAGCTGCGCCCATTGATAGCAGTGTCTCGCGCGGGGATGCATCCACCGATAGCAATGTCTCGTCTGGAGATACAGCTATCGAGCGCAGTGAGCCGTCCGAAGCTAAGTCCATTGATGGCGCTGTCCCCTGCGGAGATACATCCATTGATAGCAGTGTCTCTTTTGGGGCTACATCGATTGATAGCAGCGTCTCGTTTAAATATACAACTCTCGAAAGCACATCTTTTGTGTGGCTATATAGCTCTTGAATATAGAACTCTTGAATATACAACTCTTGTGTAGCTCCTCTGGGCCGCAGCAGAGCTATATCTAATACTCGCGGTAGCAGACGGGACATCTACCCGCAATCAACAACCCCATGCTCCATTTCATTGTCCGTGGCCATTTATGCTCAATTCATCCTTTCTGTTTTGCAAATTGAATGCGCTGCCTCAGCGCGCCCTGCGGTGCTTCGCTGCCTGCTAGCGACTCGCGGTGCTTCTCGGCCAGCTGGGGGTGGTCAAGAAATTGATGCTGAAACCACATCGCCCTCTGACCAAAAAGCGTCGACCCGCGCTGGTCCGCGGCATGGGGAAGAAAGACCTAGCCACTCCGAGGAGTGCAACTATACAATCGTTTCGCTCATTCCGCCCGCCCATGCTGTAGCCTCGCTGGCGCCTGCTTGCGCGCTCGGGGAGAGGCCGCCCCGCGCGAGCGAACTGGAAATACTGGTTACCAGTGGCCCGGGATCTTGGCACGCCTCTGGCCCGTTGGGCCGGCGAATTACAAGTCGCCGCCGTGTCGTGCGGAGAGCGGCAAAGCGCTCCGAGCGCAAAGGTGCTGTCAAAGTTCCGCCCCAGATGAATGTCATATCCCCGCTGTTGGTGGGTTTGAGAACGCCAGCAAACTCATTTGAGCACTGCTTGTACAAGGATGCCCTGGCTCGCTCTCGCGCTCGCAGTGCTCCTCGGCCTGCGAGTGAAGAAGTGATTTTCGCATGTGGGGCATGTGCAGCAAGGCAGCCCCGTGATTGCATGTGTTCGGGCATCGCTTCTCTCAATGGTAATGTGGATTTCAGGCTGTTGTCTGAATTGGCCTCAGGGATCCGATCGCCAGAGAAACCCGTGCACCAACCGTTTGACCCCGACGACCAACACAAACTGCAGGCATCGCTGGAGAAGGGTGCCGCGGTGCTTCTCAGCCTGCGGACTTCGCACAGCACGAATGTTTTGGTGCGTTGCCGCCACCTGGTGCGTCTGATCTACGCTGCTGCCATGACGGGCTCGGCAGCAACTGTGGATGCTGCAGCGCCATGCCTAGCTACGAACAACTTGCAAGGCCTCAGGCGTTACCTCGACACCGCCAAAGTTGCGCACCGTGGTGGCCAGCGCCCGGGGAAGATCTGTCGCCGCAACATTGCGGTGCAGCTTCTTCAGTTCATGCGCACCATTGGCAACAAGATGGCGCACCTGCTCTCCTCGTGCACGCCCTCGCTGCCGACGATCCAGCGGCGACAGGTGCTCCTCAGCCTTGTCCAACTGGTCTTCCAACTGGCAAGCAAGCGTGAGTACGAGGTCGATGGATGCGGAGCATACAAATGCAAACGAATATTGGAAATCACCGTGCTGGCGGGACTGAACTCCAAACTGACAGTGCCGCATTTGTTCCCTGGAGACCTCCTGGCTTTGTCTGGTCGGTGGCCGGTTCCAGCCGGATCACGCCGTGCCCTGCGACAGATCATGCCTGGCATGACCACGAATATTCGCGAGCAGCAGGCTTTGAAAGCGATATCTTTGACACTCGGCTCCGGCGGTAATGGCAAGTCCGTTCCTGTCTGCACCATATCAGTAAAATGATCACAAGAATAACGTGCTGCACTGGGTGCGGGAGTGGGTGCCCAAGGTGCTGCCGCGCCAAGCGGCGAGCCGCTGAATCGGCTGCCCTCACCGCCGCGGTTGTCTCACTTTTGCCCGCGGTGCTTCTCAGCCCGCAGTTGCTTTTCTGGACGCGTCGGTGCTGATGGGGCAGCACTGATTCCTTTGCAAACAATTTGGTGGGTAGTGAGATACGGGGCGCCTCAGTCTGCATCCTGCATGCAGTTTTGCTGCTGTGCAAACGATGGTACAGACCAACGTAGTAGGGAGAGAATGCAGAGCGATGACAATACGGATACAGACAAGCCTTGCAGCGCCTGCATGCTACTACTGGTACTACTACTACTACTACTACTACTACTACTACTACTACTACTACTACTACTACTACTACTACTACTACTACTACTACTACTACTACTACTACTACTACTACTACTACTACTACTACTACTACTAACTACTACTACTACTACTACTACTACTACTACTACTACTACTACTACTACTACTACTACTACTACTACTACTACTACTACTACTACTACTACTACTACTACTACTACTACTACTACTACTACTACTACTACTACTACTACTACTACTACTACTACTACTACTACTACTACTACTACTACTACTACTACTACTACTACTACTACTACTGACTACTACTACTACTACTACTACTACTACTACTACTACTACTACTACTACTACTACTACTACTACTACTACTACTACTACTACGCAGAGGCTGAGGCTGAGGCAGGCTGAGGCTGAGGCTGAGGCAGGCTGAGGCTGAGGCTGCGACTGCGACTGCCGTTGCCGCTGCAACTGCCATTGCGATTGCGACTGCGACTGCGATTACACCAGAATTCTACAACAAGACTCCTGCATGAATCTCAAGGGCAATGCTTCCATATATGCCTCTAAACATCGTTGTTAGATTGCTTTGCCGGGATAATTTTAACTGTGGCTCTCGCCTTAGAGCCAGTCAGAACGGGCTAAAACAATTCCAACAATTACGCTGATGGAGGGCTGGTCGCTTGAAACATGTGGCTCTCGCCTTCGCACCGCGCACATTCGTCATAAACGTTCCCACAAAGTACACCGGTAGAGGCCAGCACGGTTTCAAAATGGAGCTCTCGCATGGCTCTCTCAAGCAATGCTACTACGAATGTAATATGATGTCTCAATGACACGGGTGGATGGCGGATCCTCTTGACAATGGGGCCTCCGCCCGGGACTCTATGGACTTCTTGCCCAGGAGCTGAAAAAAACAGCTACACGGATGCAGGGTAGCTTCTTTTCTTCAAAGCGGGGCTGTCGCGGGGCACTTCCTTAAATACCAAACAACGGAAATTCATAGGTTTCTAGTGGTGTCAAAAGACAACATCCTGATTCCCCAGGTGGGTCTGGGCAGGATCCGGGGTATGCCGGGGAAAACCGGGGACTCCCCATTTTGATTGCCAGGAGCTACATTTTGACTGCCCGGAGCCAACAGAACACCATTCCCAGGCCACATTTTGAATGCCCCGAACCAACTGTAGGCCAGTTCGTGGTCTTCGAGTTCCCAGAACTCCATTCCCAGGCCACTTTTTGAATGCCCGGAGCCATCTGTAGGCCACTTCGTGTTCTTGGTGTTCCCAGAACACCACTCTCAGGCCATATTTTGAATGCCCGGAGCCAACTGTAGGCCACTTCGTGTTCTTCGTGTTCCCAGAACACCATTCCCAGGCCACATTTTGAATGCCTGGAGCCAACCGTAGGCCACTTCGTGTTCTTCGTGTTCTCAGAACACCATTCTTGCACCATCTTTTGATTGCCCGGAACCAACTGTGGGCCACTTCGTGGTCTTCCTGTTCCCAGAACATTAGTCCTGTGCCATATTTTGAATGCCCGAGCTGAGGCAGGCCAAGGCCGAGGCCGGCTGAGGCCGAGGCAGGCTGAGGCTGAGGCACGCCGAGGCAGGCTGAGGCTGAGGCTGAGGCTGAGGCTGAGGCTGAGGCAGGCTGAGGCTGAGGCTGACGCAGGCTGAGGCCGAGGCTGAGGCTGAGGCAGGCTGAGGCTGAGGCAGGCTGAGACTGAGGCTGAGGCAGGCTGAGGCTGAGGCTGAAGCTGATGCAGGCTGAGGCTGAGAGGCTGACGCTGAGGCTGAGGCTGAGGCTGAGGCCGAGGCTGAGGCAGGCTGAGGCTGAGGCAGAGGCAAGCCGAGGCAGCCTGAGGCTGAGGCTGAAGCTGAGGCAGGCTGAGGCTGAGGCTGAGGCTGAGGCTGAGGCTGAGGCTGTGGCTGAGGCTGAGGCAAGCTGCGACTGAGGCAGGCTGAGGCTGAGGCTGATGCAGGCTGAGGCTGAGGCAGGCTGAGGCTGAGGCTGAGGCTGAGGCTGAGGCTGAGGCTGAGGCTGAGGCTGAGGCTGATGAGGCTGAGGCTGAGGCAGGCTGAGGCTGAGGCCGAGGCAGGCTGAGGCCGAGCAGGCTGAGGCTGAGACTGAGGCTGAGGCTGAGGATGAGGCCGAGGCAGGCCGAAGCTGAGACAAGGTGAGGCTGAATGGGAGGGGGGGAGGAGGGGGAGGCTGAGGCAGGCTGAGGCCGAGGCAGGCTGAGGCCTGAGGCTGAGGCAAGCCTGAGGCAGGCTGAGGCTGAGGCTGAGGCTGAGGCTGAGACAGGCTGAGGCTGACGCAGGCTGAGGCTGAGGCTGACGCAGGCTGAGGCCGGGGCAGGCTGAGGCTGGCAGGCTGAGGCTGAGGCCGAGGCAGGCTGAGGCTGAGGCTGAGGCAAACCGAGGCAGGCTGAGGCTGAGGCTGAAACTGAGGCAGGCTGAGGCATCCGTAGGAATCCATAGGAATCCTTAGGAATCCCTAGGAATCCTTAGGAACCCGTAGGCATCCTTAGGAATCCGTAGGCATGGTTAAGCATCCTCAGGAATCCTTAGGAATCCCTAGGAATCCCTAGGAATCATGATTCCTAAGGATTCCTAAGGTTTCCTAAGGATTCCCATGGATTCCTAAGGATGCCTAAGGATGCCTTAGGAATCCCTAGGAATCCTTAGGATTCCATTGGGTCCTAAGGCCGTTGCCACTGCGACTGTCATTGCGAATGCGACTGCGACTGCGAGAACAGCAGAATTCTGCAACTGGATTCTCACCTGAATCGTAAGGGGAATGCTTCCAGATATGCTTATACACATCGCTGTTAGGTTGCTTTGCCGGGATACTTTGTCATATAAAAAACGCGTTGTCGCATTCCTTCTGGCTCTAAAGATGGATGGCGGCTTATTGAAAAACGGAGCTGTCCCCCGACTTGTGGAACCACGGGGCGCTCTTTCAAGGGGGCGTTTCGCGCAGTGAAGGAACATGCTTTTAAGGACTAATGGAAAGGCACTTGGGACGGGAGGCTGTGCTGCAGCATCGCTGGTACATCTTGGGTTCACTCAGATCCGTATCCTCCTCCTAATACTTCCCCTCCCTTAAGTATCCTCGTTTTCATATTCCTCTTCCCCCCTCCTCGTACGCATCAGATCTCCCCCTCTCCTCTTCTCGACCGATGATTTGCCGTGCGCTGTTAGCCAACTGCCTTCGCATGCTTTGGCTTCGCCATTCCGTCGCTCCCTCTCTCCTGGGTCAGTGCCCGGCGGGCCTGGTGCCCATGGCAGTTCTGGTCTGCTCAGGGCCGGGCGCCCTTCTTCGTTCCGAGGGTGGCGGGCGAAATGAAAGTTACCAGCTGATCATAACGAGGCACAGCGATTGCGCTAATGCCATGTCCAACCGACCTCTTCTCTCCTCCTCGTCCTCCTCCCACTCCTCCACCTCATTGTTCCTTCTTCTTCTTCTTCTTCTCCTCCTGTTCCCCCTATCAACCCGTACCACTATCTTAACAACTTCTCGCGCGCATGGGCGCACGTGTGCCCAAACGCGGGCGAACACGTAGCCTTGCCCCCTTCTGGCCTCCTGGAAGATGAGCTCGTGATCCCAGGTCTCGTCCTTTTCGAACACTAGCTTCTCGGAGCACAAGCACTGCATCAGGGGTGCCAGGTCCACGCCCTTGGCCGCGCCAGGGAGAGGATGGATGGACCGCAGACGCGATGGCATAATTACGAGGGGGACGGGGGGGAGTCGCGGAGAGGTGAGGGCACCTTCCTATAAGAAGTGTCGAAGACACACGGCCACCTACACTGAGTCTGTCTCTAGTGTGCTTACTTTTGAAAGGCTCGCTTTTTATTACCAACGGAGGCGGGTGAAATTCCGTGCCCGCTGGTGTGACTGACTGACTGACTGACTGAACGTCAGGAAAACACTTCTGACAACACATTTCAAACCTCCCGGGAACGCGCAACCGCAACTGGGCGACACATGTCAGCCCGCCCGCGCGCGCAACCGCAACCGCAACCGGGCGACGCATTTCAAAACCCGCCCGCGCGCACAACCGCGACCTCAACCGGGCGACGCATTTCAATCCGCCCGCGCCCGCAACCGCAACCGCAACCAGGCGACGTGTTTCAACCCGGCAGCGCAACCGCCACCGCAACAGCCATTAGGCGACACATCCCATCTCGCCCGCGACACCGCAACCGCAACCGCAACCGGGCGACACACTGCAACCGCAACCGCAACCGGGCGACGCATTTCAACCCGCCCGCGCAACCGCAACCGCAACCGCAACCGGGCGACACATTTCAACCCGCCCGCGCAATCGCAACCGCAACCGCAACCGCAACCGGGCGACGCATTTCAACCCGCCCGCGCGCGCAACCGCAACCGCAACAACAACCAGGCGACACATGTCAACCCGCCCGCGCAATCGCAACCGCAACCGCAACCGAGCGACACATGTCAGCCCGTCCGCGCAACCCCAACCGCAACCGCGACCGGGCGACGCATTTCAACCCGCCCGCGCGCAAAACCGCAACCACAACCGGGCGACGCACTTCAACCCGCCCGCGCAACCGCAACCGCAACCGCGACCGGGCGACACATTTCAACCCGCCCGCGCCCGCAACCGCAACCGCAACCGCAACCGCCATTAGGCGACACATCCCAACCCGCCCGCGCAACCGCAACCGCAACCGCAACCAGGCGACACATTTCAACCCGCCCGCGCGCGCGACCGCAACCGCAACCGGGCGACGCACTCCAACACGCCCTTGCAACCGCAACCGCAACCATCCCGCGCGCGCAACCGCAACCGCAACCGCGCGATACATGTCAAACCGCCCGCGCAACCGCAACCGCAAAAGAAACCATACGACACATTTCCACCCGCCCTTGCAACCGCAACCGCAACCGCAAGCGGGCACATTTCAACCCGCCTTTGCGCGCAACCGCAACCGCAACCGGGCGACACATTTCAACCCGCCCGCGCAAGCGCAAGCGCAAGCGCAACCGCCATTGGGCGACGCATTTCAACCCGCCCGCGCGCGCAACCGCAACTGCAACCAGGCGACGCATTTCAACCCGCCCGCGCGCGCAACCGCAACCGCAACCGCAACAGAGCGACACCTTTCAACCCGCCCGCGCGTGAAACCGTAACCGCAACCAGGCGGCACATTTCACCTCGGGTACACATCATCGTGGGTCGCCTTGCCCTCGTGTGCACATGCTCTTTTCGGTGCCCGCTCACCTGCGATCCTCCTGCAGAGGATCTGAGGAGGAAGGAGGGCGGGATGGAGGAGGGAGGGAGGAGGGAGGAGGGAGGGAGGAGGGAGGGGGGGAACAACGTGGAGGGGAGGAGGGAGGAAGAAGGGAGGATGGAGGGAAGAGGCAGGGAGGGGAGGAGGGAGGATGGAGGGAGGGAGGGAGGGAGCGAACGCACCCAGAGGGCGAGCCCCCGTCAACTAGGCCCGAAGGGCGAGCCTGGCTGCAGCGGCGACCCGCGAAGCGGAATTGTAATCATGATGGGAGCGGGGTGGGATCATGTCCTTGCTCTCGTGGTAAATGTGAAAGGCAAGGACAGCGGCCTCAACAGCCTGGGGCCTCGAGATCTCACAATCTTCCGAGCCGTACTCAGCGGAGCACTCAAGGCCAAGCCATAGAAGAGGATCGGACGGAAAGACGAGCGGCATCCAGCACGAGGCGACGTGGTGTCGGAGGCGGGGGCAGAGGAAGTAGCGAGACATCGAATCGGATCCTCCACACCCAAAAATACAATCTCGAAACAGAGGCGAAACGTGCATACGAGAGCTAGTGGCCCATCCTCCGCAGATGCTCTCGATGCAAGCCCATCGCCATGTGGGGCGGACCTGAGCGAGGCACTCTCGCACTAGGGGCCACCTGGCTCCAAGGTCGGGCGGGGCATTGTAACCCCATGCACTGAGGCGGCGGCCGATGGTACAGTGGAGCCTGTCTGGGTACAACGACGAGACGAGCGACTGACCGACGACGCGCTGGATCTTAGGCTTCCTTCGCTGCACCTCGGCCGACCGCGCCTCTCTCCTACTCTCGGCTCTCGCGCGGCGCCATGCTCGTCGGGGGACAGGAAAGGATGGGCGGAGGGAGGAGCCACGACCCAAGAGGAGGACACACGGGGAGGAGTGGACTAGATCAGAATACATCTGGACGATGGCTCTCTGATGCTTCCAGAAGGCGCGCACCACTCCCCAACTGCCCACCGCGGGGCCGAGAGAGGGGCATTGCCGCAGGCCTGGTCTGCGGCCCGCTAGAGCAGGTCGAATGCGATGCGCCAGTCGGGGGCGGCGTCGTTCGCAGCCCGCCGCGCGGACGCGATCCCAGGGAGAGCGAGCGAGCGGGGGGAGAGACCGATCCAGGAAAGCGAGAAAAGATCAGAACGAAAGAGGGCGCTGGGCGGGAGATGCAGCAACTTGTGAATAGCAAGAGCCTCACGAGACAGAGCGAGCGGCGACATGGGGAATAATTGTGCTAGATATCCCAGCGCGCTGACTGCATGCATCTCATACTGGTACATAAGCAGCGGGGCAGGGGCACGAGAGCGTGGAAGGTCGATCGCGCGTTGCCACCACTTCTGAGATGCAGCCTGCCACTGTTCAAGGATTCCGCCACCCGGCCCGAACTGGACCCCGAGATGCGCGGTGGCTGGTTGGACGTCAAAGTTCACAAATGCAGGAGCTGACACCGCGAGCCAAGTGCGCACTTGCTGCTGGACTGTGGGAGTGCACTCAGACCAGAGAGGGACGATGCAACATTTGGAGGGCTGGAGCTTCAGGTGAGCAAGCCTCTCGATGTTCTCAAAATGTGGTGTCAGTGCGGCTAGTGCGCAGATCTGGGGGAGTAAGGTGCCGAAATCGTCGGCGCACGCCCCAAGCGCTCCAGGGGTGCCCCCAATGGGGGGCACTTCAACCTCAGCAGAAAGCAACCTCACAACGGGGTCAAACACCAACGCCCAAACCGTTCCCGATAGGGGGCATCCCTGGAGCCCTCCACTACATATATAAAACATGAAATGAAGCTGACCAGCAAATCTACCGAAACCGCGGGGAACGAAATAGAGCGAGCTGAGGAGATTGAGATAACCCTGGGGCATTCCAAGGCGGCGGAGAACTTCGGATCGCCAGCACTGGGCCACCGACGGAAATGCCGCCGCTATGTCGAAAGAAACGAAACATGGCATCCTGACATCTCCATTCGGGGCGAGGCTGAGAGCACGAGCAGCAGCATCCATGTGGACAATACTGTGAGTGAAATTGCGGCCCATGGCGAAGCCTCGCTGGTTGCCATGCACTAGAAGAGGCACCTTGCCACGCAAATGCACATTGGCGGCGCTGGCACCTATTTTGGTGTCCGTGCTGCGAAGCGAGAGCGGCCTGACTTTGCTCGGCATGCGCACGCAGTCACGCGCATAAGACGGGTCAGATCCTGGGAGAAAGGCAAACACATAATCATTTAAATCAAGCGGGGCCGCATCTCCTCTGAACAGCGTGAGAGAAAAGTTGTGCGTAATATCAAGCTGCCCAGGGAGGGCGGCAAAGGCCTGGCGTGTGAATCCGTCAGGTCCTGGGGCCGAATTGCGGGCGCGGCGCATGGCCTGCTCGAGGCCAGCACGCGCCGGGGTCGGAATGTCATTGAGCTCAGATCCCTCTGCGGGGGGCCCCGAGGCCGCAAGCCGATCGAGATGCTGTCGGAGCCCGTCGCGATCAACGCGCCTGGCTTCAAAAACGCCCCTCCAATGATTCGAGAGGGTCCTGCGGACATCTTCGCTCGACCTCGCAATCGGAGCAGCAGAATTATCTGGTGCCCCAGCGATCGATTCGGGCCTGATGCCGTGGAAGATGAGCGCGGCGCCACGAGGCCGCCAGAGCCCGGCACGCTTCTGGAGGGCTCTCAGCTGGCGGCGGGCGGCAGATGCGGTCGCGCGCTGCCCACTGGCCCGGGCGCTACGTGCGAGAGAAGCAGCGCGCGATTGGCGGCGCTCGATCGCAGCAGCGCTCATCTCACGAAACAGGGTGCGAAAGGCATCGGGCTCAAGGGGGGGGGAGGAGGCCGAAAGAGAAAGAAAACGAGCACCAAAATCGGTCGCGGCCTGGATTGCGGCGCCCGCTCTCGAGTCTTGTCGCCGCACTGCTCGGGCAATAGCGCGGAGCGTGACAAGGCGGGCTTCGACGGCGTTAGAACCCTGCGGGGCTTCGACAGAGCTAGAACCCTGCGATGCGAGAGGGAGCTGCTGCAGCTCATTGCGAGTCTCGTGCGCAGCCTCCCACATGTACGTCTTCAAATAGTCCCATTGCAAATCGCTCGGCAGGCGAGATAGATCGACAGCGCGGAGGAGAGCCCCGAGCTCCTCACGATATCGAGAATCTTTGAAAATGAAATCAGGAAGGTGCAGTTCAGTAGCCGACCCATTGCCACGATTCTGGAACGAAAACGAAACCAACGCGTGGTCACTCAAACGAGCGTCGGACAGCTGGCATGGGTCGGTATGAACTTCCATCGCCGCGTCGACCTCGAGCATGCATTCCGCGGGAGTGCCGAGGACGACACGATCCAGGGCTACAGCGGTGAAATGCTGGCGATCAAAGCGCGTGGGCAAGTCCGCTGAGACCTCGGTGGCAGCCTGCGCAAGCGGGCGCCGCAAGCTAGACAAGGGCGAGACATGAGTGCCCAGCGCGAGCCCAGCAGCGGCAGGCTCAGGGTGCTTATAGCTGACGGGGGCAGCGTCCGCGATGCCGAAGTCGCCCAGGGAGACGAAGGTGTTCGCGAGCTGGCCCTCGCGGCACCAGTCCAGCAGCCGACGCAAACGTGCTTGGATAGCTGGAAGAGCTGCAGGGGGTAGTTCGTCGTTGTGGACACTCATGATCGCCATGGAACACTGCGCGTGGGGATGCGTCACCTGAAGAAGCTCAACACGCCCATGAACCAGGACTTCATGAGGAAGAAGAGGGCGCTCAGCGGCAGGACGATTCAGTTCATAATCCTGGGAGACCAAAGGGGGCAAGATCGCGACGCCACCAGCCCCAGATCGGTCAGTCGCAGAGTGACAGAGCTTATAATGGAACGGGGTGCCAGACAAAATAACTTGTAGCCGCTCGGTGTCGCCGTGAGACTCTTGAATCAATATGACGGCGCGGCCCTGGAAGTGAGTGTACAACGTGCGAAGCTTGGTTCGGCGACGGACAGGATCCAGGCAGGCAAGGCCACGGGCATTCCACGAGACGATCCTGCCAGGGCGCTTGACGGGGCGCCATTCCCAAGGCGTCCAGCGACTGTTCAAGACCCCACCCGCCCGCCGTGGTGCCCACCGCGTTGGCCAGGCGCGCGAAGGCCTTGGCCGCGATCGTCTTGCTGATAGCGAACTGCTCGACAGTGGGGGCGTGCCAGAGGAACTTGGTCGGGTCATCGACACCATGAACCGAGAGAACAACCAGCGACGCGCTGTTGACCATGACCACACCCTGGCTGCGCTGGCAGGAGAAGCGAAGCTGAGGATGTGCTTCAGCGAGAACTCGTTCGGCCTTCTTCGTGTGGATCTCGAGCCTGACGGTCTTGGGCGCTTTTTCTGGGCTGATGAAGAGGGGCGTCCGGGCGCCCTGCGTGTTGGGAGCGGAGAGCGAGCGCCAGCCAACAGGGCCACGGAGCTTCTGGGCCATGGCCAGAGCTCGCGGCTTGGCGACCTCGTCAGCTCCCGTGGTGCGGATGAGGAAGCGCCTGGAGGGGACGTCGCCGATGGGTTGGACCTGGTCCGCAGCGATGCCCGCGTCCGCGAGCCACTGCTGGATGCTGCGCACAACCTCCTGGGGGGCGATTGCAGACGGCGCGCCCACTGTGAAGAGCGCTGGGTACGCAGAGCGCCCCCACTCGGCGAGCTTGGCGGTGTCGAAGGCGGGGGCCTCAGCCTCGGCGAGAGCAATCGTGTGCTCGAGCCTCGCCACGACGTCGCGGATGCGGTCCTGCTCCTGCTCTTGCACGCGCTGGCGCTGCTGGATGTCCGCGAGCAAGTGTGCTCGATGATCGATGCGTTGACTGGCGTGTCGTATGTGGGCGAGGCAAGTGCGCATACTATCCATGAAATCCGTCTGAGCCTTCTCGAGGGTGTCGGTGCAGACCTTCTGCATCTGTGCTGCTGCTGTGGCCATCTGCTTCTCGAAGAGCTTCTCGAACTGCTTCTCGAGGTCATCGGGAATGGCAGCACCAGTGCCACCAGTCGCGGGCCGCCAGGGGTCGGCGCCGCCAGGCCGCTGCCAGGGGTCCGCGCCAGCGGCGAGGTTGCCGTTGGCCGAGGAAGCGGCGGTGGCAGGCCCAGAGGTGGTGCACGATGCCCCGAGGGCGGCCGCCAGCGGCGCATGCACCACGGCAGGTCCACGCTGCTCCTGTGAAGGGAACGTGGGCATCGCCTCGAGCATGCGGCTGTCGTCGTCGGACTTGAACATGCCGCCCTGCTGCTGCTCCGCTGCGGGGTGCTCTGCAGGGCGCTGGGAACGAGAGCGACGTTCGCGCAGCGGTGCCCTGCGCGACTCGGCGGCAGTGGCGCCACGAGCCGACTTGGGCTCGGCACTGGGGCCAGCCGCGGCCGCGGGCGCAGGGGCGTCGCTCCTGGCGGCCTCAGGGGGCCGCGCCATGGCTCGATGAGAAGCGGCGCACAGACAGAGGAGGGCGCCCCTGCGGCGCGGAAGCAAAGAACGAGGAGGGCCTGCGCCCAGAGCGAGAACACGTGAGTGTAGCGAAAGTGGCTCACTCTGTGACGTGGGGTTCGGGTGTGGGCAGCCTTGACCAACAGCACCCCTCGCCAGGGCGAGGAGGGAGAGGAAGAGGAGGACGAGAGAGACAGCGGGAAGAAGAGGATGGGCAGGATGGCCAGGAAGAGGAGGAGGAGGAGGACGACGACGACGACGAGGATGAGAAGGGGGATGCGGCGGTGGTCGTGTTCCAGGGGGTTGTCGGAGCAGGCGCCGATGGAGGAGGGGACCCGATGGCTCGATAGGAGTATGCAGGGCCAGGAGGTTGTGAAAGAGCAGGGGGAGGCCGATGAGGAAGACGAGGGTGAGGAGAAGGAGGAGGAGGAGGGCGAGGAAGATAAGGAGGACGAGGACGCGGCTCTCCGCCGGGACATTGCAGCGGGGAATCCCCATTCCACGCTGCTGCCTCTGATTTTTGAAATTTCTGACCGCGAATGCAGCACAGTTGGTGCACACCCACACCTGTGCACGGTTGCGCGGTGCAGTGCGGACGACACCGCCCCCTCCCCCCCCGCACATGCCCGCGCATGCCGTACGGTCCCAAAGAATAAAGGCATGGGCAGGGCGGGGCGGACTCCAACACTCCGCCACACATTACCGCCCATGCCATACATTCGCACCAGCTAAACAGTACGTCATACCAATTCGCATTTGTAAGCTATGTTGTGCAAACTATGTAGTGTAAGCTGTTCGGCACAATGTACGTGGTGCACGCTGCGCGGCGCAATCTATGTGGAACAAGCTATGTGGTGTTCCGTGTACGCTGTGTGGTGCGAGCTTTGTGGTGCAAGCTATGCGGTGCAAGCTACGTGGTGTGAGCAATCTGGTGAAGGCTTCGCGGTGCAATAGATGTGGTGCAGGCTGGGTGGTGCAAGCTGTGTGATGCAAACCCTGCGGGGAAAAACTACGTGATGGAACGCACTCGTGCAATCGACATTCTGCGAAACAATAAGACTTGAAGTGTGCACGTTTCAGAATATGGCAAATGTGTGCGCATCATATCCAAGACCGCCCTATGCAGCCACACCGGGCGCTGCACGCACGCCAAACCGACGCGGGCCAACCAGTTGACGAACATTATGCGACGCTTGGTGCGCCAGGGCGGTTCCCCCCTCCTTGCTCCAACCACCCCGTGAAACCCTCCGACAACCAATTGAGAAATAGAACGGGTGAATGTCGGGATGGATCTCAAAATCTGCATGCGTGATACGAAGTCGAGCACCAGATAAAGCCCGATGGTAGCCGCAAGCGGTCTCAAGCGATCCCAAAACGCATCAAACAATGTCACGCTGCCGCGAACCCTCGGCCCAGAGCACATCCGGAAGTCCTGCGCGGCTTCAAGGAGCCACGAAACCCTCGGTGCCGAGCGCACCCGCGCGTCTCGCGCGGCCCCAACATACCACGAAGCCCGCGGCGCCGAGCACATCCACTCGCCTCACCTGGACTCAAAGAGCCACGACACTCTCGGCGCAGAGCACACCCACGCGCCGCTCAGGCTCTCAAAAAAGTGCCGCGAAGCCCTTGGCAAACCAGTGGAAGTTGGGTGAAGTACCAATGGGACCTGGTGAAGGCACCGCCAATACTGCGGGACCGACGCGGAGGCGTAATCCATTTTCAAATCTGTATCTCGAACTGAGAGATGTATTCTGCGACGAAACATGGACATGGAAATGCGCCCTTTCCGGAAGATGGCATTTGTATGCGCATCATGTCCAAGACGGCCCCATGCAGTCACACCGGGCGCTGCGCGCACCGCCGAACCGACGGTCACAAAGGGTCTCACCGTGCCCCGAACCCCTCGGCGCAGGTCACATCCACAAGTCTTGCGCAGTCTCCAGGTGTCATAAAACCCTCGGTGCCGAGCGCAACCGCGCGTCTCGCGCGGCCTCAAAGTGCCACGAAGCCTTTGGCGCCGAGCACCTCCACGCGTCTCACGTGGGTCCACAGATTTCAGAGCGCCGCGAACCCATCGGCGCCGAGACAAGCTTTGCGTCTCACAAGCACTCACAAAATGTCAAGGCGCCACGAACTCCTCGGCGCCGAACACACCCGAGCGTCCCACAGAGGTCTCAAAGTACCGGGAATCCCTCGGCAACCGGCGACCGCAGTGATAAGCCGAATGCTTGGCGCGCGCGCGCCATGTCACGATGGCAACGCTTTGCGAGACAGAACATCGAACATTGAAGTCAGACAGAACGCAACCTCGAAACAAAGAAACACACAAACATGTAGGATTTGGGGCGGCGCAGGCAGACAGTACCAGTAGAACCCTGGTAAAGGCGCCGCAAAGAATGCGGGCCCGACGCGAGCGCGGAATCCATTTCGAACTGTATGCGGCCACCCAGCGCACAGGGCGCAAACGACGCGCCCGCGGGCGGCCACGGGCGGGCTCCAAGCGAAGCCGCGGCACACCCGCCCAGGACACGAGGCGCCCACCAGGCGCCCACTGGCGAGCACCAGACGAAACGTCGGCACACCCACCCAGCGCCCGAGGCGCTCACCAGGCGCCCACGGGCGGGCACCAGGCGAAACCTCGATGCACACACACGCACGAGGCGCCCACGAAGGTCCACGGGTGGGCACCAGGCGAAATCACTGCCACGAGGCCCCCACGAGGCGCCCACGGGCGCCCACTAACAGTGCACCAGCCGAAACGCCAGCACACCCAACAAATTATCCCAAGTAGGCCAAGTAAGAAACCCTTCAGTGCAAGCATTGATTGGGAAATGCACCGTATGGTTGTTAAAATATGTTGGCATCTCGGGGGAATCCTTGGGAGGCTGTCGGGCCAACATGGCTCCAATATGGCCTCAGATAGATAAACATAGCCCCCAAGATGGCGCAGGAAGGTCCAGGATGGCTCAAGATGTCCTCCAAGATGCCTCCAAGAGGTGCCAAGACCGCTCCAAGACGGCTCCAATTGCCCATGGAGCTTCCCCAGGCCGCCCCCTAGACCAGAATCCGTCCAACGCAGTAAAACAAGAGCACAGTTTGCTGCAGTCTCGCCTTTTCGGTGCCGAGGGGCTTCTCGGGCCTCAAGGGCCGAAGAGAGCACCAGGAGGGCCCGAAGATATTTCCAACATGGCCCCAACACGTAATGCCCCGAGGGGGCCGTAATGTGCGACTTTCGCCCGCAAGATGGCGAGGCCATGAGGCCACACCCTTTCGGTCATCGATGTCCTCGGAGATGGCCCCACGACGACCCCCAAGATGGCCCTAAAGACTGGCCCCAAGAGGACCCCAACATGGAAAGATGCTCCCGTATCAAAAGTTCCTGTCCCTCCCTCCGTCATTCTCCCACTCCTCCTCCCTCTCTCCCTGTCTCACTCCCTCACTTCCTCACCTCTCTTCCCCATCCTCCAGGAATTGCCGAAAGCCCGTAGCCCTTTTCAATGCCTCCCTCCATTCCTCCCCTTCCCCTCCTCCCAAAACGCCATAGAAGCTCCTAAAAACCCTTAGTCGGGGTCTGGACCACTAAGTGCTAAGCTAACACTCATCGACCCAGACCCCCGACGTCGTGATTTCCCCGCAACCTGGAACACCCAGAGGTCTGGAACCCTTCCCTGGGGCAACGGTTTCATCCCGAACCGATTCATTTGACGGTCCTGGGGCCCGGCCTCGAGGCCGAAAACGGCAAACTCCTCGGGCCGCGATATGTTAATACGACGGGAGGGGGCCTCAGCGCGATGTTCGAAACTCAACCCCAGAACTGTCCCTGGGTGCGGTCCGACAGGAACTTCGAAGGGTACCCAGTTGTGGCCACGATGAGGCTCCCGTTAGCGATGCTCTCCAGGGAGCGCCAAGGGTGGTCACCACAAGGGGAGTCGCCACCTCCTCGAGGAGGAGGAGGAAGAGCCCTCTAAACTCGAAACCTTCCTGAAACATCCAAGACGCCAA
Organism: Prorocentrum cordatum; assembly: GCA_963575745.1. Classification (NCBI taxonomy): domain Eukaryota; class Dinophyceae; order Prorocentrales; family Prorocentraceae; genus Prorocentrum; species Prorocentrum cordatum. The sequence goes on from CAUYUJ010009668.1 coordinate 795,089, forward strand.
GATCGTCCAAAAGCCTCATCGACCCTCGATCACTCGATCATCAGGAAAAACTGGCGGCCCATATGGGAGGCCTGGGTCTCCCCTCCCTCCCTCCCTCCCCTCCAGCCTCCCCTGCCGCGCCTCTTCTGGGGTCGCGGGCAGCTGCGAGGCCTTCCCGGCGAGCGCGACGTCGAGCTCCCTGGGGACAGGAATCCCCTGCTCTTCCTCCTCTTACTCCTCCCTCCTCCTCCTCCCGCCGCCCCCCATTCTCTCTGGGGGAAGGGAGGGGCGCCCCCGCCCACCCAACCGCACACGCGTTAAGCCAGAAGTACACCCGCACAATGCTACTCCCACCACTCAGGGCCAAGTCGCCGCGAAATCTGTTGTGTTTATATGTTTTTGCTGAGCTGCAAGCTCTCAGTCTGAGCCCACGAACAATTGGCACATCCCCGACGAAATAACAAACATATCACCCCGTGACAACGAGGGCAGACTGCTCAACGCAGTGAACAACCCAAGACTCTGAGCCGAGCCAGTACTGCTGGTGCACACACACACTGCATCATCCGAACATATCATCTCGACTGCACATCAATGGAAGCGCCTTATTGCCATAAGCAAGACACCTCTACAAACTGCTGACACAACCTGCCGAAACCACGAGCAACAAATAACCACGCGAAAACAGCATGCCACTCCTCCTGAAGAACAAACTCACATTCTTGTCATAAACTTAATCCGGCTGCGTCCAACAACGTGCCGAAGCACCCGTGCATCAGAGCTCGCGCGTCAATTCTGATGGTGGGTATAATGCGACGCGAACCGCACAATTTAACATCCACAGTGCGAGGGTGGATAACAAATCATCCTGGCGAAGAACCCAAGTATACACAATTTCGAGGACCGTCGCTGTGAGTATCGCGTTCGATGGAGCTCCCTATGAGGCCACGAAACGTTTGAGGGGTGTGCCGACATAGGTACTACAGACACCGCCACTGGGGCTTTCTGTCGAAACGTGTGAGGGGCCTGCCGAAATGAGCGGGGCTGCTGCCTTTGGACACCGCCACTGGGGCTTCAGTGAGGCTCCCTATGGGGTGGGGTGCGCCGAAAAGAGGTGGGGCGGCCGCCTGAGGACACCGCCACTGGGGCCTTAGCTGGAACCTCCTATGATGTCACGAAACGGGTAATGGGTGTGCCGAAATGGGTGGGGCGGCCGCATGTGGGCACCGCCACTGGGGTCTTCGGTGGATCCCCGTGAGGGGCCACGAAACGTTAAGGGGTGTGTCGAAATGGGTGGAGCGGCTGCCTGGGGACACTGCCGCAGGGTCCTTCGGTGGAGTTCCCGATGGGATCACGCAGCGTGTGAAGGGTGTGCCGAAATGGGTGGGGCGGGCGCATGTGGGCGCCGCCACTGGGGCCTTCGTCGGAGCCCCCCTATGATGTCACGAACCGTGTGAGGGCGTGCCGCAATGGGTGGGGCGGCCGCCTGTGACACCGCCATTGGGGTCTTTGTTGGACAAAACGGGTGATGGGTGTGTCGACATGGGTGGGGCGGCCGCCTGCGGACACCGCCACTGGGGCCTTAGCTGGAGCTCCCGATGGGTGTGCAGACTTTTGTTTGCCTCTTAGAGATCTCGGGGGTCCCAGTGAGTGCTCAGGACCTCGGGCGGCGAAGACGAATGAACGACCAGGCTCCCGTGGCAACCACCCCATCAGACGAAAGCCGACGGCGAAGAGCAACGCACAGCGTGCGAGAAGTTGGGCCAACCGCACTGCGCCCCACGCAAAAGATGCCAATCCTAGCACTCGAAACCTGGACCCCGTTCGAACAGGGAGCGAGCACGACGAGGAGGAGGAGGAGGAGGAGGAGGAGGAGGAGGAGGAGAAGAGTGAAGGTCGATACCAAAATTGCCCAGATTCGTCTCGCCAAGCTTAGTGCACTGAGCACGCAGATTGTCGAAGCGGTCGCGACCCATACGGGGGAGAGCGACCAAGTGAGTGACACCAGACAGCTGAGGAGAGGGGCGGGGGAGGAAGGAGTGGAGCTGGGCAGCGGACAAAACAACAAACGAACAAATATACCACAAAGGGGGCTCCAACCGGCGGTCGCTGGAGGCTCGCTGAGTAACAGCGGCCGACCCGGCGGGAGTGCCTGGATCATACACGCGCACCGCAAAAAAAACATACCGTACAAGGGTCCCAGGGGGGGGGGGGCGGGGGAGAAGGAAGGGAGGGGAGGGGGAAAGGAAAGGGAAAACTGGAAAAACAGTAGCCTGTGCACACCGGATGGACAAGACAGGAAAAACAACATATTGCGCTCACTGGTGCACTTGTCCCCGCCGAACTGCTCCCCGTCCTCCTTCCATGACGCGTTAAGCGGAACGAGCCCCACGTTTCTGCACAAACGGAGCCAACACGATCGATGCTAGAGTCCATGCTGATGTCTGTAGTGTCCATGCTGATGTACGTGCCCGAGTCAGTGCTGGCGGCGGCGCTGGCGTCGATGCGGGTGCCATCGTAGATGCTCATGTTGGCGTCGGTGCTGTTGTAGGCGAGAGTGTTGTTGCTGATGTCGGTGGTGACATCGGTGCTGGTGTAACTCAGCGCCGATGTTGGTGCCCATGCAGGCGCTGGCATTCGTGCTGTCGTCAATGTAGGCGACGGCACTGGCGACGGCACCGTTGTTGGCGCAAGTTCCATCGCAAGCATTTATGCTGACGTCGGTGCTGGCGCCGGTGCTGGCGTAGGCGCCGAGGTTGTTGCTCGCGTCGGTGATGACACCGGTTCTGTCGTAGGCGCTATCGTTGGTGTCAGTGCAGGCGCCGGAATTCGCGCAGCCGCCCCGTGCTGGCGTCGACCATGCCGTAGCCGCTGAAGTCGGTGCCGGCGAAATCGCCAGCGTGGTGGCTGGCGACGGTGCTGGCGTCGATGCTGGCGTAGGCGACGATGGTTGTGCCGACGTAGGCGCCGACTACTTTACCGTCTCGCGCCGCTGCCGCGGTGAATCCGATCGGTGTCCTGACACGCGCGTGCAACCACTGGAATTCCTAAGTGCTGCGCGTTCTGACATTGTGCTGGTGCATCCTGTCGGCACCAATGGGGCGGACAAACCGTGCCCCCCCGAAGCAGAGGACGACTCGAACTTGCTGCGGTCACCAACGTGCAGCCGCGTACAGAATGGCCGTGTTCGTCGACGCAGCACGGATCACTCTGGTGTTCCTGGATGCGAAGGCGCTGCTGCGAGTCGTGCGCGCTGAGCCCGAAGTCGCCGCAACAATGTGTTGCCTTTTTCCCTCGGCCCAAGCCTCCAGGAAGTCCTGGGGGCCGAATGAAGGGGGAGATAAGTCAGTGTGTCGACTGGCCAGTCGGGGGCCGCAGCGACGTGACTGGGCTTCCTTGCTCTTTATTCCATCGGTACGCGTCAGAAGCCTCGCAATTGCGACCGAGGCGGTGTCCTGCGAATGTGGCCGAACAAAAAACTGAGCAATGGCCCCGGGCCGGGAGTGTCTCGGGTGGCGGTGGCTGTTCGTGGATGTGGTGCTTATATCTGGCCACGGTGGCTGTTATGGTCGCCGTGGCTGTTCGTGGTCGTGGTGGCAGGTTGTGGTCGTGGTGGTTGTTCGTGGTCATGGTTGGCTGCTTCAATCTGGTCGTGGTCGTTGTCGCAATTTCTGGTCGTGGTGGCTGCTCGTGGTCGTGGTGGTTGTTACTGGTCGCGGTGGTTGCTGGAATCCGTCGTGGCGCTCGCAATGGTACTGCTGGATGCCAAGTCCGTCGTGCTGCTCACGATGGTGTTGCTGAAAGCCGTCGTGCTGCCCCAAGCGGCGATGCTGGAATCCGGCTTTCTGCTCCTCACTTGCACTGCTCCCACGTGGGCAGGTCCTACAGCTTGCGCCACTCCTGGATGGCCCCTTGTTTCTGCGCAGAGCAATCCTGCGCCGAGCCGTGCTTCCCGAAGCTGTACCCCGAGCACTTCTGGTCCCACTGCCGTCTGAATAAAAGCGTACTCCGAGCACAACGTGGCGCAAGCGCCGATGTCTGCATCGTTGCCACGTGACCGGCAGGATCTGGCGTTGGCGCCAGCGTTGGGGCCGGCGTTGGTGCAAGCGTCGGTGCCGGCGTCGGAGCTGGTGTAGGCGGTGGTCGTAAATGTCTGGGCGACGATCAGCCCAAGCCAGACGCAACAAAGTCGAACCAGGTAAGAGCATATGCGCAGGCGTTGTCGCTACCGTCGGTGCCAGTATCGGAGCTGTGTCGTATCCCTGGAACTGATGTTGGTCGCGTTCGTGCCGCTGCTGGGGGTTGGAGCTCTTGCTGCGAAGCTGGTGGAGGGCTGTGATCGAATGCTGGCGTCTGGAGTGGGGTGCCGAATGAAGGGGGTGTGTCGACTGGCTTGTCGGGGGCCGTAGCGAAGTGGCTGGGCTTCCTTGCTCTTTATTCCATCGGCACGCGTCAGAAGCCTCGCAATTGCGACCGAGGCAGTGTCATTCGAACGTAGCCGAAAAAAAAACTGTGCAATGGCCCCGGGCCCGGAGTGTCTCGGGTGGCGGTGGCTGTTCGTGGTCGTGGTGGTTGTTCGTGGTCATGGTTGGCTGCTTCAATCTGGTCGTGGTCGTTGTCGCAGTTTCTGGTCGTGGAGGCTGCTCGTGGTCGTGGTGTGGTTGTTACTGGTCGCGGTGGCTGCTGGAATCCGTCGTGGCGCCCGATGGATGTGCCGAAATGGGTGGGGCGGCCGCCTGAGGACACCGCCAGTGGGGCCTTAGCTGAAGCTCCCGATGGGTGTGCCGAAATGGGTGGGGCGGCCGCCTGTGGACACCGCCACTGGGGCCATCGTTGGAGCCCCCTATGGTGTCACACAGCGTGTGAGGGGCGTGCCGAACTGGGTGGGGCGGCCGCGCGTGGACGCTGCCACTGGGGCCTCCAGTGGAGTTCCCTATGGTTTCCCCCCTCCCTTGGGGCCAGTCCATGTTTATACTGCCGTGCCTGTGGACGAGGCGCTGGCAGCCTGGGTTGCCGCCTCTCGGGCTTGCACCCGTGCCAACAGCGCCGCCATCCTCTCTTTCTGAGGGAGGGCGTTCAGTAACGACTGCCGCTACGCCACCCCTCTCCGAGAGGTCGCCGTGACACCAGAAATATCATGACAATGCTGATACAGCCATCGCAAATCCTCATCAAAGTGGCGGGGGTTCCAGCGAGCTTATGTTGCTGGCATTCCTTGCCGAGGAGATGGCAGCGACTAGATGTGCATGCGCCGCACGCAACACAACAAAAATTGCGTTGTCTCGTCCGTACCATGCTGCACTCTGCAGTGTGCAAGGGTGTGGCCGAGGGAGAGGTCGAGAGCCAGTCGCCACGCTTATTCATGCCAAGGCAACCGAGCATGGGGCGGGCCGAGGGATCGGTACTGAGGCAGAGGAAGCGAACGCAGCGTGATCTACCCAACTCCAAATCTTATCACGCATGCCATCCCCCAAATTTTCAAAACTTGGCCCTAGGACCCACCCTCGATCCGCGCTCGAACCTCTCCCGGAGAAAAGAAACGAAAGCCTTGCCCGGACCCGTGCAACAGCCTGTAGCTTAGCAAGAGTCCCGTCCACATGCCTAAAACTCGTACGGCGAGGGTTGGGGGTGGTCAAGGAGAGCTCTTTGGGCCTGGGCATCCACATACCAATTTCCCAAGCCAGTTCTCTTCTTGTCATCGGGAAGCTGATCGATCATCTCCAACTGTCGGCGTGGGGGTGTGTACTGCACAGCAGGGATATGGCCACGCTTCTCGTGTTGCAGCGCTCCGCGCCGAAGGCCAGCACACCGATGTATATGCGAGACTGAATGTTCAGGGCTATGTATATGCGATATGAATGTTTAGGGCTAGCATGGCAGAGCTTCCCAACTGCCATGCTGTTCCCCTATGACACTCCGTACTCCTGGAACAGAGGGGGAGGGCCATCGCCATCGCCAGATATTCGGCAGCCAGGGAAGGGAGGTTTGAGGGAGGACATCGAGGACGGCCCCTTGGGCTCCAGCAACACACTCATCAACGCCCCCCCCCCAAGAATATCAAAGAATACGAAGCCCTCGAAAAATCTCTGATGGGGTGCCGCTTCGCGGAGCCATCCACATACACACACACACACACGTGTAAGCCCTGAAGACCGATCGGCCCCCACGGAACCGTAGCACCCGCAGCATCAACACAGGGTTGGGTTCGGGTTGTTAGCAGCAGGGGGCCAGGAGCTCTCGGGGTGGTACCATGGAAGTTCATCGTAAAACTATCCTGGCGAAGGGCCCAACCATATGCAGTTGTGAGTAACGCGTTGTGGGTGCCGCTTCCGGTTGGCCACGTAGTCGTTCTCCTAGTCGTCCCCGTCGTCGTCATCGTCGTCGTCGTCGTGCTCTGTCCTCCGTCGTCTGTCGTCCGTCGTCGTCGTCGAAGAAGCAGGATGAGAGGGAGCAGGCAAGACACCTCAGGATGAGAAGGCAACAGGATGATGAGGCAGGCTGTTGAGGAGGCAAGAAGATGAAGGGAAAAGGAGGAGGCTGGAGGAGGATGCAGGAGAGAGAGAGAGAGAGAGAGATTAGGAAGGAGGATGAGGAATTCGCATGGCCAACGCTCGCGCGGCGGGAGACCCAGCGTCTCACGCCCAGCTGAGCGTGAGACCCTCGGCGGTTGGGGGTCTCACGCTCAGCTGAGCGTGAAAACCCTTGTGAGACCACTCTGAGGCATCACCCGATCACCGCGTGTCTCGCTCAGAATTCGAGCGCCGCGCGAGAGTTCGCCATGCGAATTCGCTCAGAATTCATGCGTCGCGATGCGAATTCATCATCCTCCTCCTGCCTACGCTCCATCCTGCATTCTCCTCCAGCCTCCTCTTCCCGTTCCATCGTCCTCTTGCCTCCTCCTTTGCCTGCCTCCTCCTCCTCCTCCTTCTCCTCCTCCTCCTCCTCCTCCTTCTGTTGCATCCTCATCCTGCCTCCTCCTCATCCTGCTTCACCCGTCTTCTCATCATACTGACCGTCGTCGGCGTCGTCAGCCCCAGTACTGACCTCACCGACAACGACAACGACGAACGACGATGACGGCGACGACGACGACGACGACGACGACGGACGACGGACGACGGACGACGAAGGACAAAGACGACGACGACGACCGACGACGACGATGACGGACGACGAAGACGACGACGAAGGAAGACGGACAACAGACGACGGACGACGGGCGACGAGCGACAAACGACGACACGGACGACGCCGCCGACGCCGACGCCGTCGACGACGACGACGATGACCACGACGGCGGCCGCGGCCTTGACGACGGACGACGGGCAACGAAACTGACGACGACGATGCCGACGCCGGGCGACGGGAGACAGACGACCAGCGACGAACGACGACGACGACGACAACGGACGAGGGACAACGGACGACGGACGACAGACGTCAGACGACAGACGACGACGAGATCAACAACAACGGCGGACGGACTAGGGACAACGGACGACGGGCGACACACGTCAGACGACACGTCAGACGACAGACGACGACGAGATCAATCACGACGGCGGACGACGGACGAGGGACAACGGACGACGGACGACAGACGTCAGACGACAACAAGACTAACGACGACGGCGGACGACGGACGACGGATGACCGACGCTTGGCGACGGGCGACGGACGACGATGACGACGACAACAAAGGACGACGGACGACGGACGATGTTGACGGACGACGACGACGATTTGGAGGACGACAATGGACGACGACGGACGACTACAAGGACGACGGACGACGACTACGATGGACGGCGGCGGGCGACGACGACGAGGAAGGCGGCGGGCGACGACGACGAAGACCGACGACGGTCGACGGACGACAACGGCGACGACGAAGACGACAACCCGTGGAGGGGGAGGAGGAGGAGGATGGGGACGAGGAGGAGGAGGAGGACGGGGTATATGCGTATGACGCGGTAAAGGGGGAGGACGACGACGACAATTGGAAGGGGCATAGAGCGGCGGGGGGAAGTGAGAGAAAGAGAGAGAGAGAGATAGAGAGAAAGAGTGGGAGCGAGAGTGAAGCAGAGGAGAAGAGGCAGGGTTTGGGAAGGGGGCGGGGGTCGAGGACGAGATTTGGACTGGTGATAGAGACGAGGATGGTCATGTGGATGAGGGATAACGATGAAGATGGAAGATGGGGAGGGGGTGGGATGATGAAGAGGGTGACGGGCGAGGTGAATCAGGAGCAGCATGGGGATGCAGATGGTGTGAGGGGGCGAGTAGGAGGTAGGAGGACACGCGGATTGAAATCAGCCTGGCGAAAGAACCAGCCATCTGCTGTTGTGAACGTCGCCGTTGTGAGTACCGCCTTCGGTGAATCTCCTTCTGGGGCCGCGAAGCGCGTGAAACGTGTGCCGAAATGGGGCGGGGCTGCCATGCAGGCGCTGCCAACGAGGCCGTAGTCCTGATGGTGCCACGGAACGTGCGAGGGGTGCGTGCCGAAACAGGTGGCGGTAACGCATGCGAGCTGCGCCGCTTGGGCCTTCGGTGGAGCTCCCTATTGTGCCACGAAGCGTGTGAGGGGTGCGTCGACGTGTGTGGATGGGACGCATGCAGGCTGCGCTACTGGGGCCTTCGGTAGAGTCCCCTGTGGGGCCACGAAGCAAACAGGTGGCCGCGGCGCGTGTGGGCTGGAGCGGGAGGAGGAGAGGAGGAGAGGAGGAGAGGAGAGGAGAGGAGAGGAGAGGAGAGGAGAGGAGAGGAGAGAAGAGGAGAGGAGAGGGGAGGAGGGGGAAGAGGAGGAGGAGGAGGAGAATGAGAAGAGAGGAGAGGGACGCGGGGTGCTGTCTCTTCAAAACACGAACCCAACACCACAGGGTGCTTGGGAATGATGATGGTGATGATGATAAGGAGGAGGAGAAGGAGGAGGACGACGACGACGACGACACAGCTTGGGCTCCACAGCCAGTCAAAACGGCGAGCATAAATCGGGCGTAGTCACGCAAGACACTGCCAGGGAGTGCGCCACCCATGGCGTCACCATGGCTTCGATGGGTTGCCCCATATGTTGCGCCATCCATGGCTTTCGCCGTGAGATGCGCGATGCACGGGCTGCGCCATCATTGCACCACGTGTGCTGCGCCACTGCTTGCGAAATCCATTGCATGCGCCGCCCATGGGTTGCACCCTGCGCTGCGCCCTGGGTTGCGAGGTCGTCGTGCCATTCATGGGTTGCCCAATCGATTGCGCTATCCATGGTTTGCGCAGCACGTTGTGCCATGGGTTACGCCATCCAGGGGTGCGCCATGGGTGTCGCCATACATTGCACCCCCAGCTGCCGAACATCAGCCGACTTGCAACTGGTTGCGCCATAGGTTGCGCCACCGGGTGCCCACCCAAAAGGCTGTTCGTTCGATGGCCCAGCATTCGCGTGGCGAAGGGTCAAGCCCAACACAGCTGCGTGTAGCGCAATGCGTGGCCCTCTCCTCATAGACTCCACGCAGCTGGGCAGTTCGGATATGGGGGCTGCGGAGCAAGCGCGCACAAGCACGCTGAAGTAAGTCCGTGTGGGGCCCGATGCGCGTGCGGGATGCCGAAACGAGCGAAAAGAACACTGCGCGAACTTGCCAGCTGGGGGCGTATAGGTGGGTCGCGTGAGGTGTCTGCCGAAACAGGTGGGGGAGACGCTATGCGAACTTGCCCACTGGGACCGTAAATGGAGCCCTCTGCAGGGCACGGTCCGTGTGGGCACTTGTGCCACAGATGGCTTCGGCCGTCTCTGGAGAACAGGCGGGTAGCAACCCGATCGTCACCCTTGCTGGACGCAGCCTCGGGAAAGACTCTTGACGATCGGCCTCGCCAGCCGGATGTAGGATCCAGCCCCCGGATCCATCCTGAAAAGGCTCCTTTGAACGGAATTACCTCAGGGGGGCCTCCTAGCGTCCGGAGGTGTGGGTGAACCAAAAATCCTGGCGCTGCTGTGGGTGATCCATCGTTTCGCTTGGCCGGCTGGCATGTGGGTGTGGCGCCAGCGCCCGCGTCCTTTGGCTGGCTACCAGAGGGCCCCATGTAGCAGTGGCGGCTCCAAGCTACGTGAACCGCCGCTTTTCTCGGGCCTCTGGCGTGGGGCTGTAAGGGCCGACTCCATGCGAATTCATGCAGGCACTCTGGGCACCCTCATCGGAGTTGGGCCGAGCGCTCCGCGCTTGGCCAACTCGGGTGTTTTGCGCTGGGCGTAACCAAGGCACGTTCCGTCTGACCGGATGTGCCGAAACGGGCGGGGTACCCAATTGGCCCGTAGGTCTTCAAGCTGTGTGACGGGCGCGCTGACATGCGGAAAGGGGGGCGCTGTGCGACCATGCCCGTTATGTCCATCAAAGGAACTCCGTGTGGGGCGCGACCCGTGCGAAGTGTATACAGAAAGAGGAGTGGGGAGATGATGCGAATGTGCCTTGCCCACTTGGGTCGTACGTGGGGCGCCCTGCCGGGCACGATCCGCGAGGGGCGTGCTGGAATGTGCGACATTTGCATGGCATCGAATGAACTTGCCCACGGGGGCCGCAGTAGGTGGAGTTCCTCGTGGCACTATCCATGTGAACGGGGGTGCCGACATGGGAGAAGGCAGTATTCGAACATGCGCACTTGGGCCGCAGGTAGAGCTCGCTATGGGGCAAGATCTGCGCGGGGTGCATGCCGAAGCGAAGGGGGGGCGCCACATTTCTCCCACATGGGTCTGTGGAGCTCTTTGTGGGACACGATCCGCGCGAAGGTTGTGCCGAAACGAGCGGGAGCAAGCTATGCGAACTTGCAGGCAGAAGTCGTCGGTGGAGCTTCCTGCGGGGCACGATCTACGTGAACGGTGTGCCGAGGTGGGCGGGCACGGGGGACTATGCGAACATGCCCAATAAAATGTCAGGTGGAATTCCCTATGGAAAACGATCCGACACCACAGGATGTGTTGGAACAAACCATACGCAGCAGCTGCAGCCGCAAGCAGCACAGAACTGCCGCTCAAGGCAACGGCTGCAACATCGGGAAATCTACTTCACTCGCGACCCTGGCCAGAGCGCATGGTTATGCAGTTCGCGCTTCGTGGGCACGGCATAGCTTTAACATGAGTTGACATGAGTTAGCAAGAATGAGCCACACTCAACACTTATACACTAAGGCTCGCACTTATAACCAATGTGCTACTAAATCAGGTTGAGGCAGTATGGTACGTCGACTAAACACATTCTAAACCACCTTGCGTGCTCGCATTTCAGCTTATCGGTAGTATATGAGACTACTAAAGCCATCTAGACAGTCTCACCTCCTCCCAAGGCGTCAGAAGGCGGTGGTTGTTGTGATCGCGATGCGCGCCCCTGGGGTCCGCAAGGGGTTGAACGAGGGCAGGGGGCTGGGGGCAAGGGGGAGGAAAGGGGACGAGGGAGAAGGGAGGAGGGAGAGGGAAGGAGAGGGAAAGAAAACTAATGAAAACGTGGCAGGGGACCAACGGTATGGGGGAGGGGGAGGGACAAGTGGAGAGCAAGCTCCCCTGACTCGTCCTCCTCCATCAGAACTTGGCGGCAGGGTGTGCCTATACGTGCCCTCATCGGGAACAAACGAAGCTATAATACACGGTCTAATGCTGTGACAGCGGAATCGAAAGCTGGGATTTGAACAACTGGAAGACATGCGACCCTTTGCGACCGTGACAATGGTATGACCGATCAGATGGTAAATCCAATGTTCGCCTTCTCCTCCCCCCGCCCCTCCTCCCCCGACGCCCGTCCTGACACTGCGCACAGGCGCCATAATTGTCGGTGCGGCTGCTGGCGGCGCGGCGACCTGCTCTTGGGCGCCGCCCGGGGGGGGGGGGGGGGGCGGCGGCGCGGCGGGCTCTTGGGCGCCGCCCGGGGGGGGGGGGGGGGGCGGGGGGGGGGGGGGGAGCGAAGCCCTCCTCTGGCCCTGCCTCCTCCCAAATAGTTTGGCTCACTGGTCCCTTCGCCGAAGGCGGCGCCGCCATGGCGGTGCCAGCGCCTGCCGCTTGAGCATCTGGGCTACTCGGGCCTGCTGCAGGGTGTAGCCACCATGCAGCCGAGCGAATTGCCTTGGGTGGCGTTCAAAAATTGGGGACCGCAGCGTGGAAGTGCAGTCCTTCCTGCTCGCCGAGCGCGTTGTGGAAAAGTTCCTCCAGGACGCCAGCGTAAGGCGGCAACGCCCAGCCGCGACATCGGGAACGGGAGCAACCAGTTCATGAACCAACTCGGTGTGCCAGAGGGCGAGAATGTGAAGCACCATGACAAGCGCTTCCGCCGACCAAAAAAGCAGACAGGCAAGTTCCGCCCCAGCCCAGGTATGTGCGAGGTAGCCCATGGGTTGCAGAATGGAGAAGAAGCGGATGCCCAGCTTCTGAAGTCCCAACAGCCTTCCGGGCGCGAGTGGTTTAGAGCGTACCCTCTTCAACCTTCCCTCTTCGGGGAAGGGTTCACCACTGCGTTCCACGAGCGTACACACCCTCCCCAACCCGACCGGCGACAAACCCAGGACCATGCCAACACCCCCCAGCCATCCTTGACAAACAACCATACAACCTGCACAATGCACCAACGCCCAGATCATCCGCGGACGCGCCTGCTGGCGCTTAGTTCCCGCGCCGCACGGTGCAGGAAGGAAGAGGGAAACCAGGTGGGCGAGGTCGGCCTCACTTTTCCCTTGTACTAGCTATGAGCAGCTCAGCTTATTCGTCGGAACGCTAGAGCGACATGGCGCGGGCCGCGCTGCTTATCCAGCGTGCCACTGGAAAAAGACTGTCAATATCTTTCCTCATCCTGTTGTTCCCCACCATCCTGTGGTGTTGGGTCCTCGTTTGGAAGAGACAGTCCCCGCGTTCTCCTCCTCCTCCTCCTTTTCCCTCCTCCCGACCCCCCCTCACGGTGGCACATCCCTCACACGCTTCGTGGCCCCATAGGGAGCTCCACAGAAGGCCCCAGTGCCACCGTCCAGTCCCCCACACCAGTTTCGGCATACCTTTATACGTTTCGTGACCCCATAGGCTGGCCCATAGGGAGCTCCACCGAAGGCCCCAGTGCCACCGTCCACATGCGTCCCCCGCACCCATGTCGGCACACCCCTCACACGTTTCGTGGCCCCAGAGGGAACTCCACAGAAGGCCCCAGTGCCACCGTCCACATGCGTCTCCCGCACTCATGTCGGCACACCCCTCACTCGCTTCGTGGCCCCATAAGGAGTTCCACCGAAGGCCCCAGCGTCACCGTCCACATGCGCCCCCCGCAACAATTTCGACAATCTCGGCACACCCATCACACGCTTCGTGGCCCCACCGGGATTATTATTGTCATTATTCGGAGCCGTGTGCGCGCACATGAGCAAAATATGGTCTGCCACTGCGAGCGGCTGCACTCTCGAGCAGCATCCTTCCAAAGTTCTGGCTTGATCTCTAGTATGTCACTCCACTGCCACCCACTCTGATTGCAGGTGGCGAAGGCGTGCTTGAAAATTTCTCTGGTCCATGCACAGCGCGGTCTGCCTCTCCCCCGCTTCTGGGGATGGGGGGTTCGGGGTAACGGAAAATGGTTAAAACACTGCCTTGCGAACTGGGTGATCGTTGCTTTTGCGTGCAATTTCAGCAAAAAGAACAAACTGCCGCTGCAACAAAAGGCTGCTCAATGTTACGCACCGCGCCTGTCCGAGAACATCTGCGGTGGAGACGCGGCTGATGTACGAGTGCTCTATGCCCAAAATCTTCCAGACGCACCGGGCCTGGAATCCGTCAAGACGGGCTCGTTCGGCGCTTCTCAGCCAAGCCGCGCACATGCTGCACAGCAACTTGCTAACGACGCACGCCGCAGATATGCGAAGCTTCCAGGGCGCAGATATTACAGCGTGGGACCGCATGCGCGCCAGGGTCTCGAATTCCGCCCTTGCCGCGCCGACGCGCCCGCGCAGCTCGACTTGCATGCCGCCGTCCGCAGAGAGCACGGCTCCAAGGTACACGATGCTGTCTTTCTCGGCGACGGGCTTCCCGTCGGACTGCAGTATGTTGGCTGCGCATCTGACCGGAAAGGCCTCCGAATTCTTCCAATTGTATTGGAGCCCGTCATTCGCCCCGGCCTTCACTAGCGCCTGCGTGTACACGGCTGCGCGGTCCGCAGAAGCAGCCAGGATGAGCGCGTCGTCCGCGTAGATGGCCAATCGCGGCCCTTGCGTCCGATATCAGCACCGCCATGACCATGGCGAACAGGAAGGGCGAGAGAGGGCACCGCTGGCAAATGCCAGCGCGCTGCGGCCGTGAGCAGGAGGCGGCGCCGGCCCCCCTGACTGCGAACCGCCTGTTGGAGTAGATCGCCTCGATGGCTGCCAGCATAGGCCGCGGCAGGCCGAAACGCCCGAGCGCCTGCAGGAGTGCACGGGCGCCACGCTGTCAAAAACCCGCGCCCAATCCAAAGCCAAGAGCACGGTCTGCCCATCCCTGGCCTCCCAAGTCTCCTCGATGCGCCGGCGAGCCAGGAAGATGGCGTCTGCCGTGCCGTGCCTTGATTTGAAGCCGAACTGCGCGTGCCAGATGTGGTCTTCTGCGCCTGCTTGCTTCAGCCTTTCCAATAGCGTAGACGCATAGAGCTTGTAGCCCGCTTGAAGAAAGCAGATTGGCCGGTAATTCTCGCATTTGGACTCGTCGCCTTTTTTGAAGACAGCACTTGCGCGCGGGCGAACCGCGCGTGCAGACCGCTCTCCAAACGTCTCCGGGGGCGCCGTCGGAACCGCATGCTTTGCCCCATTTCATTTTCCAGGCTGCGGAACACACTTCCTCGTCCGCGGCAGGTCCAAGGTCGACCTGGGGGTCTGGCCCCAGCGATGTAGCATCCATTGCTGTAGTGTTCCTCGCAGCCCACTGCACCTTCTCGAAGTAGTCAGCCATCGTTTCCGCGCGGTCGCTGGAGTCCACGACGCAACCAGCTGAATCGCGCAACCGGCCCTGCCTACGAGGGCGGCCCCTCCGAAGACGTCGCACTTCTGTCCAATCTCCTGAAGCCGGCATACCGCTGAGCCACTTGTACTTGTCGATTGCCACTGAGTCTTTGACCTTGCGGTGAAACATTTTCTCAGACGCCGCGTCGCCTTGCGTTCTCGCCGCAGCCCGGTCGTCAATAATACGTAGCGTTCGGCTCGAAATCCACGGCCGGAGCGGCTTCGCCCGAAGCACCGGCAATGCGTCGGCGGTTGCCGCGAGGAATGCCTTCGACATGCTCTGTTCGATGTCGTCCACCGTTGCCGTCGTCGCGTCCAGCCCCTCTAAGTGATCTGAGAAAGCCGCTGCAAGCCGAGCTCCCGCTCCAGGCGTTCGAGCAGACTGCAGATCGAGCGGCTGGGGGCCGGTGTGGCCGTTCTCTTTCGGCGCCCCCATGTCGAGGTCCGCGTAGACGAAGAAGTGGTGCGAGGCCAGTGCGCATGAACGGTCGCTGCAAACGCGTCGAAGCAGATGCAACCAAGCTTGGGGCATCAATTCACAACCAATCTGGCCGAAACCATCATGAGTTAGAAAGTCACCTGGTGATTTCCCGATGCCGTAAAACGTGACCTGGTGCTCCGCCGGCATGTCGAAAAAAGGCGCTGCCGATTGCCACCTTCGCTTTCGTGCACAGCTCTGCCAGAAGATTCCTGTTTGAGGCAGCATTGTACGCCGCCCCTGACTTGCCAAACGTGCGCGGCCCAATGATCTACTCCTCGTTAGGGAAAACACGGCGCAGTCTGGCATCGAAGCCGCCGAGCACAAGCAGGGGGCCACGGCGAGAGATTTTGCCAAGAAATCCGACGAGCTCGCTGTAGAAGCGTTGCCGGTCAGCTGCAGGCTTTCCACAATGAGGCGCACGAATGCTGTGGATTGCGGCCTTGCCGCCCACCGCGCGGAGTTTTAGGCAAGCCATCCGGGAAGTTTCCTGACGAAAGCTGATCGCGGTTCGTTCGGAGGTGGGGGGCAACCACAAATCCAACACCTGCCGTTTCAGTGTCGTCCGCGTCGACATTGCCAGAGAAGATGAATAACACAAACAGACCCAGTTGAGTAATACTTTGAACCAGTATTGTGAGTCTCCTGGGAACACAAGATGTCAATGCTCAAAGCGCGCATGTGCATCTCTAGCTCCACGTGTTTCGCTTCTGTGAGGCTCTCGACGCTCCAAGTGGCGACTTGGAGGTGCAGGCTGCAAGGGCGAAGTAAACCATCTCGGCAACCCCGTGGGTCTGCAGTAGGGCCGATTGCAAGTGAAACGTACTCTCCTCTGCTGTTCCGAATTCTCTTTAAACATTGGTTTATAAGTGCCGTGCTGCCGACTGCTAGTGAAACTTTGCTTATGTGTGCTGCCTCCTAATGGTTGGGGCGCCCCTTGGCGACCCCTTTGGCCCGTCCCTTTTTGCCTGCAGAGGCCTTGGCAATCAGCTCGTTGGACTCGCTCCGGAATTCGACGATCTGCGGGTGGTTATGGAGGTCGCGCCAGGTTGCCCACTCCCCTTGCCAGACCAACTCTACCGCGTTGTCAGAGACTCGAGCTTTCAGCACATGCCCCCCGCCGACTGTGACCACATAGGGCGACTCATCCGCGATGGCGATGGTCCACTCGGGTTTGAGAATGCGCTTGAGGCCCAAGCAAAAGTTCCGGGCAGCGCGTTCGGCGGGGGGGCGGCCCTGGTTGGCCCACACTTGCTTGGCTCCGCTCTTGAGTCCGGCACGCCAGAGAAGTTCCACCGAGAGGTCGCGAGCTCCAGGGTCCAAGAACTCGGCAAAAATGATCCCGTTGCAATCCCTTTTGGAATTGA
Organism: Prorocentrum cordatum; assembly: GCA_963575745.1. Taxonomy (NCBI): domain Eukaryota; class Dinophyceae; order Prorocentrales; family Prorocentraceae; genus Prorocentrum; species Prorocentrum cordatum. The sequence continues at coordinate 811,883 of CAUYUJ010009668.1, forward strand.
TGTTGGAAGGGCGTGGACCACCCATGGCAGCCATCTTGTCTTGCAGCCAAGTCGTAGCCGCAACTAGATCGGAGAGGCCATCCAAGTTACCGGTAACTGCTGCGACCATGCGTTTGTCGGTGTATGTGCCCTCCTTTCCGAGATGCGTCGACCAAGCTGCGTGCACCTGCGTCTGGTGAGGTTGCTTCGCCATGTACTCCTGGATGCACTCGCGGATCTTGGCCTCCAGGGCGTCGTTGCTGAGGATGGTGCTCCCGCCGATCTCCTCGCACAAGTGCTCGAGCTTCTCCACCCGCGCATCTGTCAAGTTCATGTGCTTTTCGAGCGTGTCCAGCGTCTCCGATAGAGTAGTGTTCAAGCCCGTCAGGTTGCCATCCATTCTCGCAATTTCCTTCTGCATGTTATCGACCGCGGAAGTCACTGGTGAGAGTTGCAGACGGAGCTGTTCCTGCAATAGGGCAGCAATGCCAGCCATCGCGACCTGCTCAACCGTGTCGCTTTGGGCTCCACCTTCGAAGTCCGGCTGCCGAATGGGGGGCGTGATCAGTTCTTCGTCCACGTCTCCGTCCATCGGGATGTAGCCCAAGAGCGGTTCTTCGAGCGGAGAGCCAGGTCAATGTCCTGTCCTCGGCTTCTTATCCACGTGCATTTTTTCATACGGGTTCCCGAGGATGCCGCTGATATGGGGTGCCTGCCATGCGGGTGTGACGAGCGGTGGGAGCAGGAGAAGGCATCGCGTCTCCAGAAAAAGCCATCAAGAGGTATGAGGTGCGAGGTAGATGTGAGCGAAAAGGGAGATGTGAGCGAAAAGGGAGCCCAAAAGCCTTGAAGCTTGAGCCTTCAGCCCCACCGGGAACTCCACCGAAAGTCCCAGTGACACCGTCCACATGCGTCCCCCGCACCACTGTCGGCACACCCCTCATACGCTTCGTGGCCCCAAAGGGAGCCCCACCGAAGGCCCCAGTGCCACCGTCCACATGCGTTCCCCGCACCCATCTCAGCACACCCCTCACACTCTTCGTGGCCCCATGGCTCCAGTGCAACCGTCAATTTCGGCACACCCCTCACGCGTTTCGTGACCTCATAGGGAGTTCCACCCAAGGCCCCAATACCACCGACCACTTGCGCCCCCCACACAAATTTCGGCACACCCCTCACACGCTTCGTGGCCCTATATGGAACCACCGAAGGCCCCAGCGCCACCGTCCACATGCGTCCGCCGCACCCGTGTCGGCACACCCGTCACTAGGTTCGTAAACCCATAGGCCGCGCCACCGAAGAAGATATTCACAATTGCGGCACGCGCAACTGCATATGGTAGGGGGTCTTTCGCCAAACAGATTTCCCCAACCGTCCTGTGGTGTTTGGTCCTCGTTATGAAAAGACAGCGCCCCGGGCCCCTCCTTCCTTCCTCCCCCCCCCGCCTCCCTCCTCCGTCACCCCCCTCACTTTGGCGCGCCCAGCACAGCGCTTCACGGCCCCAGAGGGAACCCCACCGAAGGTCCCGATTGTAGGCACGTTGGGTTCAGGCGGCCATCGCAAGAGAAACTGAATAGACTGATTTTGCACTCCGTGCACGCAAATCCCTTGAGCCAACGCGTCACGCAAAAGCATGCACAACAGACAAGACATACAATGCAGAGAACAAAGACATAGGCAGGATAGTCAGGACGAGGGGGAGCCATATGATTCCACAGCCCCCCACTCACTGTCGGCCTGACTCCTCGAGTCGTCGGTCGCGATCCTGTCGACATCGACGACTGGCCTCGCGACTGCGCCGGCCCTTCTCGCCGCCAGCGAGGAGGTGAGCCTTCTCGGACTCGGCGTCACTCAACGTCAGCGTCCCGCGACGGATCATGTGACCCATCGCGTCGGAGCCCTTGGACGCATCCGCCTTGGTCATCGCATCGGCGGGGCTGAGTAGGTGAGGGAACCATTTCACACGAGAGCCTCGCCGAGAGAAGGAATCCCGAGCGATGGCCAAATCCCAGACGCCCTGCGGTCCTCCTTCCGTCCGGCACAATTCTTCGAGAGACAATCGAAGATGGACTTGGCGCCCGTAGCATGAACCCCGGGCAGGGGTCGATGCAACTCGCAGTTGTCGCGCGGCACGGACACGTAGGGCCCTGCGCGCTGGCGCCAGTCGGCAGTCGGCGCGTCCCCGTAGCAAGCATCACGTAGTAGTAGCTGGATCCAGTCAGCCTCTCCCAAAGACAGAGAGTTGGCCTCCCAGGCCAGGGAAGAGTTGGCAGCTCGACGCATCTTGAATGATCTCCACGACAACATCGTCACCTTGCTGGTCAGACAGGCAGCAAGTTGGGGGTCGGCCACGCCAACGGCCCAGGCACATTGCATGGGGGAGTCCGTTCCTATTCCAGCCGCGTCACTCAGAGTGAAGCTCTCCACTTCAGTAAGGTCGTGCCTCCAGATGGTCATGTCTTGCGAGGCGGTGTCTCGCAGCATCTGAACAGCACGATTGAAAACAACGATATCTTCCACAACAGCCTTCTCCAGCATGCTGGCAAGGATAGACGCCGTGCCCGCCACCTCCGGACGGGTCTCCTTCGCCGCCCAGTTGATCCGGTAGATGCCAGACCTGAGCTGCTCGAACTCGGAGCGCCTCAGGGCCCCCTGTCTCTTGGAGCGGCGGCCCTTCTCCAGAGCAATCGGGTGAATCTCCTCCAATATGTATTTCTCCTGGTCAACTCGGATGCGGCGAGCCTCCTTCCGAATGCGTCGCCCGGCAAACTCCGCCTCGTCTCCACGCCGCTTGCCGAAAGTGAACCTGGCCTTCAGAGAGTCGGCCAGCCACTTCGCGTGAGAGGTCACCGTTCCCAGCCAGAGATCGTCCACCTCTATCAGGACCTGGGCCTCCAAAGAGCCCTGCCCCCGAAGGGTCCAGTAACATGGTTCGAGAAGCAACTTCTTGAAGCCGAGGTCCAGGAGGTATGAGGTAATCGTGGCGTGCCATTCCCATGGAGCGTCGCCCAAGCCGTGGACTGCAACGTGTAGCTCTATCAGGCACCCGTCAGCAACATGGATACCAGAGAGCCCCTCACAGGGAGCCACGTAGATAGGTCCGCCCGCTCGGCGGAGTCGCCTCGACTGACTGAATGCGTTCTTGCAGTCCACGATGCTCTGATCCATGCCATGGCCCAAGAGCACGAGCCCGAAGAGCATCATGGCCTCCGCCTGAGGGGTCGGAGAGTACGTCACTAGTTGTCATGTGTCTGGGTCGGCGAACCCGTGAACGCACCACCTGCTCTTCGCCTTCGGGGCGCTGCAGGCACCTCCCTGCGCCTTCCACCGGCGGACCATCCTTGACGACAGCACGCGCTCAGGTCGAGTGCGAAATGCATGAGTGGACTCCTCCTTGCTGAGAACCCGCAGCACGTTCGGCTTGTTGAGCACGCTCCACTCTGCCTCGTCCGATCGCCGGAACACCTCGAGCTCCTGGGCCGCCGCGCGAGGACAGCAGAGACCACTGCCCGTCACAGTCCTCGGAGTGCTCGAAGATCATGTCCTTCCGGCCATTCATGTAGGTCTCGAGGTCCCCGCTCCAGCCCGCGTTCTCGAACCAGGAGTCCAGCACCTCACAGTAGCCCTCGAGAGCGCTGAAATCGGTCTCGCCTATCGAGGTCGCCGGCTCGGCCCCTTGGGGCCCGGTGGGAGAAGAGGCTGCGGCGCCGCCTTGCTGAGACCGCCAGTCCTCGAACACTTGAATCTGGTTGCGAACTCTACCTTCGGCACTCGGCAGAAGCTCGGAAGGTGTCGGAAGACCTGAGACCCTGAACTGCTCGTCCGTCGGCGCTCCTACAGCTGCTGAACGAAGCGTGTCGGGATCCAGTCTAGCGCGTTTGAGCTCTGGGTCGTCCTCGGACAACGAAGGGCGTCTCGAAGAAGCCCGAGGGCCTCCGGCTGCGGCCGCCGCCAGAGAGCCGGTCACCGAGCCAGCAGGAGTAGAGCTTTCCTGAGACACTGGAGGTGTCGGATCGGAGGCAGGCCCCCTCTGAGGCCCAGTCGAGGTGACACCCGAGCTGACCTGTCCGAGAGCCTCTGCTGGCTCTGCTGGCGCTGGGACTGACTCCTCGTGCTCTGGCGCCGGCATCAGGCGAGCCACTGGCCCTGGGGCCCAGACGAGTCGAGGTCTCGGCCTCGAACTGGCTGCCTGGGCTGAGAGCTGCAGTCCAGGAGGTGGAGCTGGAGGCCCAACTGCTGCTTGAGCCTCAGGACCTGCGATCCCTGGAGTCGGAGCTGGAGCTGGGTAGATGCTGGAGTCGGGAGCTGGAGTAGGAACCCGTGAGGCCTCGATGTTGCTGGTGCCCATGTTGGAGTCCTGGGGGCCCCCTTGGTGACCGGAAACCTCGTTGGAGCCAGAGGGGGCAAGAGACACAGGGGCCGCGAGGCCCTCGGAGCTGATGGGAGCCGTGGTGGCCTCTGGCGGCGGTGTCCCCTCTTGAGCAACATCTAGGGCCCCTCCCGAGATCCCCTTTCCTAGCTGCTCGTCCAAGACGCCCTTGTAGCACGTAGTTTGCATGGGCTCGGCCCCCAGAGACTCTGACTGCGTAGCAGGTCGTATCTGTTCACAGCTGCATTTCCACAGCGACTACGCACGCACACCCACACTGTTGTACCGTGATGGTAGACTACTGCACCCGGCCCGATCCACCTGTCCCTCTGCAAACCGCAGGGTTTGCGCCCTGTCTTTGGCGCGCGCCTCCAGATGTACACCCAATCCCCTGGCCGGTAGATGCTGTCTCGATGCCAAGCTGATCCCAACGCATGCCGCAGCTTCCTCCTCGCATCTCCTTCCATCGCGAGCTGCCGAGCTCGAGTCCGGATCTCATGCCGGTGTCGGAAGGCCGCGGCTGCGCTGTCGAGGTCGGCGCTTGGTTCCTCGAGGTCGCGAAGTCCAATGTGATCTAGGGGGTCCTCGCTGAGCAACTCCTGGGGTGCTCTGGGGTTCTGCCCGAAGACGAGTTGCAGAGGCGAGTACCCGCCTCGATTCAGAAATCGATTCCGCCAGGCAGCCAACTCACAGGCCGCCAGTTCTAGGTCGTCGGGCCCCTCCAGGATAGCATCGTCCACGAACCTCTGGAGTCGTTCCTTCAACCATTGACCCACCCGCTCTGTCTTCCCATTTTGCCAAGGGCTGTCTGCGTCGGTGGTGCGTGGGAACACCCCTTGTTGTTCTAAGTGTCTGCTGAACTCGGCCTCGAACTCGCCGCCGCCGTCGGAGATGAGGACCTCTGGAGGTCCGCAGTGTCGGATCCAATCCCGAGAGACGGCTTTCCATACGGCAGCTGGCTGAGAGCGCCTCCCGGGCGCCACGAGCCCCACCCACTGTAGAGACGTTCCAAAGCATACGGCATTTAGAAACGTGTGCTCTCGACGCTGATATGTCACAAAGAAGAGATCCACTCCGATCAACTTATGGAAAGAGAACGTTCCGGCAACTGCAGCTCCGCGCTGTGGGATCGACTTGAACAGGACTGGAACACGAAATGACGTTGAACATGCTGCAGAATCTCTGGACGGCCGTGGGCACATCTGAGAATGCGAAGCAGGTCTCTCTTGGTGGGATAGCCGAGATTGATGTGAGCCTTCTCCACCTGTCGAATCTGTTCCTGGGTCAACGGACAGTCCTGCTGCTGCTGATCCCCCTCCTCCTCCTCGTCCTCTGAGCTGTCCTGCTCGCGGCCCTCCGCCGGAGACTGAGTCGGCGATTCTCGACGACGGGGCGCCAGCACACCGCTCGGATAGCTCTCGGCGATGCCCTGCTGCTGATGCTCGGCGGATCGGTGGGCCGCGTGGGCGATGGCCTTACAGAACTTGATGGGATAGCATGCTGCACTTCGTGGCAGACCACCTCCCTCCAGCACCATGTGTTGATGGTCCCCGACACACCGCTTTCCCAAGAGAGTCTTGTGCACTTCGCAGTCGTTGGAGGCCACGGTCGCAGGTTTCTTGGAAATCGCGCCATGCCTAACAGAGAGCCCAAACCTGCACATGTCGAAAGTGGTCCTGGTCACGCCTGGGAGCTCCAGAAGCTGCTGAGTACTGGGAAGGGCCCATGAGGTCGCAGTAGCCGGCTGTTCCAAGGCAAACCTGCGGCCATCTTTGATTTGAAGCTGGATTATCTCCATGGCGTACGACCACAGGTCTAGAGCCTCCCCCCGTGCCCTGGCCATGTTGGCTGGCTCACGTCGCTCGTCGTTGACGGCACTGATGGGGGCAAACTCGGTGCAGGGTGGGATGAGAAATACCAGCCACGGGCGCCACTTCTGGATCCGCCTCTTACCTAGTTCCTTGTGATCTATCCGTCGGAAGTCCCAGCCCGCAGTTAGATCTAAGCTGCCGCCCGTTGGGGGGCCTCTGGGGCCCAGCTGGGTGGAGACCGCTGCGGCACGGGGAGCCGAGAAGACCTCCACGCATTCGCGTCCCCAGAAGTCAGAGCCAGAACCTTTGCCGAGACCTCGAAGACCCTGACGTAGACGACGCCTATCCCTCTGGTTGACCTGGAACTTGCGAGAGTAGTTGTCTAAGCCTGCTAGGTTAGCTAACGTGTCGTCGGAGTCGTGTGACAGCATAGTGGATAGGTAGCTCTGGAGGGGGATGGCGTAGTATGACTTCGCACCCGCAGACCCGTTATGAATGTTGTGGTAGCCACCCTTGGAGGAGAGGTAGAGGGGCTGATCTGGAGTCGGTAGCGCCCAGCATCAGACTCACACTGCCAGATGGATGCTGATGAGAAGTCGTGGCAGGAGAGGAGAGAAGTAGAGCTGCCCTCGTTTTCCTCCAGTAACTCCTGGTCGACCCGGCAGCGCCCGTCGTTAGCTCTGGCCTGCTCCAGGGAAGCGCTGGCCTCTCTGAGCGAACTGCGAGAGGTAGGAATTTGAAGCCAGCGCTCCTGACGAGGCCCGTCGCCTAGCAGCCGCAGCGCGCCACTCTCTCTCAGCAGTCCTTCATGTCGGAAACCGTCGGGGCCTCCTCCACGATGGTGAACCCGAGGTTTGGGGGCGCCACGGCTGCTGATGGCGGTGGTCCGATTGGCGGTGCCGACGAGCTGGAGGCCGCGCTCGCGCTGGTTGCAGCCTGCTCGGAACTCATCTGCTGCATCGTGGCCGCCATGTGGGAGAGCGTCGCCGACTGCTCGCGCAGTGCCACCGTCATCGGCCCCGTGGAGGCCGTCATCGCCTCGGCCACTGCTGCCGAGAGGCCTCGCGCCATCTCCATCGCCCAAGGCGGTGGAGGCTCCTGGTTGAAGCTGGACCAGGTGTTCTCGTCGTTCGGTGCCGATGCTGCTCGACGACGCTGATCTGGAGCTGGACTCTCCTGCGTCGCCGACCTCAGGGGTTTGACGTCGCGCGGGGGCTGCTGCTGGAGCTTCTTCAGCTCGGAGGCCGTCATCTGCCTGCGGCCGCCCCCGCGGAACCCGACCTCCCGGTAGGAAGACCTCGCCTTGCACTTGCGACATAGCCCCCAATGCCCGCGCTGGTTGCGGACGGTCTCGAACCACCTGGGACGATGGACGCGCTGCGTCCAGGGCGCCGCCCCGTCGGCCAGGGGCTCCTTCATCGGCGTCATCCCGGCGCGCAGCAGCCGGATCCACCGGGTCTTGGCCCGCTCGGAGACGTTCGAGTCCGGGGGGCCCCGCATCGTCGTGAGGCGGGTCTCGCTGTGGAGCTGGAATCGGCGCCTGGATCGAAGTTTGAGCCGAGGCAGCTGCTGGGTCGGAGCTGCAGTGAGAGTCGTGGTGAGAGGAAGTCGTCGTGAGACTCGGACCGTAGCAGTTGTTAGTAGGGCCTCTGAGCTTACTCCGCGGGGCTAAGGCTCTGACAGCGTCGTGTCCTGCACTCGGGGCCCTGGAGCGATCCTTCCAAGAAAGAGCTCTTTTTTTCAATCGGGGCTCGGAGGGCGCCCGGGCCGAGACTGGCTGGCAGACGCGCGGGTTGGGAGAGAAGCTGCTCTCCGTCCCGCGCCAGTCGTTGATGTAGATCCCCCGGTGGTTCTCCCCGATCCGGCGGGGCTCAGTCTCGCAGCCCAGCTTCTGCAGGAGAAGAAGATCCTTCTCATGTCCAGCACCGCGGCGAACTGCTGGAGAAACCCACCTGGCAGGAGAGGGGGCAGGTCCTCCTCCGTGACCACGAACTCAATGGTCCCGCTCCTGCCGCTAATGGATATCGGCACCACTGCGACTCCGACCAACGTAGCTGAGCCGCCGATGCCACGAGGCGTCTGCACGTTCTTCTCGATCCAGTTGATCTGCATACCTCGCTGCTGCAGGTCGCCCTCGAGCTCCTTCAGAGCCCGGCGGCCGATGATCGCCCGTGGGGCGCCGCTGTCCACGATGATGAGGCCGCTCTCCAGGACCAACATGGAGGTCCCCGTCGGATCCGTCTCCTGGCCCGTGATCCCCATGAGACTCGTCAAGACCTCCCTGCCCAGGACCGTGATGCCGCTGATGTGGTAGTCCTGGTGGTCATTCTCCTCGATGACGGCAAACGTGAAGGCCTCAACTGCTGGTCCTCCGGGCCGAGGTCGGCATCTGCCGTCTCCCTTGTCACGGGGACGATGAGGGCTCTCGCACTCCTTGTGCCAGTGCCCCACTTCGCCACAGTTGCCGCACTTCGTGATCAGCTTCAGCTGGGACGGGGTCAGCCTACGCTTCTTCTTCCAGAATCCCCGATCACGCTTGAGGGCCGTCTTCAGCTGCTGGTTATCCTTCCACGTTTTCTTGGTCTTTCCGATCTGCGCCAGAGTCTCGGCCACCTCTGGCTCCACGAGGCCCTTCTCGGAGATCTCGACCAGCACCATGGCCTCGTTCTCAGAGTCGAGCTTGTCGGCCCAGTAGGACCATTCGTAGATCGGCTCCTCGTGGGTCGAGAACTCCCCTGGATGAGAGTCGGGAGGAGGCGTCAACTCCTCCGGCTCGATACTCGAAAGTGATGACTGCCTGCCGTCGCTCCAGACCTTCGCTCCGGTGTCGAGCTTCGGCAGTGCCCAGAGTATGTCCTCGCCCCTCATGGAGCCCTTCGTCAAACTCTTCAGGTTCTGCCTGCCCTGCTCACTGAGACGGGCACCCTGCGTCAGCAGCATGCCCGATATCTTCTCTTTAATCTCCATCCCGATGCTCTTTGCCTTGTCGAACTGACGCTTCCGTCTCTCAGCGAAGGCGTGCAGGTTCTCATCCTTCTTCCGCTCGGTGTCCTGCATGGCCTGGCTGCCCGTCCGGAAGAGTTCGTCGTCCTCACGCTCGCCAGACTTGAAGCCCATTCTCTGTAGCATGAGCTCCGCCGTCAGCTCGCTGTCAGGGATGTCCTCGAAGAACGATCGAATGTCCCAGGGCAGGACCTCTAGTAGTCTGTCGGCAGCCTGTACTTCACCCAGGTTCAAGCTGCCCTCCCATCTCCTCACGCACTGCTTCCACAGTCGGGACTTCTCCCAGCCTGGCCAGGAAGGAGCGGGCCGAGGCTGAGCCCACGGGCACTGCCCCCAGCTGTGGTTGCCCTGCCACGAGCTGCTCTGATCCCAGGATCTGCTCTTCCACTCATCATCTGAACCCCAAGACTGTCGATGCCAGGATCCGTCTCTCCATGCCTTCCACGAGTCGGTCGTCCTCATGGATGGCGGGGTGTACTTGTCGTCTGCACTCGCGAGCTTGGTGGCCGGTTCTGCCCACTCCGCGTTCGTCTTCCACTCCTCTCGCCATGGGTCGCAGTCTCTCCAGTCGTCGATCATGCTCCAGCCTGCTTCGTGGGTTGGTGCTGCACTGGGACCTGGACCCGCGAGACCCTTGAGGTTCGGTGAATCCTCAGGTGGCGCTGAGGCCCGAGAGGCCCCAGTGCCAAGCCGTATCATCTGAGCCACTTTGCCCGCGATCTTGGTCATGTCTGCTTCTGATAGCCCATCTCCGCCGCCTGCTGAGGCGGCTGCACTCGAGTGACTCATCACCCGTATTCAGTCTTTGCACCCTCGTTGCTCGCCCTCGCCCTGCCGTAGATCGGTAGACTGTCCTCCAGCGCACCCGCCCAGGGCCTCGCCAGAAGTCGTCTGTGGAACCACGCTCCGCCTACCACTGTAGGCACTCTGGGTTCAGGCGGCCATCGCAAGAGAAACTGAATAGACTGATTTTGCACTCCGTGCACACAAATCCCTTGAGCCAGCGTGTCACGCAACAGCATGTACAACAGACAAGACATACAAGGCAGAGAACAAAGACACAGGCAGGATAGTCAGGACGAGAGGGGGCCATATGATCCCACAGATGGCGCAATCCGCGTGCGCCCCCCGCACCCGCTACAGCGCTTCGTGGCCCCATAAGGAACTCCACTGAAGGCCCAGTGGCGCAGCCCGCATGCGTCTGCCACACCCAGCACAAGGTTTCGTGGCCACAATAATAGCTCCACCGAAGGCCCCAGTGGCACAGCCCGCATGCGTCTCCCACACCCAGCACAGCGCCTCGTGGCCTCTAAAGGGAGCTTTCCACCGAAGGTCCCAGTGGCGCAGTCCGCATGCGTCTCCGCACCCAGCACAGCGTTTCGTAGGGAGCTCCACCGAAGGATCCAGTGGCGCAGCCCGCGTGCGTTCCCCCTACCCAGTACGGCGTTTCGTGGCCCCACAGGGAGCTCCACCGAAGGCCCCAGTGGCGCCACACGCAGTACAACGCGTCGTGGTCCCAGTGGGAGCTCCACCGAAGGTCCCACTGGCGCAGTCCGCATGCGGTTGCCCCACCCATTACAGCGCTCCGTGGCCCCATAAGGAGCTCGACCGAAGGTCCCAGTGGCGCAGCACGCATGCGTCTGCCCCACCCCGTACAGCGCTTCGTGCCCCATAAGGAACTCCACCGGATATCCCAATGTCGCAGCCCGCATGAGTCTCCCACCCCCAGTGCAGCGTTTCGTGGCACCGTTGGGAACTCTACCAAATGTTCGAATGGCGTACCCCGCATGCGCCCTCCCACCCAGCACACCGCTCCGTGGCCCCAGAGGGAGGGAGCCCCACCGAAGGTCCCAGTGGCGCAGCCCGCGTGCGTCAGCCACACCCAGTACAAGGTTTCGCAGTCCCACAGGGAGCTCCACCGATGGTCCCAATGGCGCAGTCCGCATACGTTTCCCCCACCCAATACAACGTTTCGCGGCACCGTAAGGAAGTCCACCGAAGGTCCCAGTGGCGCAGCCCGCATGCGTTTCCCCCAACCAGTACAACGTTTCGTGGTCACGTGGGAAACTCCACCGACGGCCCCAGGGTCGCAGCCCGCATGCGCATCCCCCACCCAGAGCAGCGTTTCGTGGCGTCATAGGGAGCCCCACCGAAGGTTCCAATGGCGCAGCCCGCATGTGCCTCCCCCGCAAAATACAAAGTGCCGTGGGCCCATAGGGAACTCTACCGAAGGTCCCAGTGGCGCAGCCCGCATGCGTCTCCCCCGCCCAGTACAGCGTTTCGTGGTCCTGAAATTGGTTTCCACCGAAATCGATACCTACAACCGCTGTGTTCACAACTACCGGTAGGAACACCCTACGGGTGATAAGGATGTCGGGGGGGAAGGGGGAGGCGGTGGATTTGCGATGGCTCTTGGTTCGTTGGTGGTTTCGTCAACTGTCCTATTGTCGCACGCGTCGACCCATCGATCGGTCGACCTATCGACCGAATTATTTGTTCCGGAAAACTAAATACAGCACCCCGAAGTGGCGGATAAGAGTGAGGGGGCGGCGAAGACGTCGTCAGTCTGCCAGGCTCTAACAAAGTCCGCCGCAGGCGCCTAGTTTTTTCTGTGTATGCAGTGAGCCCGCCGCAGACGCCGATTTTCTCGTTAAAGCCATGAAGGTAGATCGCGGGGTGGGTCGCGGGGTGGGTCGCGGGTGGGTCGCGGGCTGGGTCGCGGGCTGGGTCGCGGGTGGGTCGCGGGTGGGTCGCGGGTGGGTCGCGGGTGGGTCGCGGGGTGGGTCGCAGGGTGAGTCGCGGGGTGGGTCGCGGGGTGGGTCGCGGGGTGGGTCGCGGGGTGGGTCGCGGGTGGGTCGCGGGCTGGGTCGCGGGTGGGTCACGGGGTGGGTCGCGGGGTGGGTCGCGGGTGGGTCGCGGGTGGGTCGCGAGCGGGTCGCAAGGAGGGTCGCAAGGGGGACGACGACAACAACAACAATCAGTATAAGACTGTTCGCTCTTACTTGCCCGTGTGCCATTCAAAACGAAGTCCCCACACTCTCGATACCCGCCATTGTCTTCGATCACGCCCCCTTTGGGGGGATTCTTCCTATTTGCGGGGGGCGGCGGGCTTAGACATGCGGGCAAACCTGAACGGGCGGACAATCCTTCGTGGGCGTACATGTGCCCGCCATTGGAATTGGCGTGGGCCTTGCAAAAAAAAGGAAGGGGAAAACGAGGGGGAGTGGGAGGAAGGGAGGAAGAGGGACGAAGGAAGAGGGAAAACGCGAGGAGAGAAAGAGCGAAGAGGGGGGCGGTTGATTAGAGGCAGAGAGAAAGAGAGAGAGAGAGAGAAGAGAAAGAGAGAGAGAGAGAGAAAGACAGGTAAGAGAGGTAGAGAAAGAGAGAGAGAGAGGGGAGAGAAAGAGAGAGAGAGAGACAGACAGAGGGAGGGAGGAGGCAGAACAGGGGAGGGAGAAGGGAGGAGGGAGAAGAGGGAGAGGAGATAGGGCAGAGAGGCATAATGACAGGGAAGAGAGGAGGAGAAAGAAGGGAGGAGAGGAGGGAGGAGGGAAAGGGAGGAGAAGCAGGAAGGTACGAGCGTGAACGTTCGAGGAAGTCCTTGGCGAAAGCGCCGTTCCTGAAGGAAGTCTCGGGCAAGAGCCCACGACGGGCGGGCGATCCCCTAACGGGCGGGCCGGGCGGGTGGGACATTCAAACGGGATGCCTGAGTATGGCGAGAGGGCGATTACTAAATATATTGTAATGACGTCCTTGGCGCAGCGTGTTTGCGCCGAAAGCGCGAATTCTGAATACATTGCATGTAAGTCACAAGCGAGAGCGCAGCTCCTCAATCAAATGTGAAGGGTTCTCTGGCGGGAGCAAGGGTCTTGATTGAATTGCGAGGAAGTGTTGACTCAATTGCGAGGAAGTCTGAAGCGGGAGCGCCGTTCCTGAGTAAAGTGTGAGGAAGTCTCAGATGGGAACGGGGGTCCTGATTAAATCCCACCAGCCCTTTGGGCGTGAGTGGTTTAGGGAGCTCTCTCTGTTCTCAACCCTCCTTCTTCCCCTTCGGGGGGGGGGTTACCCCTCCCCCTCCCCCCTCCCCCTGGGCCTGGAGAGGGCGTCTCGCGGGTGGTTGGAGGGGTCTTTTTCGACTCCTGGGAGGGCTAAAAATTCGACACCCCTCACGAGGATTCTGGCCCCGACGGGGGGAGGCAGAAAAGTGCTCGCCCCATCTGTGATCGATCGCCCGACTGATGGCCCCAAGATTCCTCCCAGACCCCTCCCAAAAAACCCCAAGAGGCCCCAAGAGGCTCCCCCGAGGCACCCAAGACGCTCCTGGAAGCCCCTGGAGCCGCCAAGAGGCCCCCAAGACGCCCCAAACGGCCTCCAAGAGGCTCCCAAGAGGCCCCAAGAGGCTCCCTCAAGGCACCCAAGACGTTCCTAGAAGCCCCTGGGGCCGCCAAGAGGCCCCCAAGACGCCCCAAAAGGCCTCCAAGAGGCTCCCAAAAGACATCTACTACTGCTGCTTCTACTGCTACTACTACTACTACTACTACTACTACTACTACTACTACTACTACTACTACTACTACTACTACTACTACTACTACTACTACTACTACTACTACTACTACTACTACTACTACTACTACTACTACTAACGAAGAACCCGAACGACTCACACCACGAAGAGCCCGAACGACTTACACCAGGAAGAAGGGCCCGAACGACTCACACGAGGACGAGAGGCCCGAACGACTCGAACCACGAAAAGCCCGAACGGCTCACACCAGGACGAGGGGCCCCAACGACTCACACCACGAGGAGCCCGAACGACTCACACCAGGAATAGGGGCCCGAAGGACTCACACAAGGACGATGGGGCCGAACGACACACCAGTCGTCGTCGACGTCGTCGTCGTCGTCGTCGTCGTCGCGGTTGTGGTCGTCGTCGTCGTTGCGGTCGATATCGTCGTCGTCGTCGGGTGCGTCGTCGTTGTTAGGATCATCGCTGTGGTCGTCGTCTCCGCTTAATCCCTCTTGCCTCCCACCGCTTTCTCTCCCTCCTCCTCCGCCTCGTCCTTCTCCCGCTCCCACCACAAGGAGGATGCACAAGGAGGCGGAAAGAAGGAGGAACAGGGGAGATATGCGGGGGCAAGCGGACACACGCCTGAAAAACACGACTGTCGGCATGCTTCGCAAGAGTTGCTGTTTTGAGATGGGCTGGTGGGGATACGCGAAGCGTAAAGAATTGCGAGGAAGTCACAAGTGAGAGCACCATTCCTGAATACATTGGGAGGAAGTCTCAGGAGCGGAGGTCCTGAGTAAATTCGGAGGGAAGCTCAAGCGGGAGCCGTTGTTGTTGTAGTCCGGGGAGCCAGGGGCACAGTTTGAGCACGAACACCTTCCCTGTCGAAAAACAGGGTGCGAGCGTCGATGGGGCACACTTTGATTGAGAAGAAAAAAGCATGCAGTGGTGAAGGGGGATTAACAATAATTATTCTTCAGAAATGAAAATTCAACAACAACAACAACAGCAGCAACAACAATCATAATCCCCACCACGGATCCCCACTTCAGCCACGCACCCAAGGACAATGAATGGCCGCTCGGCCCCCATCACTCTGATATATATATATATATATATATATATATGTGTGCTTATGTATATTTATATGTATGTATATGTATATTTGCATATACATACATACATGCATGCATGCATACATACATACATACATGCATACATACCTATATGTACCGTATAGGGTCGATAATATATATATATATATATATATATATATATATATATATATATATACACGCATGTGTATACAATTATCAAAACAACATATATATATATATGTCGACGCATGTAAAAAATCTACATATATATGTAGAGTGTACATACACATATATCCGGATCTATCGACCGACACACATGTGTACATATATGTATACCTGTCTATATACACGTGCCGGTATGTATGCATGTGTATATAATTGTATATGTACATTTTTTATCTATATATATACATATATATGTATATATATATATATATATATATACACTAGAACCACGCGCGCGCTACGCGCGCGCTTAGGTTCTAGTTTCGTCCGGGGCAACGGCCAAACAACGGGCGAGGAGGTTGAAGCTGAATGCACTTCGGATATTCGTCGAGTCGCGCGGTCGTGGTTCGAAAAGCCTCACCCCCAGGCGGCCCGAGGCGGCCGAAAACGGCACCTCTGCCTCGTCCTCCTCTTTCCCCCTGCTCTTCCTCCTCTCCTCCTACTCTTCCTCCTCCCCCCATCGCCCCCTCCTTTTCCCCCTTCCTCCTCCTCCGCCCCCTTCCTCCCCTCCTCCTCCTTTACCTCCTCCTCATCCTTCTCCTCTTCCTCCTCCTCCGCCCCCCCCCCTCCTTTTCCTCATACTTTCCCTCCCCTCCTCCTCCTCCTCCTCTCCTCCTCCTCCACACCACCTCCTCCTCCTCCCCCTCCTCCTCCTCCCTCCTCCTCCCTCATCATCATCAATCATCATCACCATCACCATTTTTATCATGTTCCTCCTCCTCCTCCTCCTCCTCCTCCTCCTCCTCCTCTTCCTCCTCCTCCTCCTCCTCCTCCTCCTCCTCCTCCTCTCCTCCTCCTCCTCCTCCTCTCACTCCTCCTTCTCCTGCTCCTTCTCCTCCTCCTGTTCAGACTACATGGCTCGCCAAACGGCACTGCGACGCCGCGCAAGCATTGGGCCACATCGGATAAAAGGGAACACTCGGGGGAGGCCTCCCTCTTCCTCTTCCTCCTCCTTTTCTCCTCTTCCTCCACATCCCCTCCCCCCTCTTGCTCCTCCTCCTCCGCCCCCTCCTCCTCCTCCTCCTCCTCCTCCTCCTCGTCCTTCTCCTCCTCCTCCTCCTTTTTCCTCCCCCCTCCTCCTTTTCCTCCTCCTCCTCCTCCTCTTCCTCCTCCTCCTCCCCATCATCATCATCATCATCATCATCATCATCATCAGCATCATCATCATCAGCACCATCATCAGCATCCCTCTTCCCTCCTCCTCCCCTCCCCCCCCTCGTCCATCTCCTCTTCCTCCTTTCCTCTTCCTCCTCCTCCTCCTCCACCTCCTCCGCGTGCAAGAAATCCAACAACATGTCGCGGAAATCAACGAACTGTGCCCCTCCGGGTTTTTTCGAGCGTCCTTTTAGGCCTTGACGGGGCCGTCTTAGGGCCCCCTTGGGCGTTCTGGGAACCCGGAAATCATGTTCCGATAGAGGCTTCGGGGAACATGATTTCGGACGCTGCGGCAGAGGCCCCCCGATAATCTCTATTGGCAGCTCTGCTTGCCCCCGTTGTGGCTCTGTTGGGTGCCTTTTGGGGCTCTCTTGGGCTGGCTTGTAGCTCCCATGGGTCATCTTGGGTCCCTCTTGGGCCGTATTGGGGCTCCTCGGGGTGGCACTGTGAAGACGTCGTCGTCGTCGCCGTTCGCCGATCGGCGGCGTCAACTGTTGTCATCGTCGTCCATCGTCGTCGTCATCGTCACCGACCACCGTCGCCGATCGTCGATCGGCCCCGAGCCCTCCCGCCCACTCATCCTCCTCTCCTCTCCTCTTCCTCCTCCTCCTCCTCCTCCTCCTCCGAATCTGCCTCCTCTTCCTCTTCCTCCTCCTCCTCCTCCTGAAATCATGTTCCCGGAGACGCTTCCGGGGGCAGGATTTCGAACGACGCAGAAAAGACTGGGTCCAGGGTGGCTCTGCGCACGCGGACAGCGTCGCCGCCGTCGGCGTGGCCGTCGTCGTCGTCGCCGTCGTTCGTCGATCGGCGACGTCGACTGTTGTCATCGTCGTCTATCGTTGTCGTCGTCGGTCGTCGACCGTCGTCGTCGTCGTCGTCGTCGTCGTCGTCGTCAATCACCGTCGCCGGTCGTCGTCGCCGATCGTCGATCGCCCTCGAGCCTCCTCCTCTCTCCCCCCCTCCTCCCCTCCACTCCTCCTCCCCGCCTCCTCCTCCTTCTCCTCTCCTCCTCCTCCTCCTCCTCCTCCTCCTTCGCCCTCTCCGTCTCCTCCGCGCGGAAGAAATCCAACAACATCTCGCGCAAATCAACGAACTATGGCCCTCCGGGCCTTTTTGAACGTCCATTTAGGGCCTTTTGGGGCCGTCTTAGGGCCCTCTTGGGCGTCCTGGGAACCAGGAAATCATGTTCCCGGAGAGGCTTCTGGGAATATGATTTCGAACGAGGCCCTCTTGGGCCTCCCTGAGGCCGTGTTGGGAGCCTCCTGGGCCAACTTTGGGGCCTCTTGGGCCGTCTTGGGGGTTCCGTAAGCCTCACAGGACGACCCTTTTGGGCCGTCTTGGGCCCTCTTGGGTCTCTCTTGGGCTGTCTTGGGGCTCGGGGGCGTCTGGGGCACTGTGAGGACCAAGCAAGCAAGTATGCTGAAAACGTACGTTGTACAACGGGAATGGGCAGATTTTTGCCTCTTGAAGGCCCTCTTCGGCCAGCTTCAAACCATCTCGGGCCCTCTTGAGGCGCTCTTGGACGTCTTGGGGCCCTCTTGGGCCTTGCTGAGGCTGTCGGACAGCGTCGCCGCCGTCGGCGTGGCCGTCGTCGTCGTCGCCGTCGTTCGTCGATCGGCGACGTCGACTGTTGTCATCGTCGTCTATCGTTGTCGTCGTCGGTCGTCGACCGTCGTCGTCGTCGTCGTCGTCGTCGTCGTCGTCAATCACCGTCGCCGGTCGTCGTCGCCGATCGTCGATCGCCCTCGAGCCTCCTCCTCTCTCCCCCCCTCCTCCCTTCCACTCCTCCTCCCCGCCTCCTCCTCCTTCCTCCTCCTCCTCCTCCTCCTCCTCCTCCTCCTCCTCCTCCTTCGCCCTCTCCGTCTCCTCCGCGCGGAAGAAATCCAACAACATCTCGCGCAAATCAACGAACTATGGCCCTCCGGGCCTTTTTGAAGTCCTTTTAGGGCCCTTTTGGGGCCGTCCTGGGGCCCTCTTGGGCGTCCTAGAAACCCGGAAATCATGTTCCTGGAGAGGCTTCCGGGAACATGATTTCGAACGAGGCCCTCTTGGGCCTTCCTGAGGCCGTCTTGGGGGCCTCCTGGGCCGGCTTTGGGGCCTCTTGGGCCGTCTTTGGGGGGTTCCGTGAGCCTCACAGGACGACCCGTTTGGGCCGTCGTGGGCCCTCTTGGGTCTCTCTTGGGCTGTCTTGGGGCTCGGGGGCGTCTGGGGCACTGTGAGGACCAAGCAAACGAGTATGCTGAAAACGCATGCTTTACGAATGGGAATGGGCCGGTGTTTGCCTCTTGAAGACCCTCTTGGGGCCCTCTTCGGCCATCTTCAAGCCATCTCGGGCCCTTTTGGGGCGCTCTTGAGCGTCTTGGGGCCCTCTTGGGTCTCGCTGAGGTCTCGCTGAGGCTGTCTTGTGGGTCTCTTGGGCTGTCTTTGGGGCCTCATGGGCCGTCTTGGGCGGGTTCGTGGACCCCGCAGGACGCCCGGGGCGGCCATGCCAACCGGTGGCATCACCCCACCCCCGCCCCCGGGCCCCGTCCGTCTGTCCCACTGCTCCTCTCCAAACCCTCGTTCCCTAACCTCCCGATCATGTTCCCGGACCCCCGCCCCTTCCCCCCAGAGCACCGCAGCAATAGGAAAGCGTTCCGAAACGGTGAGAAATCATGTTCCCGGAAAGCGTTCAAGAATATGAATCGTACTTCGTCCAAGGCGCCTCGGAAGGCGCAGAATACTCCTCCAAGGCGCGGAATCATGTTCCCGGACCGCCTTCTGGGAACATGATGGGGACGACCTCCTGAGGACCTCCAGTGGGCCTTTTGGGGGCCTCTCGGAGGCCTGTGGGGCTCTCGTGGAAACGTCTTGGGGCGCGCTCAGGGCAATGTTTGGGCATCTTGGCGGCCTCTCGGGGGCCTCCGGGGAGGCTCTTGGGGGCCTCTTTGGGGCCTCTTGGGGCCTCGCGGGGCCCTCTTGGGGCCCGCTGGGCTCGCTTAGGCAGTCTTGAAGCCCTGTCGGGGCTCTCCTGGAACCGTCTTGGGCGGCTCCTGGGCCATCTTGGGGCTCTCCTGGGCCGTCTTGGGGCGATTTTGGGGGTCTCTTGGACCGTCTTGGGGCGGTCTTGGGGGCCTCTTCGGCCGTCTTGGAGCGGTTTCGGGAGACTCTTGGACGGTCTTGGAGCGTCGGAACCTTGAAAAAGCGAGAAGGTCCAAAGCCTCGAGCAAAAACAATAAAAATCAACGGTTTGGGTTTGTCGCGGCTCTCTTGGGAGGCCTTTTGGGATGCCTTCGGGGCCTCATGGGGCTCTCTTGGAACGTCTTCGGGGCTTCCTGGCCATTCCTGAGGCTATCTATACGCGTCTTGGAGCGCTCGCGGGCCGTCTTCGGCGGTCTCGAACTCTTCCTGGCGGTCCCAGGGGCCCTCCGGGACGCTTCGGACGCTCCCGGGGGCGCCCTGGACCCCCCATGGAGATTGCAGGCGCCGCCCCGGGCCGCCCCCGGGCCCGACTCCGATATATATATATATATATATATATATATATATATATATATATATATATATATACATACATACATACATATATATACTCATATATGTGTATGTATGTATGTATGTATGTATGTATGTATGTATGTATGTATGTATGTATGTTTGTATGTATGTATGTATGTATGTATGTATGTATGTATGCATGTATCTATATACATGTTCATACATGTATATATATATGTGTGTATCTATATATGCATATGTATATATATATATGTGAGGGGATCATTGTGGTATAATGTGGGTTCCCTCTCTTTCTCATGATCACACTCCGTCACTACCCTCATCCCGTCTTTTCTGCTATGCCTTATTCCTTTTGATTAAGACACATCCTCGTTAGCTTACTTTTCCTCAACCTCTCCTTGTATCGATCCTTTTCTCTTCCTTTTCGTCACGATGTCCGCAGATTGTTATATTCTCTCTCCCCGCCCTCCCACATCCTCCTGATGATCCTCCTGCTCTTTCTCTTTCTCATTCACCTCAGGTTCGAACCACTTGTGGGTAACTCGTGACGTTGCATGTGTGCGTGCGCATTTGCACGCAGCTGTGAGATTGTCAAGGGCTGGAAGTTGCTAGAACCGAAGCGCGCGCGTGGTGCTAGTGAACACGAACACGAAAGCGAAGATGATGATGCTGATGATGATGACGATGATTACGATGATGATGATGAGGATGATGACGATGATGATGATAATGCTGGTGATGCTGGTGGTGCGGGTGATCATGATGACGGCGACGACGATGGTCATGATGAAAATGATGATGATGATGATGATGATGATGATGGTGAGTGGGCGCCCGCCGGTTGTGAACGCCGTCTCGGGCCGTTTTGTTGCAATTGTCCGCCAAGGGCTTTTCCGGACAATTGCCGCGCCCTCCCACATCCTCCTGATAATCCTCCTGCTCTTTCTCTTTCTCATCCTCGTCCTGCTCCTGCTACGCACCTTCATCGCCATCATCGTCAATCTCGTCATCATCGCAGCCAGCAAATCATCATCGCCATCATCATCGCCATGACTTTCGCCGTCGTTGTGGCGAGCGTCGTTGTGGCCTCCTCGCTTCCTCCTACTACGACGGCCCAGGCGTCGAGACTGTAGAACTCGCGCCGTGCATTTTTCCCCCGGAGTGGCGGGCGCGCAGCTCGGGGGAAAAATCAACAGATTATATGGCCACTGTCGTGGCGACATCTGGGATCACGCGCCTATGGAAATATGCCCTCGAGGCTCAAGGCTCAAAGGAAGACATGGCCCCGATAATGACTCAGAGGAAGTGAGCATCGGGAGAGAGGAAGGGCACGGAATGGAAGCATTTAGCGCTGACGAAGAGAAGGCACATCGGCATCAGTCACCGCTGGCAAGTGCGCGCGGCGTGAGCCTGGCTAGAGGCCCTGCGCGACGCTGGCTTGCGCTTCAAAGTGAAGGCTGTCCTCTTGATCCTAGGCACTTTACGATCGCGCAGACTGTCCAAGAGCGCCCTTGCAGCGGGCTTCCTCTGAGCAGCACGCCGCCCAACAGGCGCGGTCTCGCGCGCCGCTGGCTTCCCCCGAACGCACGCGGCGCGTTCGGCAATCAGCCGCGCGACTCTCTGTCGGGCTTCGCGGAGCGGGAGCCGTGCAGGCGCCAGGACGTCGGCGCCGCACTGCGCCTGGAGCGCGCAGTAACTCTTCCAATCATCCCCGGGGAAAGCCCAGGCCATAATGCTTCGCGATAGCACGTTGGCCTGTCGCAGCTGCCGCAGCGTCGGCGAATACAGCGCGCAACTGTGGGCTTGCAGCTTCCCCAAAAATCCAATCCTAAGTTGAAGCTCCGCCGTCGAAGCGTAGATGTCCCCCTGGTTGCGAAACCACGTGTTGATCTCGTGGTTGAAGGATTCGTTGACGGACGTGCCAGACCCCAACAGGGCTAAGCGCGCCGCCGGCAAGGAATGCCTAAATCGCTGATTATTGAAGAACCATTGCATGCGAGCTGAGGCAGTCGCATTGTAAAGCAACCTCTTCAGTTGAACGTTATTCACGTGGGTGCGGCGAGCAAGCTCTTCTGGAACCAACGCGCTCAGCGCGGCGATTGCTTCGATAAACTCATGCGTTGTTTTCCATGGCAGCTCGGCGTTCACGTGGTCGATCACATGTTGTGCTCGCGACTTCGCGAGTGAATGATCGAGTATCTGTGCTCGCGCGCGCTCCTCTATTGGCCGCAGATTCGGGGCATTCGTGCCGTCGAACGGCGCCCCCCAGTAGCGCGCGGGTAGTGTGCAATCCACCTTCGTAAACTTGGCCATCAGTATCCGCAGCAGTCGTGATCCCACTGTCTTTTTCCTCCAGTGCGTCTCCTCGTACGTGATGGGCAGATGGACCGGGTCGAGGCTCAAGATAGATAAATTTGGAAAACATGAGCATCGCAAGGCCCGGAATAGCGCGCTGCTCGGCTGATCACTGGCGATGGACACCGTCTGCGATCTGCACGCCGCCGACCAACGAGCTGCAAGGGCTCCAGCTATTTCGTCAGCTCCCTCGTCCTTCGTCAGGAAAACACCGAGCGCCGCGCCCGTCCTGCCCGCGAGTGTCAGGACGCGGCGCTTGGCGTCCACGTCCGGCACGGGTGCAGCGTCGCGCACTGCTTGTGCAGACCGATAGTCTGCCTGGCCCTTGACATTGCGCAGAATGCGGATAGTGGCGTCCATGGAGACGTGGAGGAATTCCTCATGCCGGTGGCATTCTTCCATCAACGCCGCGCTGCGCATTTCTACGTGCGCGCTGTTGAACACGTCTTCCATTAGCTTCAGCCAGTGATCAACGCGCGTCGGCAACGTGCTGCTCAGCTCGGAGCCCTGCTCCACGACGCGAGCGCACGTCCGCAACATCGCAGGGCGAACGCGCCCATGGTGGCGCAAGGACTCCTGCGACAGAATATCCGCGAAGCCACGGGTATAGCACGTGTGCCCCACTCGTCTGCACGCGAGATTCTGTCCCACAGCTGCCTTGTTCTGATATGACGGCCCGTCTTCGTCGAGGACCAGGACAATACCCTTGTCAATGGCGTTCTGTCCGCGATGAACAGCAGGAGATACTGTCTCGCGGAGGATCGTCGCAGACCGCTTCAGCAGGTCCCCTGCTGGAGTACGCAGAAGTCGGTCGTTGTCGAACAACGCGCACACGACATTGAACTGCTTCGTGCCAGAGGCCACGAATCGCGTCTTTCTGAGGTGGTACTTGGAGACGTGCGTGGCCAGCAACGCCTGCGTCGAGAACGACCGGAACGGGCATAGACCGCACGCAAACTTGAATTTCACGCCCTCGCTGTCCCGCTTGGGGCGCAGGAGCGCCACCCCCGCAGCGTAACTCTTGACTTCCTTCTCCAGGCACTCGAACAACTCTGTCCGTACTGCTGTCTCGCCCTCATCGCCGCTCGGAGATTCAGGTGCATCCGCCGAGCCCACGTCCGCGAGCTCGTGGGGCTCGCGCTGCTCGGCCGCGAGGCACACCCAGCCCTCGCCGACGTCGTCCGCCGTTCTCTTGCCTCTGATCCGTTTTCTAGCCGGCGCCGGCGCGAGCCTGGCACCGTCCTGCTCCTGGCGAGCGGGTGCGCCGCGCATGTGAGATAGCGCGGAGAGGTGGCAGGGAAAACAACACAGGGCGGCAAGGCCGACCCACGGGTGAGATGGCAGAGAAAACACAGGGCGGCAAAGCCGACCCACGGGGAAAGCATGTCTTGAGCCGTAGGGTGATGAAGAGATCAGCAACGATCCATCAGTGGAGCTGCCGTCGAGTATGTAAGAGCTAGGCAATGGGGGATATCGAGCGACATGAAGGCCCCGCGCCACGTTGAGCATGTGGGAAGGCGAGGAGAAAATATTGAGATGATTGAGAAGTCGCGATTTTGTCTGCGCAAAGGTTCGATCGGAAGTCACTGCCCGCTCTTGACGGAGGGCCGCGCAATGGCGTCAGCGCCGCCGCATCCCCCCGCGTCCAGTCGCGGGCGCGAGTCGGCCGACGTCCCTGCTTGCTCTTCGGCCGCGCGTCGCCTGTGCAGTCTGAGCATATCAGCGGTGAAATCTATGTTCAGGGTGTCTCCCCAGGCGACGCAGACTCCGCTGCACCGCGCGCATGCGAAGACGTCGCCGCGAGGTTCCAATCGCTGCGCCAACATGGCCCACGCGGAGGTCGTTGCGCGCAAATGTGTCAATTCGGGGAAAGGAAATGATCTCACCGTGGCCACGCACCCTTCCAGATAGTGGCCGATGCCGTCGACGTCGCCGTCGTCCATCCCGCAAAGGAAACAGCGATCGTGAACAGGGCCTGGGGGCTGTCACCGAGGCAAGGTCTGCGTTGGCAGGCTGGAACCAGCAAGGCACAACAGCGAGGACTCCGGGCAGTCCGGCACCGCGCGGGCCACGCGAGGCCCTGGGCCCGCTCGAACTGAAAGGTTTCACGAGAATGAACGTTTTGTCTTGGCGAATCTGTTGTTCCAGTGCGAAACAACGCGCTAATGTCCGCCTCCGCAAGGAAGGGAAGCATGACATAATATAACCGAATGCTTCATTTGAGATCTTCGATACCATCAGCGCGAAAGCCTCGATGTCAGCGGCGTCGTCTCTTTCCGGAGACGATGGAGGTGTTCGCGCAGCAGCCTTGCGCGCAGCCCGCGAGGGCAGTCGAAGCTTCCTGCGCGCCGGCGTCAGCGAGCGGGCGCCAGAGTATGCGCGCCGCTGGCGAGCCCTCCCGCGCGGCGTCGGGTCGCCCACCTCAGGGGACTGCGAGCTCAGAAATGGAGAACTGGCGGCGCGCTGGTCGTCGGTGGCCATGGCGCCGAGGTACGACATAGAGATCACAGGACAGCAATGCTGATCCACAATCAGGGAAAGAGCGGGGAAGTCAAAGCAGGCCGACAATGCCGAGCCACGTTTGCTAAAATCCTGAGCCGATGAAGCGAACGCCCGTGCTGATTTTTCCCCCGCGCATCGCCGAAACGCGAGCTGAGGGAAAATCATATTCTATGCTACTCCCGAGCGGACTCTGCGCGCGTCGCCTGTTGGGTAGCGCAACTTGTGTTCGCATTTACTCTTTGCAATGATGGCGCGGGATATATGATGTCTCTGGGTACCCCTCTCCGCTTTGGCTGTTGTTAGTATACATAATAATATTTCTTTTTTTGGCAACGCAAGCGTCGCATCCACGCGCTCCTTCATGCGAGGGCATCACTACTTCCGCGGAAGTTGAGAGCACGCGGCTGTCAGCGTGGCTCCCGCAGAGCCCACGCGCGCGATTTTCATCTGTTGCCAGTTGGCATTCGGCAATTGCAACGGCACCTCAAGAGGGCGGCGCACAATCGCAACGGCAACGCCAGTGCGCGACGTCCACTGACATCTGGCGAAAGGCGCGATCGAAATTGGCCGCGGTGCTCAGGCAATAAGGCATGCGCGCCGCCACGACTGGCCGCGGCCAGCCGCCCAGAGGGTCTATCTCGCGGGCGTCTTCCGACGCCATTGCCCGCAACTCTCGGGACCTCGTGCGTTGAATGGCCATGAGCTCCTCGATCTCTCGGATCACCGGTACGTCGTCCACAAATGGCTGGTCGCCGTTGTCCGGATGAAGGCAGACCACATACATCGCGGCCACGCGGGCGCCGTAGTAACGTTCCAACATCTACCTGTAGATGTTAAGCTGAACCCGGTAATGATTTCCCTGGCAGTCTGGCAACCGGCCCAGTGGAAACTTCATATTCTCCCATGGGTTCGTGAACTTCGAACGTAAATTCTTCGCCCGCTTCCAATCGTATATGTACAGACTGCCCGCGGAGTCTCGAGCCACGAAGTCGATTGACCCAGCAAGCCCCTCGTGCTCCGCGAAGATGGCCCACTCGGTGCGGAAAGCCGCCAGACCTTTCAGCGCGCCCAAGAATTTCAAGAACAACTGGAACTCGACGGCATCGTGGGGCACCGGAACGCGGTTGAGGTGGGCCTCGAACGTCCAGTGCATCCAGGTGCCCCGCCTAGCCGCCTCTTCTTTGTTCACGCGCCATTTCTCCACGATCTCCTGATCCGAGAGAGATAGACTCTCCAGTTGGTTTGCCAAGTGGGGGGCCGCTCTCGCAGTTGCCTTCATCTCGTCGCAGATCTCGGCGTCGCATGCCCCGTGCGACACAAGTAACTCGTGCAAGCGAGCAGCCTCCGGCGTGGCCCGCAGCTTTGCGACCGCGTCTTCCGGGCGAGGTTGGCGCAAATAATCAGGTCGCGGCCAGTTCCGCCCGCTCCGCATCTTCCCAATCACAGCACCAGCGTCGAAAACACTGCAGTACTCATGCATCAATCCCGTGACTGAGCCATGCGTTCGCGCGCCGCGAATGTAATAGGAGTGCGACTCTTCGACGAAGTGCAACTGGGAGTCCCGAGGGTGAGCGTTGAGTCGCTCGAGCAGGCGGATCTTCGGAAGACGCGGCAGCTCGAGGGAGAAATCGCATGGGACTTGGGGCACCTGAGTGCCGGGCCACCCCACCGGCGGCAACGGGCAGAACAGACGCGAAGCTCTGCGCCGCATTGCCTCCTCTCGGTTCGCTGATACCCGGGCAGCCTCCTGCGGCGCGAGCGAGCCCGACGACGACGCCAGCCCATAGGGGGTCGCTCGTTCGCGAGCCGCGCGCCGACGGATGAGTGCGTCCAGCCTATGTGCCTCGATAATTCCAGAAGTCGTGCCCCATGGGAGAGGGCGGCCGCCCTCGGGCCCCAGCCTCCGAGCGCCGAGCTCCACCAATAAGAACCACTTGTGTTCCTCGACATCCGGAATGTCGCCCCACGCCAACCACTCGCGAACCGCTGGCAGACCTGCTCGGCGGTCTATCACAGTGGCGCTGCCGGGCCGCAGGATGACGGCCGCGAAGTGGCCGACGCTCGTGGCCAATCCAGCTTCGCGCCGCGGCGGCTCCCACTTGACGTAACGCCCTGGACCAGTCGGACCCCGCGGCTGCCGGATCAGGGCGAAGCCGAGATGTGACAGCCATTGGTTCCCATGCTCGAGCGCACGGAATGAGCCTCGCACGCTGGTCGGCACTTGTGCTCCCAATGCGTTCAGAGCCAAGCTGAGACACGCATGGGTGGCAGCAACGTGCTGGTCGTCGGCGGCCATGACACGAAATGCGACGGAGAGGTTACAGGACAGCAACGCTGATCCACAATCAGGGAAGAAGCGGAGAAATCAAAACAGGCCGGCAATGCCGAGCCACGTTTGCTAGAATCCTGAGCCGGTGAAGCGAGCGGCCATCGACAAATCGCGACGGCGAGTGCAAGGTGGCCTCGATGTTCAGGTAATTACGAGAGAATATATGTGATATCGTATTCTGTCGCATGATGTTCTTATGTAGCCCTACTTGCCCTACTCCTTGTCAACACTACCCCTTTCTGGATATGATACATTTTTCCCCCGGGGCGGCGCGAGCGCATCTCGGGGGAAAGCTGCCGGCCGTGGTCTTCAGGATTCCGCCCAGCTGTTAAGTCGACGCCGAGTGCGCCCTCTCCGCTGTAAATGATGTGCAACAGCGCGCCCTCGACTTCCTCGACGCGGCGCACCCACTGTGCCGTCGGCAGAACGTGCCTGCTGAAACCTCTCCACACGACTACCGAATCTGTCCCTGAAAGGACTGCCGCAGCGCAGCAATGCCTCCGCATATGACAGAAATACTTTCCGGGCACGAGTGAGCCTGCACCCTGCCGCGAAGCCTGCTGGCGCACGACGGCCAGAGAGAAGCCGAAGTGGTCGGCGACGTCGGCGCAGCGGCGCTCCGCGCCTCGACGAACGGGAAATCGCGCACAATAGTCGGTCGAGCCGCAGAAGTCTTGCGTCAGGATGCTGTATGCAAGCAGTATGCAGTTTCCATCTTGCAGGAGAGCTCGACAGCCGCGCACGGCGGGCGGCGAGGGCTCTACCCAGACGCCGAGCTCTTCGGCCGCTGCGAATTCCGTCGCATCAATTGGCACTTCGTCAAGCAGTTGTGACATCTACCTGCGCCAGGCAACAACTTTGGCCTCCCACTGCCGCTTGCTGACGTCAGGCAGGTAGGGGCCTGGTGTCGCGGGCCTCTCGTCATCTACCAGCTCGCCAGTGCTGCTCAGGAGCTGGATTGACACGTACTCGATGGACCGCTTGACACCGGAGACACATCGGATTCGCCTTCCGCGCGGGTCGGCGTCTTCGACAACCGCGAGAGCATCGCACATGCCAGGAAGCGCGCGGCGAGGCGATGAGGTGCCAGGGCGGCAAGGCCGACCCACGGAGAAATACTGGTAAATGCAAAGCGAAGAGAGCACAGGGCGGCAAAGCCGACCCACGTACAAGATATGCCTTGAGCCGACGCGGCGAGTGGCGTCTCAGAAAGCGCGCAGATACCTCTGCAAAGACAAACCTGCTCATAATATCACTGTAAATCAGGTTGTCCAAATCTATTCAGATCCATATGAATTCATATCTGGCATGGTGATGGATGTATATGAACAACGATGAACTTTGTATTCCCCCACTGCGCGAAAGCTTACCAGCTTGTAGTGCAGTCGGCGAAGCAAAGAGCAATGCAAGCGAAGAGCGGTGAAACAGACTCCGTTGCCGCAGGCCTCACGCCATCATATTCAAGAGCTCTGCTAAGGGCCTGGCGTCGCCGCTTTCTTCAGCGGCTGCCTGCGGCGCAGGGGGCAAATCAATGTGAAACGTGACTGCTAGCCTCGAATCTCGCCCGACGAGGACGGCATCACGGAGCTCTTCCAGATTCATCTCACCGGCTTTGTCACGGAAATAAACCGTCGCCTTGTCGAGCTCAACCCCCACGTGGACTAGTGCGCATGATGGCGAACCATGCCCGTCCATGTGGAGCAGATAAAATCCCTGCTCGCAGGCGCCGAAGCCCAGCTGCGGCGTCATTGACACGCCGTGGCTCAGGCAACACTCCGCGCACGTTCTCCCCTTCTCCACGCCGGCGGCATTGTTCTCCACGGACGTGGCACCAACGCTAGAGACAACGGACGCGGAGACCCTGGCGTCGCCGCATCGCCACAGCGCCAGCATAATACAATTGCCGGGCTTCAGTAGGTCTCTGGGCGCCGCATCCACCGACCGCCGCGCCCCGCAGCTCGTCAGTGCCTCCGCGATCGTCGGGTGGGTCTTCTCTTTGATTTTGACTATGAAGCCTGTTTCCTTCGCGATGTGGGCACTCGCGTCAGCGGCGTATTCCGCCACGGTGGCATGCCTTGCGAGCACCGCGTCTCTGCTGATCCTGATGCCGTCGAAATGCAATGACAAATGCTTGACCGGCTGCGTGAGCACCCACGTATGCCACTCGCGGAGGATGTAGTCCTCCGCGCGCTGGTAGAAAGTCGAGAACGTTTGCCCCCTCTGGCCATTTCTCCGTCTTCTCGCCGTCGCCCAGCGCGGCGTCTCGGCAGAAGCTGTCGTAAACCTCGGGCAACGCCGAGCATGCCAGCCAGCGCAGTACGCGGCTCACGCGCTGCAACTTCTTGGCGAAGGGCTCGGCATCGACATCGAAAGAGCGGGACCCGCCGATGGTCTCGAGTACGAAGCGCTTGGCCGCCTGGGGCCCCATGTCGGGCAACTCGCACCGCAGTACCTCGTCCCTGTCCTCGGCCAGCCGCTTCAACAACTCCAACTCCTCCTTGAACAGGTCCTTATCGGCCATGCCAAGTTGTTCCACGAGTTGCCAAGCGATGGTCAGAACGGCGCTGTGGATGTCGAGATCTACGGTGCCTTGCAGCATCGCATGTAGCACGCGCGCCGGGCACCCCTGCGCCGCCGGACCCTCCGCGAAGCGACGGGCCGCAGTGCGTTTGTATGTGTAGGGGATGCTGCGCTCCGCCATTTCGATGCCACCGCTGGCGCTCTTCTTCACAGCGATTTTCCTCCTCTTCTCCGCTGGTGCGTCGGCGGGGACCACGGTCGGCTTCTCGCGCGCGCCCTCGATCAACTCTTCCGGAGCGTGCTCTGCTGCCTTAATGGACGCGCCGACCGCGCGCAGATGGGCGTTGTCGCCCACCTCGGGCTCCGTCCCGCGCTTCTTCCGCCCGCGCGGCTTCGGGGCGGCCGCTAAAACACTAATCATATCGTCGACGTTGTGCTTGCGACAAGCGTTGCCATTCGCGTAGCGGCTCAGCGCCGCGCGATCCCACTGCTCCGGGAGCACGGTCGGGGCCTCCACGTTCGGCTCCGGCACAATATCATTATACTTGCGAGCGGTCAACAATTTCGGTTGAACCCTCTCCTTTGCTTTGCCATACAGACCAGCTTTATACCATCCGCTGGACTCCATCGCCTTCCACACCGTGGGTTTCTTCTCCGGCAAGCCCTGAATCTGCCCTGCATGAATCTGCTTGAAATATGAAAATGTCAAGGCGTCGAAACTCCGCTCGAGCATCTGGCCGAGGAGGCGGCAGCGCAACTGCGCCATGGGCGCCACCGCCTCCTGCGAGGCGCCCGCCCCGACCTCGAAGTCGACGCCGGGCGGCGGGGCAGCCGCGCCGCTCTGGCCGCTCGGCTTCGGCTTGCTCGGCTCCGGGAGAAGACACGCCTGTCGCATGTATCTCTCCGTGATTCCGTTATCCCCTCCGCGCAGGCAGTAGTCATCTATCACCGACCTCACTGCCGCTTCGCCATGTTTCCGCTCGAACCCCAGCTGTCGTTGCAGACCAGCGGCGATGGCGGGCCCCGACTGCATGAACGGCTTCAGATCCGGCGCCCGCGGGAAGATGCCGTACTTCTCTGCGTCTGGCAGAACGCGCCTTATGTACTCCGCATCAACAAACCTCGCGAAAATCTGGATCAGAAGAGACCTCCGGTAGATGGCGTGGAATGCACCCTCAGTGACTCCGTCGAAAGTGATGAGCTTGTTTAGCTCCATGCGTTTCCACCCGACCAGATATATAACCTTCGTCAAGATCTGATACGGGAGCCGACCAAAGATGCCGTCGGCAGACGCCAGCTTCTTGAACAAGTCCTCCCGGAAGCTCTTCCTCAAGCCTTCTGGCTTCTCCTGTGCCGTGAGCGCGATCGCGCCTTTGAGCGACTCCACCGTCTTCCGCATCTCCTCGTCCAGATAGAACACCTGCGGGTCGAAATACTTGTGGTTGGAGTGTCCGAGCATGGCGTCGAGATGTGCTGTCGTCAGGGAAAGCCCGACGCCGCCGGCCCCCCAGAAGAAGAACAGCTGGTCGACGTTCAACCCTCTCTTCGCCAGGGCGAGGGCGGCCATGCACACTTTGTGCGCGGCGGCGTTTGCCCAGAATGTCTGCCTGTAGAACTGGCCCACCCTCGTCGCGGCCGCCTTCAACACTGGGTCGCCCAAATGCGCTTTGATGTTGTGCGGTATGCCGATGTATATGCTCTTGCGTTCGCTCTCCGTCGCGATCTTCTGCGCCGGGGTTCCGCCCTGGTCGTAGACGAACGCGATGTCGGGGCGGGCGACGCCCCTGCTCGAGGGGCGCGGAGTCTCGCACCACTCGCAGTAAAATGACGGCAACTTGTTCTGAATCATCTGAATCTGTAAGCTTCGTCCAACTCGAGAAACGCTCACTGCGATCGTTATATACCACGGCGCGCTGCGCGCGACGCTGTCGTCCGCCGGCGCGGGCGCATCGCCGTCCGGCCCTGGCGGCTTCATCTGCGTAAGACATTCGAGTTCGACTGCAGAATCTGCCGCGCCCCCCATGCCGCCGCCCTGGCCCTTGCCACCGCCTTTGCCTCCTTTGTTGAAGATGGCGTTATCGCGCCACGCGGCGAATGCCTTCGAAGCCTCGGGCCCGCTCCTGTCCAACGACCCCTCGATGGCGACCGGCACGGACTCGTCGTCCCGCCGGACCTCGCCGGTGAAAGACCGGAAAAGCCCTTCTAATGTTAAGAGGTACTCCTTCAGAGCAGCATACACAATCTCTGGCATGAGACCTTCGTACTTCTCGAAGAACCTTATATTCCCGTTCCAGAAGTACATAACCCCGTCGTGGGCGACCAGATAATCACCGCCAAGTATGATGTGCATCATCATGACGTACTCTCGAACGTAAATATCGGATAGCCGACACCCGTACATGGCCAGCGCCCCAAGGGCAATCCGCTTCAGGTACGGATCCCATGAGACGTGATTCTTCTCTATGAGTGCCTTCACCGCCTCCGTCTGCACGAGTATGCTCTGCGCAGGCGGGTCAGGGTCTGCCTCTAAACCTTCCAGCCAGCTCCGCTCGCTGTCTACGTCCATCAGGAATTCGCCGAATTCTGCATTGCATGTAGCAGCGCCTGGAAGCTTCAATCGTCGCTGCATGGAGCTGTTGTCGGCGACCGGATCGGCGGGCGCATCCTCGGGCTCGCTCTGGTGCTCGGCGACCCCTGGAACTCGCGGAACCCAACTCTGCAGGCACGACCAATGATCGACCTCGTGCCCATCCTCAGAGGACTGCTTGTGAAGCCGAAAAAGCGCTACCAACGGGCCGTCGCCGTAAACGCTCTGAACAGAGTGCTTCGTGTCCTCGTAGTGCTCGTCAACGATCTGGCCACCCAAGACCTCACATAAATATTTCATTTCGTCGAAGCCAGGGTAAGCCTCTCGTCCGGTCTTCAGCAGTCTGGTAGCAGTGGCTTCATCTCCTGCGTTGCGCGCCATCTGCGCGACGCGATCCCGGAGCTGCTTGGCGTCCGCCTCGTCCGCGCGAACTCTACGCCTATTCTCTGCGTAACCAGACGCCCGTCTGCCGCGCAACCACGCATGCAAATCCGCGGCAGCATTGCAACAGTGATACAGACACAGCGTGTCGGCAGGTACCACCCCGACGGTATCGACTGGAACATGCGGCAGGGCAGCGGGAGGGTTCGTTGACATGGTGATAACACGCGCGCACATATCTTCGCCAGGCCCTTCAGGCGGTCCGCCGCGCTGGATTGGCGAAGGCGGCGCAATCGCCCGCTGTATGGAATCGCCAAAATTAGCCGAATATTGGCCCATAGGCTGGGTGGCAGCAGCGCCCTGTTCGTCGGCAGACATGACAGCGAAATGCAACAGAGAGATCACAGGACAGCAATGCTGATCCACGATGAGGAAGAGAGCAGAGAAGTCAAAACAGGCCGGCAATGCCGAGCCACGTTTGCTGAAATCTTGAGCCGAGGAAGCGAGCGACAATCGACGCATCGCAATGGCGATTGTCATCTGGTTTTGGAAAGGGCCGCGGCTTCCGGAGACGTCAGGAGGCCCCAGCATGGGGTCAAGACCAAGAGGGCTCTACAGAGGCCCCAAGAGAAAGTCCCAAGAGAGCCGCATGAGGGCCTCATGAGTTCCAGGGAGCCGCAAGATGATGATGATGATGATGATGGTGAGCGGGCGCCCGCCGGTTGTGAACGCCATCTTGGACCGTTTTGTTGCAATTGTCCGACAGGGGGCTTGCTGGACAATTACTGCGACAGAGCAGGAACAGACTGATCAGAAGGGCGAGGAAGGAGAGGGCGAGGAATCTGAAGATGAATATGAACTTGAATATGAATGGGAAGAGGCAGATGACGATGATGATGATGATGCTGGTGATGCTGGCGATGCCGGTGACGATAATGACGACGGCGACGATGATGATGATGCCGATGATGATGGCGAGCGGGCGCCCGCCGATGGTGAACGCTATATTGGACCGTTTTGTTGCAATTGTCCGCCAAGGGCTTTCCCGGGCAATTGCTGCGACAGAACAGAAACAAACTGATCATAAGGACGAGGAGGGAGAGGACGATGAATATGAACATGAATCTAACTTTGCAAATGAATATGAAGACGAAGATGATGAAGATGATGATGAGGATGATGGTGATGATGGTGATGATGATGATTATGATAATGATGGTGATGCTGGTGCTGTTGATTGTGATGACGACGACGATGATGATGATGATGATGGTGAGCGGGCGCCCGCCGCTGATGAACGCCATCTTAGACCGTTTGGCAGCAATTGTCCGCCAGAGGGCTTTCCGGACAATTGCTGCGACAGAACAGAAACAAACTGATCGGGGGGACGAGGGAGAGAGGACGAGGAATATGAGGAACACTCTAAACTTGAATATGAAAATGAAAACGAACACGACGATGATGATGATGGGGATGATGATGATGATGCTGGTGATGCGGGTGATGATGATTGTGATGGCGACGATGATGATGATGATGATGATGCTGACGATGATGATGGTGATGATGGTGAGTGGGCGCCCGCCGATTGTGAACGCCGTCTTGGGCCGTTTTGCTGCAATTGTCCGCCAGGTGGCTTTCCGGACAATTGCTGCGGCAGAACAGAGACAAACTGATCACGACTAGGCCTGGGATGGCTTTCGTTGCATGAATATGGCTTTCATTGTATGTGATCTTCCTCGTGTACGATGGTTCTTGTATAATATACTTCCTCTATGCGAACTTTTTGTATGTGATCCTCCTTGTCTATGACAATCTTTGTATATGATGTCTCTTGTAAATGTCATTCCTTGTGCATGATATTGTTTGAATATGGCCTTCATTGTATATGATCTTCCTCGTATGCGATGGTAACCCTGGATATGCGGCATGCCTGTTATCTGACAACGCCGCCATCGGGCAACCAAGTTATCTAGCAAACAAGGGTTTCCTGGGGCGCCGCACCTTTTAAGAACGCAGCTCCATCGGGCAACTATGTTATCTCGCAAACAAGGGTTTCCTGGGGCGCAGCACCTTTTAAGAACGCAGCTATGCAGGTTCGGAAACTTCTACGACTTGTGCAACCAGTGAGGAGGTTACGGAGAACTCACCGGGTGAACAGGGCAGCCTAGCCGTTTTCGGCTGGCTGGATCACCCCTGTGACCAAGTGATATCTTCAAAGAGGGCCTGCAATCAGAGGCAGTCTAACCACAGTGGGTTGACTGGGTTGCCCTCGTGGTCACATTGGCTGGGCTGCTGGAGGCGCAACGGGCATAGGCAGAGCTGCTGATTCGCAAGACTGAACAGGCAGAGGAGACGAGAGAAACCGTCATGGAAAATCAATGAGCGACTCACCGCGTCGCATTCTGAGCGCGCCTTAAAAGTGGAGTTCTGTTTGTAGATTAGGCAACGTCTGCATCGGCATATCATACTGATGCGCACAAAGACTGTTCCACCATGACATGTCTACAAACTCTGTGCTGTGTGCCAGACAGACCGCATACAAACCATTTCAATTACAGAGTTTGATATTATTATATTTATTTCATTTATTTCATTTATTTCAAACACAACAATTAAATACATTAAATTAATTCGGCTGATCTGAGGTCCGCCAGAAGGACCGCCAGGGAGGCCGAAAAATAAATTAAATAAATTAAATGAATTAAATAAATAAATTAAATAAATTAAATAGATAGAAATTATTTAATTTATTTAATTAGCCCATGTAAATAAATTTAATAAATGAAATAAATTAAATAAATTCAATTTATTTAATTTATTTCATTTATTTAATTTAATGAATTTATTTAATTTATTTCGCAGCCTATATGGCGGAGCTTCCGGCGATCGCCAGGGCCCGAACTATTATTTAATTTATTCATTTATTTAATTTATTTCAAAAACAATAATTAAATGAATTAGATTAATTCGGCTGATCTGAGGTCCGCCAGAAGGACCGCCAGGGAGGCCGAAAAATAAATCAAATAAATTAAATAAATTAAACAAATTAAATAAATTAAATAAGTAAAAATTATTTAATTTATTTAATTAGCCCATGTAAATACATTAAATGAATGAAATAAATTAAATAAATTAAATTTAATTATTTTATTTCATTATTTAATTCATTTAATTTATTTAATTTATTTCTCAGCCTATATGGCGGAGCTTCCGGCGATCGCCAGGGCCCGAACTATTGTTTAATTTATTTCATTTATTTAATTTATTTCAAACACAACAATTAAATGCATT